>RWGY01000026.1:2147922-2700610 GCA_007726485.1 Eragrostis curvula
TGGAGCAACTCAGTCGGCTCTGCCTCGACCTTGTTTCTTCGTGCGCCCGGGTTGGGATGAAGATGATGGGCGAAGCCAGTGAGCCGGCGCAGCAGGTGCTCGACTTGCCGAACCATGTGTGGGCCTTGGAGGAGGAAGCGATGGGGACGGGCATTCGTGCGACCTTAACGGTCTTCCGCTCCCACTTCGACGCCGCAACCGAGGTGGTGCGCATGAGTGAAGGCTTCGCTGAGGGGAATTCTCCGGTGACCCGGGTGGCACTCGAGGAGGAGGTGAGACCCAGCGCTGAGCGTCTCCTGAAAGAGCTTAGGATGAGTTCCTTCCACGCCGCGCCGCTCCGACTGGGAAGAAGAAGGTGGACGTTAGTTAGCGCGGTCGAGCCCCCGAGGGCCTTTTTGTCTTTTTTCATTTCAGAACAGACAATAATTGTATCCGTTAAGAACGTGTAATGGACGTCTGTTAAGTTGTTTTTCATTTTATCCTTCATCCGCGCCACAGTTTTTTGCTTTTTCAACTTCGAGTGTTAGGATTTTGGTTCGGAGGCCACACTGCTGGTTTAGGCCGTCCTTAGCCACTGGGGCGTCAGGTGCCTTTGAACCGGGCAGTCGGACCCGAGGCCGCGATCCGCTACTCTTCGTCTCAAAGCGACAACATGTGCATCGAGGGGTCGGAGCGCGAATCCTTTGTACAGGGGGTCGGACTTGATCCCTAGCGAGATTGCGTTGTTCTCACTGGGGTGTCACTGTCCCGTACTTGGGACTCGCGTGGTGTTGCCACCACACCCGCCGGGTGGAGCCCTCGAGGGGGGTCGGACCTAGCGGCTGCTCTCAGCGTGAGAAGAAAGGAAAAACACATTCTTGTTTCACGTAAGGGAAAAAGGAAAGAGTTAAGGGTAGAAACGACGTAGCTGTTCGATGTTCCACGCGTTCTTGATTTGCTGGCCTTCCGAGTCCATCAGCTTGTAGGTGCCAGGTCGGAGTACTTTCGAGACGATGAAGGGTCCCTCCCAGGGTGGTGACAACTTGTGGCGGTCCTTGTTGGTCTGCACGAGTCGGAGGACGAGGTCGCCCACACTGAAGGCTCGCCCGCGGACTCGCCGTCCGTGGTATCGCCGTAATGCCTGCTGGTACTTCGTCGCGTGCAGGAGCGCGACTTCCTGATCCTCGTCGATTTGGTCGAGCGCGTCTTCGAGGAACCGCTTGTTGTTCTCCTCCCTGAAAGCCTGGACTCGGGGAGCCCCATATTCAAGGTCGGTCGGCAACACCGCCTCGGCCCCATAGATCATGAAGAAAGGAGTGTGACCGGTGGCGCGGCTTGGGGTCGTTCGCAGGCTCCAAAGCACCGAGGGGAGCTCCTGTACCCATCGGCCAGCACTGTCTTTCAACTTGTTGAAGATCCTGGGCTTGAGTCCTTGCAGAACCATGCCGTTGGCACGTTCGACCTGCCTGTTCGTTCGGGGGTGTGCCACGGCTGCCCAATCGACCCTGATGTTGTGGTCGTCGCAGAATTCCAAGAATTCTTGGCCGGTTAACTGCGATCCGTTGTCCGTGATGATGGAGTTGGGCACACCGAATCGATGGACGATTGTCTCGGAAGAAGGTCACCGCTTGGGCCGATCTTATCGTGGCGAGGGGTCGAGCCTCGATCCACTTTGAGAATTTATCAATCGCCACAAGCAGGTGGGTGTAGCCCCCGGGCGCTTTTTTCAAGGGGCCAACGAGGTCGAGCCCCCAGACAGCAAAAGGCCAGGTCAGGGGGATCGTTTGCAGGGCCTGTGCCGGCAAATTGAGTCTGTCGAGCATAGTATTCGCACCCTTCGCAGGCGCGCACTATTTTTTTGCGGTCTCCGACCGCCGTTGGCCAGTAGAAACCATGGCGGAAAGTGTTGCTGACTAGGCTGCGAGGGGCGGCGTGGTGACCGCAAACGCCCTCATGAAAGTCGCGCAGCAGCTGCCTCCCGTGGTCGAGCGGTATGCAGCGCTGCAGGACACCGGAGTGACTCTTTTTGAAGAGCTTCGCTTGGCCTCGGTCGAGTCAGCGGGAGTTGCTCTTTTAGTAGGCAATCAAGGTACGGCCGCGTCCAGTCGTGGGCGGGGGTCAGGCTCGGGTCCTCGGCCCCCCTCGTCTTTGTCGATCGGAGTGATGACGAACGCCGCGCGATCATCCGACTCGACGTGAGGTGGTTCGGGGATCGGACCTTGGCTGGGGTCGGCGACTCTGCTCCGACCTCCTCTTGTCGGTCGGGTGACTCCTTGATGGAGGGCTTGTTGAGGTCGCTGGCGAAGATCCCGGATGGGACCAGCTCCCGATTCGAGGCCAGCTTGGCCAGAATGTCGGCTGCCTTGTTTTGCGATCGAGGCAAGTGAGAAATCTCGAAGCCGTCGAACTTCTCCTCGAGACGTCGAACCTCGGCGCAGTACGCGGCAATCTTCGGGTTAACGCAGTTCGACTCGTTACGGACCTGGTCCACGACGAGCTGCGAGTCCCCAAAGACCTCCAGCCTCTTGACGCCGAGCTCGATCGCGGCCTTGACACCGTTGACGAGAGCCTCATACTCGGCGACGTTGTGTGAGGCTGGGAAGTTGAGTCGGATGGCGTACCTCATCCGCACTTTGAGTGGCGAGACGAGCACCCATTCTCCCCCGGCTCCCTTTTTCGTGAGGGAGCCGTCGAAGTACATCTTCCAGCACTCCTGCTCGACTGGAGCGGTCGGAAGCTGGACCTCAGTCCACTCAGCGACGAACTCCGTGAGTGCGTGGGACTTGATCACTGTCTGAGGGACAAACTCGAGGTCTTGCCCCATGAGCTCGATTGCCCATTTCGCGATCTTGTTGGACGACTCCTTGTTTCTGAGGGCTTCGCCCAGGGGGAAGGAGGTCACAACGGCCACGTGGTGGGCGTCGAAGTAGTGGCGCAGCTTGCGCCTGGTGATTACGACCGCGTAAATCATCTTCTGGATCTGGATCTAGCGCGTTTTGGTGTCGGAAAGGACCTCGCTGATGAAGTACACAGGCCGTTGAACTCTGAGCGCGTGCTCAGGTTCACTTCGTTCAACGACCAGCACCGTGCTCACCACCTGCGTTGTAGCAGATATGTAGAGCAAGAGCGTCTCCCCCGGGGTCGGGGCGGTCAGGATTGGTGGGCTAGTGAGCGTGGATTTGAGATCATCCAGCGCCACTTGAGCTTCCGTCGTCCATTCGAAGTGGTCGGACTTTCTCAGGAGACGATACAGAGGTAAACCTCGTTCGCCAAGTCGCGAGATGAATCGACTTAGCGCCGCAAGGCAGCCCATGACTCGCTGGACTCCCTTGACGTTTTGGATTGGCCCCATCTTGAAAATGGCGTCGATCTTGTCGGGCTTCGCCTCGATACCTCTCTCGGACACGCAGAACCCGAGCAACATGCCCTTGGGAACGCCGAAGACGCACTTCTCTGGGTTCAATTTGACTCCGTTCCCCCTCAGTCTGTCGAAGACCTTGGCGAGGTCAGAAACTAGATGGCCGGTGTGTTTGGACTTGACTACGATGTCGTCCACATACGCCTCTACGACCTCGCCGATGAGGTCTCCGAAGCATTTCATCATGCATCGTTGGTACGTCGCCCCAGCGTTTTTTGGTCCGAAGGGCATGGTGACGTAGCAGTATGCGCCGAAAGGAGTTATGAACGACGTCGCGAGTTGGTCCGACTCTTTCATCGGGATTTGGTGGTAACCCGAGTAAGCGTCGAGAAAACAGAGGGTTTCGCACCCTGCTGTTGAGTCTACAATTTGGTCGATGCGCGGCAAAGGAAAATGATCCTTTGGGCACGCCTTATTGAGATTCTTGTAGTCAACACACATCCTCCATTTACCGTTCTTCTTATGGATAAGTACAGGATTAGCTAACCAATCAGGATGATACACTTCCTTAATAAAACCTGCCACTAAGAGTTTAGCTATTTCCTCACCGATGGCCTTGTGCTTTTCCTTGTCGAAGCGGCGGAGATGTTGCTTGACGGGCCGAGAGCCCGGCGTGATGCAGAGTGATGTCGGAAGGCTTCCACGCGAAGATGTCCTGGTTGGCGCGGAGGAAGTCGGCGAGCGCGCTTTCCTATTTGTCGGAGAGCTTGATCCCAATCAACACCACCTTGCTGTTGGGGTCGGAAGGGTTGAGCGGGATCGGCTTGGTATCGTGGTCAGGGTCGAAGGTGCCCGTCGTCTTCTTCGTGTCCGGCGTGTCGACTCCCTCCACCTGATTGACGATCGGCAGCTCCTCCTTGTGGGCTAGCGCGGTGGCGAGGTTGCAGTCCTCGAGGTCGACCTCATACGCCCTCTGTATGGAGGTGCTGACAGTGATGACTCCTTTGGGCCCCGGCATCTTGAGCTTGAGGTAGGTGTAGTTCGGGACAGCCATGAACTTCGCGTAGCACGGGCGCCCCAGAACGGCGTGATACGCGCCCGGAAAGTCCGCCACCTCGAAGGTGAGGGTCTCGGTGCGGAAGTTCCCGGGCATGCCGAAGGTGACGGGCAGGTCGATCTGCCCGAGAGGAACCACTTGCTTTCCAGGGACAATCCCGTGGAACAGACTCTCTTGTGGTCGATTCCCATGGTGTCGAGGGTCTCGGCATACAAGATGTTGAGGCCACTACCCCCGTCCATGAGCACCTTGGTGAGCCTTGTGGACGCGACGATGGGGTCGACGACAAGTGGGTTGCGTCCCGGCCGATGGACTCGGTCGGGGTGGTCGGAGAGGTCGAAGGTGACCGCGGTGTTCGACCACTTGAGGAACTCCGGGGCCGCCGGCTCCGCGGCGTACACCTCCCGGCGCTCCACCTTCTGCCGTCGCTTGGCCAGGCAAGAGTCCAGTCCGCCGAAGATCATGAGGACCGCGTTGGTCTCGGGGAATAGACCATCGGGTTCCCCGTCGCCTTCTCCTCCCTTGGGGTCGGATGGCTTCGCGTCGTGCCTCTTGGGTGTTTCGGCGAGGAACTTGCGCATGAGGCCGCAATACTTGTACAAATGCTTGACGGGGAATGGGTGGTTCGGGCATGGCCCCTCGAGTAGCTTCTCGAAGTGGTCGGGAGTCGCCGAAGATCTTGCGCTCGACGGCCGCCACGAGGGATGCCTCCTGCCGAAGGAGGTTGCCCTTCTTCTTCTTCTTCTTCCCCGACTGGGTAGACGGGCTCGCGGCGCCAGCCACGTCCATCCTCTTGGCCTTTCCAGCCGGGCGCTCGAAGAGAGCTCTGACTGCGTCCTCTCCGGAGGCGTGACTGGTGGCGATATCCAGCAGTTCCTTGGTGGTCGAGAGGCACTTGCGCCCCAACTTGTGGACCAGCAACTTGTTCCTGGTTCTGGTCAGGAACGCGCTGATGGCGTCGGCGTCGATGACGTTGGGGAGGGAGTTGCGCATCCTAGAGAAGCGTCGAATGTACTCTCGCAGTGACTCATCGGGCTTCTGCTTGCAGCTGCAGAGGTCCCAAGAGTTCCCGGGTCGCTCATAGGTCCCTTGGAAGTTTTCCTCGAAGATCTCCCAGAGATCCGCCCAACATTGGATGCATCCTGTCGGGAGGTGCTGCAACCAGGCACGGGTGGAGTCGGTGAGGTAGAGTGGTAGGTTGCGGATGATGAATAGGTCGTCGTCCGCGCCACCGACTTGGAAGGCCAGCCGGTAGTGGCTGGATTCGAGTCGCCGGAGTATTTGGTGACATTACTCGGCGCACGGTACCGTTGGGGGACCGGTGCGCGCAAGATGTCTTCGCCGAATGCCCGAGGACCCGCCGGCAGCGGGCCCGGGCTCCGGTCCTCCTCGGGGTCGTACCAGCCTCCGCGACGTGTGGACTAGCCGTGGTTGACCGGTCGGGGTTGCCGGTCGTCCCCTTGTGCGCGTCGTCGCGCATCGAGCACCACGCGCGCGTCTTTGATGTTGTCGATGCGCTCGTGGATGGGCGGCAGGTTCCGACCTCCCGCAGGTTCAGTCTGCTGGACCGAGGCCTCGCTGTCGCGGTCACTCGTAGCAGGCGCGCCGGAGCTACGCCCCCGTCGTCGAGACAGAGAGCTCTCAGCTTGCTGGTCCGTCGCAAGTCGGAGAAGGCTCTCGAGTTCCTTCCGGTCGTGCTGCTCCTCCGGGGTCGTCGGCGGCTGATCCTTTGCAGGAGCGCCGTCGCCGCGGCAATGTTCTGGCTCGCCCGTGGGAGGCGCGGGAGACCCCCTCCTGCGTCCTCGAGGATCTACTGCTGAATTTGCCGGGCCCTGGCTTGCGCCTGGTTCCGGCGTTGCGTCAGCTCCCGCTTGATGACCTCGCGCTCCATTCGCATGAGTCGTTCGCGGTCCTGCAGCTCCCGCTCTCGTGCGAGCAGCTGGCGGACGTCGTGGTCGTGCGCGGCCGCAGCATTTACCTCGGCCATGACGACGTCACGGTTCCCCCCCCCCCCCCCCCACCACGGCAACTGCTAGGGCCAGCGGGGGTTGGTGCGCGACGTGCTGAATCCCAGCCGGGTCGACAAGGACCGGCGGAGGTTGGGCTCCCACCGGGTCGATGTCATTTTCGTCGCCGTTCTCCCCGTCGTCGCCGTCTTCCAAGTCCTCAACGTAGCCTTCGGCGTTGCCGACCATGTAGCACTCTCGTGCCGGGTCGTAGCCCCCGAAGTCGAAGCACTCGTCGAGGAGGTCGGAGTCAGAGTCGGAGTCGGTGCCGGTGTCGGAGCGAAGGGCGCGAGCCCCGGGGCATCCCTCAGCCGCAGCGAGAAGAGGGAGTGAGATGACCGGGTCGCGTCGCATCGCTTCCGCCATGGGCGGACCCGCCCATGCTGCCGACGGGAGGCGGCGGGCGAGCTCAAGCTCGAACTGGTCCACGGCGTTGCGGAGCCCATGAGGCAGAGGGACGCCCTGCCGCCAGAAGTCAGATTCTGGCGGGAGATGTCCCCATCCTTCGAGCTGCACCAGGATATTTGCCAGTGCGTAGAAAACGCGCCGGCACTCGGATACACGAGGCTCCAAGCCAAGGTACGCCTCGATGCTGCATGGGAGGCCGCTGAGGCCCCATTCGCGAGGGACGACAGCGTTTGCGATCACCATCCCAAGCGCAGAGGGAGGTGACCGCGTCCGCGCCACCTGCAGAGAAGGTGGGTCGCGGGGACGGTGCGCGTCGAATCGTGGCGCGCGCCGAGGATGCTCATCAGCTTGGGGCGTGGGCGTGAGATGAGTGGTGATCAGCTGATCGAGCCACTCCATCAAGCGTCGCAATGCTGGGGGTAGAGCGTGAAGGCGCCCCCAGAACTGCTCCTCCGGTGGGTACAGAGGATGGCCATGGAGCTGGAGGGCCGCGGAAGCGAGCGTGTACTGCACGTGACGGTACTCGTCGGGCCGCGGATCCGGACCGAAGTGCGCCTCCATGCGCACCTCGTAGTTGACGCCGTCCATGTCTCGGGCTAGCCGGGGATGGACGGTCAGGGGTCCTCTCCCGAAGAGGGGCGGGTAGTCCTGCATCAGCTGCAGGCGGCCGGTGTAGTCGGCCTCGAAATCCAGGCTTCTGAAGCGGACAACCTGGTGCGGAAGGAAGAGCGGAGCGGGCAAGAGCCCATTCCCGCCTGAGTTGGCGACGTCGCAAGCCGTCCTGCGGCGTGGCCCGCGAACGCCGTTCGTCGACGATGCAGCCGCCATCGAAGGCGGCGGGAATCGCAACCGTAACGCGCAGAGGTCCCCTACCTGACGCACCAACTGTCGGCGTTGAGAAATCTGGCCGACAAGTGAATTTAGACTACACGCTACGGTTGGTTGAGGGGGAAAAGGAAGACACAAAGGATTATACTGGTTCGGGCGATCGAAGCCCTACGTCCAATGAGTCGGTTCGGTTCGTATTGCTCGTAGTAGGGGTTACAAGCTCTTGCGAGAGAGGGAGGAACTCCCAAGTCTCTAAGTGTGTGTGTTGTTCGCCCTTGCGTGCGTCGCAAGGCCGAGGCGAGTGTGTGCGAAAATGAAAGGATGAGAATGCGGTCCTCCAGCCGCGAGTCAGGCTTCCCCTTTTATCTGTCGAGGGAAAGTCGACTGTACAAGGATGGAGGAAAGAAGAAAAAGAAAGAGAATTGGTAAAACTAGCTCGATGTAGGTGGGGGGCCTGACAGGGAAGGGCGCGTCCGTCCTCGACGCGTCCGTCCTCGACGCCGTCTCCTCCGGGCGTGGGCGGCGACGGCTGCTACTGCTCAACTGCGGCGGGGATGTTCGGGTCCTGTTTGAACACTGTGCGTCCCTGTTTCTTTACGGCCCGTACTGTTACCGTGCGGCGAGGCGGTTTAACCGCTGTCAACCGTCCCCGCGAGACGTGCGGATCTTGCGGTTCATGTCTTCGGATAGTGGCGAAGGACATCCCCTTGCGGCCATTTAAGGCGCTCCACCGGCCAACCTCCGACCTCGATAGCCCGACCCCTGGGGGTCGGGAGACGGGTCGAGGAGTTGGGCCTCCTTTTGCCCGCGCGGCCTCTTGATTGCGGTCCGTGGCGCGCATCGTGGGCTGGGCTTTGGCCATAGCTATCTTTGGGGACAACCGTGGCCTCCGGCCCAGTCCTTAGTGATTTGGGTATAATCAAAGGATTATATGGGTAATCGCGGGTACCTGGTTTTGAGTACCTAATAGGAAGCTAGAAAAACTGCTCCAGTTCGGTTTTCGTAGGATTTGTTTCGTTTGGAAATTTAATTAATTTACAGGCACAGCCACACTCAATACGCACACTGATCCGCCTGATACGACGTTGCCATGCAGCCGTGGTTGTCCGATGCACGGAATTTTGAGAAATGAACAGTCGCGCAGATGTTTAACAGGAGGAGGGCAGTAGCAGTTAAGTTGCGAATTGCTTCCGATCTCACCTCCGGTTTGCATCCTCTTCCGCTCTTTTGGAACCACTATCACGGCTTCTTCGCGCACAATGCTTGTAGACTTGCCGTCTTGCGCTTCTTCACCCAAGTTGTGCGTCGCCGCAAGCAACTGGAGATTGACTCCACGAACCGCTGCCTCGCCATCCGCCCCGTCTGAACGCCACCACGTCCGACAGCAAGCCGTGGCGCACGATCGGTTTTCCGGAAAAGCCAACGTACCAGTTTACCGTTAAAACCGGTCAGTTTGCCAATCAACCTCCTTTCAAATTCAAAAATCGACTTTTGTTCAATTTCTAGACCAGGTTTTTTTTTTTTTTTTTTTTTTTTTTTTTTTTTGGTCTTTGTCAAAAACCAGCAAAACTGGTCGGGTCTGGCTTCCGTTGTTCAGTCCGGCTTCTCCGCCTTGAGGCTTCCACCGGTATGCGGAACCTTGGGGGTGGCTTTCTTGACCTCCGTTAAGCGAAGGCTGGTTGCCTGGTTGTCGGAGGTGCTGATTGATTGAATACAACACAAATATTATTGTTACTTGTTTTTCTTTGATTAATGCACACAATATGATTTTTGTAGTAAAAATATCTACTTCTATAATGAAAGTTGAGATGGACTATAGGATGACTTTAGTTTAGCTATTGCTATTTTGTGCATACTCCCTCTGTTATTACATTGTTGTGGTTAGGAGTCAGGACAACAATTCTAGTTCATTCGGAAAAAAAATCTAGTTAAAACATTAACTAAAGTAGTTGTCCGGAAATAAATTAGAAAACGAAGTGCGTGTTTGAGAGTTGGGCTTTACATTCGCTGGTTGAGTGGTGGGCTTTACATTCGCTGATTGAGTGCTGACGGATCAGGCGCGATGGGCCTTAAAAGGAAGCAGCGTATATTGCTCTCGATTTTTTTATTTTGTGACTACCATTTATCAATTTTGAAATCGAGTAGTATAATTTTGGGTGGGATCCCTCGCAAATAAAAAAGGGCGGGATAGCGAAGGGTGAGAGCGGGAAAAACCGATTTTCATTTTTATTTTTATTCCTGTACGCGCGCGAGGGGCAGCAGGACAGAATAACGGCGGCTGGCGCAATAAATACGCTCCTCATCCTCGGCACTCCACAACCCACGCCACGCCGTCATGGCCACAAGGCCCACAACCTTCACCACCAGCTTCATGAAGGCGCCCTTCGCGAGCGGGACCGGTTCGGCGGAGACGACGCCCGCCGGGTACCGGGGCAGGGCGGGCTACCCGGAGGTCCTTGCGAGCGGCGGCTTGAAGGCGGGGATGACGGAGGAGGGTCGCGCCGGCGACGAGACGCGGAGCAGCCAGCGTCCGGGTGATCGCGCCCTCGAGGGTAAGCTGCAGACCTCATTTACAAAATCTGCATCGCGTGTATGCTGCTTCTCATTTCGATCGCTTGTACGGGTAGGTTAGTTAGATTAGATAATCACTCCATCGTTTGCTCAAAGAAAAGTTTAGATCGATCGGTGGATTAGGGCCTCAAGGCACGTCCGCACCGCACGGGCAAAAGAGGAGATTTTTGGGCTAGGTGGCTCTACATTGTTCAGTAATTAGGCCTACGACACTTCAGTAATTTCTACCTTGCTCTTTCGGTATTTATCTGGAAGGAGGGTCTTTCAAAAAATTTATCTGGATGGATTGCAGCATCTACTTCCATTCTCCAAACCAGTGATCGACTATATAGATCGAGTTGGCACATACGTACCTTATTAGCGCATTTGTTCAGGCCATACATACACCGTGATAGTTCAAATGTATAGTCGTTTTCACATTTGTGTTCGTCTCCAAAATTTTCCGACATGGACGTAATGAAAGTAGGAACTGATAACAAACCGTTAGTTATCCTCTGTTGCATTTGGTAGTCTAGAGCAGGAGACATAGTTTTCCTGTGTTCTCTCCTTGCATTTTTGTTGATTACATGCCAATGAGGTATTCAAATGCAGAGGAGATTTCAGGAGGCAGCAAGGGGCAGCCTCAAAGAGAGCAGCCACGACAGCTCAGAAGGAAGATATATAGCCGCAAATCCCGTAAACTGCAGGTTGTTGAATTTGATGACCAGGACGACATGGATCAAGGTATGAAGAAATTGCATCATTTTTCAGATGTTACGTATTCAAACAGCCAAGTGGGTCGGTGCATTTTCTGGTTTGCAGATTTTTATTTCTCTCTGTTCCGATTTGCCTACGTCAGATAACGATGTGAAAGTGAAACTGTTGCACAAAGAGATTGAGAATCTGAGGCTGGAGCTTGCTGTGAAGACGAAAGACCTCGAGTTCGAGTTGATTCTGAAGACAAAGGAGATCGAGTCTCTACAGAAGCAGAATGAGGAGCTGAAAACTGAGAACGAGAATCTCAAAAAGACTGTAAGAACCCTCCATGATTATTCAGTCGTAACCATGCTGTCTAGGTTATCAGTTAGCTCCTTCGGACCACGGCCATGCATACATGAAATGATACTGTTATTTGTCGTGTCCATTTTATCTGAGTAGCAGCATGTGTTTCTTTTTCTATTTTTTTGCATTTTACAAACTCATTAATAGCACTATCCAGAATATAATGGATATTGTAATTTCTTATGTTAGCTAGATAATAAAATTTTGCTGGACCGACTTCTTATCTTATTGATGCTTCACTAGTTCTCTGGATATATTGATAACTCATAACAAACAAGCTGAGAGAACAAAATCATTGGAAAGAATGCAATTAGTTTTTCATAGTCAACATGCCAAGTTGTTTCAATGAATAGTTAATTGTTTTGTAGATAAAATCAATATGTTGATATTATGCTTAGGATACGAGTCCAGTCTGATATCGGTTAATCTGTTGGAAAAATTCAATGTAACTAGCACCTACTTGTGCAGAACAATCTTATAATCTACAAACTATGTATTTAACTACATATTCGATATTTCATCTGGATCAAATGCTCATTTGCAAGTAATTTGGCCACTCCACTCTGCCACTTTTCTATACGTTTCTTTTTTGTATCGCGTTTCAACACATGCTTATTTGACCTATATGCATGTGTACAGGGAAAGCCCACAAGAGAAAGAAGGAAATGCAGCTACTGTAAACAACGTGTTCATCATGACACCCGCAACTGTCCTGAGAAGTCAAAACCTGCTAGTTCTTCTGAAGAAAAGGATGGGGAGGGTTCTGGCTAAGTGTGTGTTTGGTTATGCTGTGGCTGTGAAAAAAGCTGCTGTGGGCTGTTGGCTGTGAAAAAAGCTGCTGTGGGGTGTGAGCTGTGGAAAAAGCTGAAAGCCGTTTGGTTGAAATGACTGTGGCTGTGAAAAAACTGTGAAACGACTGTAATGCCCCTAAATGTCTGAGCAAACAGTATATATGGGAATTGATCATAAAATTGTGCTCTGAATATCTGAGAAACAATTTATATAGAGAAATTGATAGTAAAACATTTTTCTGTTCAAAGATGAATATGTAAATGATTATTTTATAAAGAAAATCTTATTTTGTTAAAATTACATCTACCATTAACACATGGTTTAAATTTCAAAAAGATTTTTTGAAATTCTCTTAAGATATAGGGGTTTTCTGTAAATTTGTCAAGACACATAAGTAATACATTAATTACAATTTTACCCGAGGGCCTGTTTACAAAAGCTTGTGCAATGGTCGTTCATGGCAGCAAGGAGCCCTCCAAGCTCAAATCGACATGGGGAGAGGGGGAGAAAGTGGATGGAGAGTGGGGGAATCGGATCCCCAAGCTGTGGCGCATCCATTTGATGCGAAATTTGAGGTCACAGCTGCAGAAATGATGGTTGATTTTGAGAGGAGGAAGCATCTGCAAGCAGTTCCGTTCTGTGTTGGAATTGTTTCGCAATAGCCGAGGAGAGGACGTCGACTGCAGATGGGTGCCGTCAATAGAGGATGTAGGGGCGCCACCACTGCATGAGGTTCGTCGACATGCAAGGGCGCTCTTAGTTTGAGGAAGACCCGACTCCATTGGAGACCCGATTGGAGATGGTGAGGCGACGTTGACGAACTGGGTGGAGAAGACTGCCTTCGATTCAAGTAGGGGCGGCAGCAGGGAAAGCAGCAGGGGCGGCGGACAGGGACGGTGGACCTGCGCCAGTCGACCGTGACGGATCTGACGAGCAGGACAGGCACCGCGACGGATCTGACGGTGGAGCTGCGCCGCTGGCTGGCGTCGAGCAATTGTCATTGCAGGCGGGCAGGTCCAGCGGCAGGAGCGGCGTTGAGCAGGGGCGCCGTCGGGCAGGGGCGCCGGCGGCCACTCGGCGCGGAGCTCGCGTGCGCGTCGCATCTCTCTTCTCTTCTGTCCAAAGAGTGGGGAAAGGAGCGGAAAGAATGAACTGTTACGAACGTAACCAGTGGCAGTGGGTAATTTTCGTGAAAAGTTGGTTCTCACAGCCAGCAAAAGCACCTCTTCAGGTGCTGTGAAGTTTGCATTGGAAAAAAGCAGCTTTCATGAAAGAACTTAAGAGAAAGCAGATGCCTTTGGTTGTCTATGGACTTTTTCAAAAGCAAAAGCACCTATAGAAAGCACAAACAAACAGGGCCTAAGTCGTTGGTCACATACTGGGGTGTTTGTATCACTTCCTGGAAAAGAAAGATGGTCATATAGATTTGAGATTTTGAGTTTTTATCTCTTCTGGCAAAACTTGAGATTTTTATTCCAGTGTCAAATAGATATTTAAGTAGTGGATTTGAGGCAGAAAATCAAGATGTCTGTATCTAATCAATCACCTTATGATATTGCTATTACCTTATGTGAAGTTCATGTAACTGGACGCCATGGTGTCGGCTGGATCATATAATCCTTACAATTGTTATATTGATATGTTGTTCAATTATCAGAAAATAATTATCCTGCGTGATGAACAAGAATTACTATGTGTTTATTTTGTCAAAGAGAGTGTGACTGCATTGTATATTAGTATGCTTTGTTTTCATGCTGCATGGCTTGTGACCGTGTGTCACTGCGGTTTTCAGTTTACATTTTCAGTACCCGACACTTTTAGGCATTGTTCTCTGCGTGCTGCTTGCCTGCTTTGTATAAGAAACGAAAAATACCAGGACTTCGAAGATGGGCGATAAAACAAGACAATAATCACAAAAGTTCAGGTGAGCTACAATTTCAGGAAGCAAGTGCACCGCATTATCTGAAGAACAGTAGCCAGTCGTGCTGATAGGCAAGGGTTTTGGTCATGCAGGTGCCCACGACATGCCATGCATGGTCCGTTGATGACTACGACGAGGAGCCGATTGAGGAGGAGGAGGGACATGGCGCGAGGTACGCAAAGGCGGAGATGGTCGCGGGCGGCCGGAAGGCGGGCGCGGATGCCGCGAGCGGGGGCATACACCGGCGACGGGGCCGAGAGGCGGAGCAGCCCGCGCCTCGCGGATGACGCCAATGCCCAATGGTGGTAAGCGACGGATTTGGTTATCAAGCATGATTTACTGTACAAAGAACCACCAGGGCTTCTGCCACAGACGACGTCGAGAACCACCAGGAGGAGCTCAACCCAACGCCGGGCATTGATGCTGCGCAGCCGACCGTGGACGTCGAGCTAGCCAAACCCAACGCCAGCGCAGGAGGCCGGTCCGGAGAGCTGGACTGCAGCAGGTGCCTCCTGGAGAGCGCTCTTCTCCATCACTATGGTAAACCCGGCATCCTTCACATACCATCATCTCACATGCGAATATGAACTAACCCCCGTGACCCCGTCTTCTCATGTATCTTGTGTACTTGTGCAGATGGACGCAAGACACAGTTCGTCCTTCACCGCACTCCTGAGCAAGTGGGCGCGCTCCAGCACGCGATAATTGAATGTATGAGCGTTGATGCCAATGGCCAGTTCCCAAGGGACAGCCTGCACTATGTTGAGTAAGTGTCTTACGCATGATGAGATATACACAGGACAAGCAATAGGAATTGCAGTTGATAATACAAACTCTAATTCATTTTGTTCTTTCCTTGTTTCAGTCTCCGTGAGCGCAGCCACGAGCGGGTGCGAAACTTCATTGCCAACAAGGTGAACCCTCTGCGAAGCAACGAGATAGGTCGGCTGGAAGCATTCGGAGCTAGCTTGAACTGGCCAACTGGGCACGTTGAACAACATACTTTCGGCCCCAGTTTCAAATGGCGAGGAATTTATAATGTAGCGACTATTCGCATTCGTTCAGATGAACAAATAATGTTGAATTTGTAACGAAGTCTTTGTTTCATATGTTTAGGCAAAAGAACATGAAGCTACAAATCAGCCGCTTATACAGACAGACAAAAACTCCAATGCTTCTGAAGCTTCAACTCAACCGATCATGCAGGAAAAAAAAAAAAGCAAGGACCCAAGATATTCCCTCTACCGGTCACTAAGGCTGAAAAGAACAAAGATATCTAAATGTGAAGCTTGTGAACAGTATCAGGAAGCTGCGACCCTGAACAAAAGAATGCAATTTAGTTATTAGTACACATTTGTGCTTTATCCTGTTATTATTGCTACAATCTATTCATTTTGCAAAAAAAAAAAATCTGAACATTTTTTCTGCGAATTATGAACATTTGGAGCACTTTTTAGTTTTCCTGAAATTCGTAGCAGTTTTCTACTTTTCTGATTTTCCCCTGGGATTCGATGCCCTGTGCTCCCAAAGTCAGCAGGGGGAACGAAACCTACGAGTGGGGCAAGTTCCCTGTCAGATCAGTGGCATCTCCTCAAAGTGCCATCTCCTTTCCCCCCGGCTTCCTCTTCCTCTCTCCAGCTTCTCAAGGAAGCCTCAATCCGTGCTACCCTCCAAGCAGCCAGCAGGGGCCAGAGGGGCCAGTGCTTGGCTAGTGAATAGCTGATGACTTGCCAAAATTTGATTAGGTTTTCATGTTTAAGGCTACATTTTGCATCAAATCACCTCAGCATCATGGGGGGCTAGGTCCGTGCTACAACACGCCCAGCACGGGCAGTAACTCCGCCCCTGCAGCCAGCCATGGCCTCCTCCTTTTTTTTTTTTTTTTTGAAAGTTTCTTCCCCTGCCACCCTGCCGGATTGGAGGGAGCATGGAACAAGGATGAGGAATGCACATGGCTGTAACTTGCCCAAGCTCACCCGATTTGCTACCACCCGATTTGCTACCAAGCTGCTAACTTTGCCTAAGTGCACCCGGTTTTCTACCCAACTTAATTTGTTGTATGCATACAATTCACTGCTCGCGACTGTGATTTTGCCTGTAATATTTGTTGCACACTTCATAGAGAACCATAACACAAATTTCACTGTGCATGGCTCGGAACAAGGGCAATGCAACCACGCAATCATCCACAGTACACAGACAGTTGTCGAAGGCACCTCTGGTGCAGCACCTCTTCTCTTTCTAAGTTAATCTCCCACATCGGTGGCTTTCGGAAAACAAATATATATTTGTGCACATGTTCGCAAACATTTCTGAAATTTAATGACATTTCATGTTTAGCTAAAGGAGCACTATTTTTTCACTTTGGCTTCTCAATGCAGCATAGATGTAGCAGATTATCTCATATGAATCGAGTTGGCTCATCGATTTTGTATGTTGTTACCCGAGACAACTCAGTGCCCAGCAATGTGTATCGAGGTATTGTCATCTTTTTCCCTTAACTTAAACTGAAACATTCTTGAATGGGATAATTGCATGAGTGCCCCTACTTTGTACCTTAATTATGAATTTACCCTCGTTTTTTCAATTTTGCACCATTGCCCCTATTTTGACCAGGTTTGTTGCACCATTGCCCCTACTTTGATGGCAAAACCGTAATTTGTTTCATCAAAATAGGGGCAACGATGCAACAACTTGAAGGAAAACAAGGGCAACGGTGCAAAGTTGAAAAAATGAGGGTAAACTCATAGTTAAGACTCAAAACATGGGTAACCATGCAAATGCCTCTTTTTGAAAAGTAGCTACTGCTTCTCAGATGTGCTTAATTATATAGGCTTCTTTTGATAAACTAGCATTTTGCCCGTGCGTTGCTATGGGAGTGATAATATAAATTCTTTATTCTAAGTACCTAAATGTTTGTCTCACAAATATAATATTTTTGCTTTGTCCTATAAATAAAGATAGCGTTCTTGTTAAAATCCTAACGATTTATCAAACTTGAAGTGTTTTAAATAATCCAAATCAATGCTTAACAACTACCTTTTTAACTAAATTGTAATTCATAATTCGTGGTATATTTTTTAATTGTAATTTCAAACATCATATATTCTACACATGTCAAACTGTAACTACACAAATTTTGGTGAATTTTGAACATCAAGAAATATTTTTTTAACATCAATGAAGAGTGATAGGCGTTCAATGATGAAAAAGAAAGAAGAAATAAGAAAACTAAAAAACTGACAAAGGTGGGATTCAAACCCTGGAATGTTGGGTGGAACGAAGAAGAACTACCGCTGGACCATAAATTTGTTTGTGTCTTAATATGATTCAGCTATGTTTATACAAAATAAACTCAGATTTGAGTTGAACTCAAATTCAAATCGAATTCGCCCCGAATTCAAACGGCAGAGGTCTGAAATTTCGGGCTGACGATCACCTTTAGACTTATTAAGTAGTAGAGAGCCCCGAATTCAAACGGCAGAGGTATGAAATTTCGGGCTGACGACCACCTAATTTATACTTATTAAGTAGTAGAGATACTTAAAGATCCCTCTCCAATTTTTTTTCAGTACCAAAAATAAGTTTCCAGTAATTGGACAGAGGGTATCAATTTGATTTTGCCACTTTGCCTAATACAGGCTTAAGCTACTTTTTCTGCCACTATCAGTTGTTTGTCAGATACAATTTACATATATTTCTGCCTCTTTGCTGCTATTATGACATATTACAACATCTTGGTGCACAAAGAAGGATCCGTTTAGCTAGCTCTACATAGATTGTATGAATAAATAAATCCATTGACGCCATGCCATCGATAATTTCTTTTGATGTTAATGCTAGATCTTTGATTATTTGTTTCTTTTCTTACAGTAGAGCATTATCTATTTTCTGAAAATATGTTTGTTTGATTGAAAGATCAAAGAATTATGCAATATATAACCTTCACCTCATGGAGGCTTCAAGAGCAATAGAAGTTGCTTAATTTTCGGCACGAGTCTGATCAGTTTTATGCATAAAGCTATTTGCATGTTCCAATTTTTAAGAACATCAATATGTGCAAAATTTGGCCATTTTTTTGAAATGCTGCAATTGTTTTGAGTATCCATTGCCACTGGCATATTGCTGAAAAGTAGTGGTTCTTGATAGCCTCTGCTACCTCAGCTCCACCGGACATCCCCTGTAACTATAGCTCTTACTGACTCTCTGCCCTTCTACGACATGTTCTAGCTTCACAGCTGGTTGCTCATCTTCAACTTGAGGGATCACCACATGCCCGATATTTTCTTGTTACTACTGCTGTTGTACTTGGCCCGTTATCCTCCATAACAATTTTAGTCGACTAATATGAATGTAACTGATCAGTTATGTACTACTTGAGGGATGAGAAATCAATGCTTATGCAAAAATTATGTGGTCTTTTCCCCTGTCTCGATCATTTTTCTTCAGAAATTTTTTGTGCAGTTTATGTGGCATTGATTGATACTAAAAAGTTTCTATACTCATTTTAATGGTTCTGGAGTCGTTTTTATCCTTACGGTCTCCAAATGTTTTTGTTGGGCTTCTACTGTTGCTGCTATCATAAATGTGGAAAACCTTAATTCCCAATGAAAGGGCCCTTTCAAACTGTTATGGGATGCTGCTTTACTCTGAACACTCAGTGGATGATTGATAGGAATGATGGAAACAAAGCCTTTTGTTATTGATTTTACCTTGAAATGTTATTGCCTTTAATCCAAGCAACAAGTGGATGTACCTACAAATTTGATGCACTTAATTTCTGGATAAGTTTCAAGAAGTGCAGTGTGTTGATGCAGTGGGTGCTTAGCTCTTATTATCAATTGCCCCGTTTTCCCAACTGTGGTGCACTGTATTGATACATGTGCTTATTATTAGTAACTTCGCTAACTATTTCATTCAACCAATGGCTCAATTGAAATATTTTAATAATTTACTTAAAGCTCTATTCCTGTTTTTTATTTTTTTCAAGTGTCTTGCCCATCTATTTTCTTTTCACTATAATGCTATGACGTGGCTTTATGCTTTTTCTTTATACTAAGCGATGAAGACAGTCCTCTAGAGCAAAAAACATCCTAAATCAGCATCAGGATCAGCCCAAGATATTGAAAAGGCTTAGCAAGGTAATGTTTGTACTGCCTTCATCATAATCTGATAAGCATGTTGCCTGTAGTTGGGCAATTTTCTGTTCAAAAGTAAGAGTGCCACAACCCTTTAATTTATAACTCTGGACAACATGTTCATACTATCTTGCTTACTAAGCAAATTCTTATAATTGATCATATCATGCTGAATTTGGTATGCAGTATTACGGTTGCTGATTTGCTTGTAGCTATTTCCATGATGATTGACCAAAGGGCAGCATGTGGAAATTGCGGAAAGGCTTCAGATGTAACTGCCTTGTGCTTCACTTATTGCACACATATTCTTACATAGAAGAGCTCTTTCCTCACTGATTGATTTTTGTTTCCTCACTGATTTGTATTGTTGTGAATTTCAATTGATGTGCATGTTTCACACTTTTGTAGGATGAGGAGTGTCAATAGTTCACTTGTTCATGGCCTCTCCTTCCGCTGTGGTGAAGCCTTAATTAGATGGTCTACTGCGGCTATTTTGGGTGATGAGCTGTCGTGGATATCTGTGCCAACGCTTGAGGTCCTGAAGGATTGACCGCATCCACAAGAGGCGCGACCGAAGATGATGATGAGGCAGAAAAATGCAAAGCCTTGAGATGACGCTCATGGCCCATAAGCATTTCCTACATCCCGCAAGTGTAGTAGCTTGAATCAGGTGCCTCATCACTTCAAGCATAGGAGATCTAAATGAGAGATGTTCAAAGTGGACATTATAAGAAATGCTTGCATTGATTGAGGTTTTGGACTTATTATGTTGCTGTTTTCTTCAGAAAATTTCTCAATATAAAATGAGAAATAAAAGCAGATTTTGGTGGAAGGGCAATTTGAACATTATAATATAATATGGTTTGTTGACGAAACAGTGATTGAATGGTGATGTAATAAAGTCATGAGTATTTTTGCCACAATCTGTCAAGGCATTCCTTTCATTTGTTGGTCCTTATTAGATGAGATTGTGCTTCCTCTTGAAATTACACAGATGATGTTTTCTTCCCGTGGGATTAAGCTAAACATATTGTATTTGAAGGTGTATTTAGTAAATAATCTCTTCCCTCTTCTTTATCTTCCACTGAAGATGCATTGGAATTTCAATTTAAGCTACAAATGTCTTGTCAAGTAATGCATTTTTCTCTATCACATGCGTGACGCACGTGCATTGGTACTAGTAATTCCCAATGAAAGGGCCCTTTCAAACTGTTATGGGATGCTGCTTTACTCTAAACACTTCAGTTTTCTATTCGGTTTGATTTTATGAATGCTGCTAATGGTTTGGGATGATGCTAGCAGAATGCTCGTCTGGATCTGAAGATTAATCATAGGCGATGCTTGATTCTCAGAAGCAGACCAATTTGTTCATTTGGGTTGTTCCTTTTTGTTATTATTTAAATCTACCATTGTTATTGTTTCCATCTTGATTCAATAATCCATTTATCTCACTCGATCTTAGCTACACTTTTAAGAAAGTAATTGTTTTCATTATTATCTCATTTATCACTCCTCATCCCTCGAACTTCCTATTAACTTAGCATCACCCATGGTTTACATATACATACCAAATAATTTTGATTGGTTATAGTTATTGTAAGGATCACGGAGTACCGAGGGGGGGGGGGGGGGGTTGAATCGGTGCTCACTTGTAATTTTCTCCGGCACGGTACTTTAACAATCCTAATAGTTTGCTAGGTGATGACAAGAAGCAAGCGATGCGCACACACTAGCAAGACTAGCAAAGAGCAAACCTACACAAGCAATTCTACCAAGAGCAAAGCAACCCTATCAATCAAGTCTACTAGCAAGAAATAAATGCGGAATAGTAAATGCTAGAAAGTAAGGAGATGGGATAGAGATTGCTCATGGATTTTTAGCCCGTGGTATCGGGAGGATAGCGCCTCCCCCTACTCCACGTTGGGTCACTCCCACCGGAGTCTCGACCCCTCCCTCCGCTCGATGGCGATCCCTTCTAGAGCATTCTTCACCCTCCGAGTGAAGACGCGGGCACGTCCCGCCGGCAACTTCGGATGCTCCTCCGAAGGTAAGGATCCGCACGTGATGCGGTCCAAAGGACGCTCTCTTCACGTAGCTTCTTTCACACGGGAAGCTTGAAGACCGTGTACAAACTTGTAGAGACTTCCACACTCTTTGGCAAGCTCTCTACCAACGCCTAACCGGTCTAGGCCTTGCCATAGACCAAGAGTAATAGCTCAAGATGACTCTCTATGCACACACTAGCCCTAGAGATCAAAGGATGCTCTTGTTACTCTCTCACAAGCACTAGGATCACTCCAAATCCTCAACAAGTGCTCTCTCTTCTTGCTCTTGGCTTTCTTTGGGCAACCTCACCTGTTCCACTGGCTAAGAGACCCTCAAAGGGGTAGGCAACCAACTATTTATAGCCCACAACTCATAAACTAGCCGTTGCCTCAAAAGCAGTCATTTCTGCGTAGCCACCGTATCATACGGTGCTCTAGTCACCGTATCATACGGTGACTATGTCCTCTTCAGCCTTCCCTGCTGTCTTCACTGATCTCGCAGTCACCGTATCATACGGTGACTGGCACCGTATCATACGGTGACTACTTCCTTTCCATCTTCAGCAACTTGTCCAAATTGCACTTTCCCTGGAAACCATACGGTGACCCACCGTATCATACGGTGACTCTACCAGTGACTCTCCTTTCACTGGATTTTCCTGTCCATAGTTACCGTATCATACGCTGACCACCACCGTATCATACGGTGACTTCTTTTCTCTGAGTCTGCAGAAACTGCCAACTTCTTGGAAACCATACGGTGACCACCGTATCATACGGTGACTATCACCCCTCATCATACGGTGACTCCAGCAGAGATTTGTTGTCTTCAGTTCTGCAATTCCTGTAGTCACCGTATCATACGGTGACTAGCACCGTATCATACGGTGACTTCTGCCTGAAGTCCATCTTGATCATCTCCTCGATCCTTGACTTCATCTTCACTCTTCTTGGTTCCTCAAGCTTCTCTTCTGCCACCCTAGCCTCTGAGAGCCTCACATTGCATCCAATGATCTCTACCACTAGTGTGCACTAAGAGAACCAACTCGAACCCTCTTGATAGTCCGGTGTTTCCTATGGACTAAAGCCTACATCTACACCAAGCTAACACCTGCTTGGTTCTAGCATGTCCTTCGCCTTGATCCATCTCCTCAACCGCGACTTCATCAAGCCCAATGTCCCGAGTTGTCGAGGCAACCAATCATCGAGATATCCAATAGATAAATGATTGACTTAGTCCTCCATCATATGTGACCATAGGCAACAACCTACATAAAAGTTAGGCACATACAACATGATCATCCAATCACCAAAACATTCATACCTTTGGGGTTTCCATACTCCAATGGTCATGAAGCTTACAGTTATTCCTCCTGAAAAATCTATTAGTGGTATGGTATCATCTTTTGTTAGTGTAAATGTTTGCAAAGCTTGGTGTTTGTAATGCAACATGTACACACTGACCATAGTAGATTTCATTGTGATCTACAATAAGTTTCATACAACCAACTTGGTCCCAAATTGCAATGTGTTTCTTGTATAAAATCAAATGCACTGACTTTTACTCAAAAAAAAATACACTGACTTTTACTCAACAAAATCCTTGCCTTTTTGTTTCAAGTTTTTGTATGTTGGTGAAGAAAAAGTCTGCCCTCACCATTTACAAGAGCCTCACCTTTTACAAGATAATACCATATGTAGAGATGGAATAGGTTGTGGTGCTTGATTATATTGTCCTGCTCGCGGTAACGTGCGGGGTATTAGCAAGTATATTAATTACTAGTGTATATAGATACACTCCTACCTGATATACGAACACAAGCTGCTTCTTAAGCGTTGGGCACGAGGTGCGTGAATGTCTAGGGGTGATATTGTATATATAGTGTCACACCCGGTTTAAAATAAAATCGCACATGTATTCCAGGATCAAGTCTCATACATGTAGTGACTCAAGTGAATAACAGAAACAGTGTATAATGTTTATTACACCCTTATTTCAATGAATAACTTAAAGTTCTCAAATGACTCGACGACTCGAAACGCTAGCGGAAGACTTCAAAGCTCCAAAACTCCACAAGGACGTTGACCGGGGCTCCACAAACTAGATGTAATCGCCATAACCATCATAGAAATAATCACCGCTATCCTCTGTAGGCGTCGAGAGATCTGCAGCACTATCTCTGGAGTCTGACGACTATGAGTGTACGTCACTGTCTGCCTATCCACAGGAGTAGGAGCATCTGGCTATGCGAGAGTACGCTCTAGCTCGGCAGTGTATTCCTCTAACTCTGACTCTGAAGCTGAGTGTATAGAGGGACTGCGAGATCGAGAACCATGCTCATCGACTACCTCTCCACTAGCCCTGGCTGCTGTGATATCTGCTATATCCTCATCAATACTTGCTGCAAGCATGTCCTCTAGAGCATCTAGGTAGGCAATCCTTGGAGGTGGAGAAGACGTCATGTCAGGAGCAGCAGTGACCTCTGAAGTGGTGATCACTGCTTCAGTAACAACTGGAGGAGAGATCACACAGGAAGTAGTCGGTGCTGAGGTGATAGGAGACTCAATCCCTGAGAAGTCAAGTGCTGAAACTGGCATAGGGGACGAGATCCTAGTCACTGAAGAGATGTGCTGAACTGGAGCCACTGCTGGTGAGGTACTCATGAAGAAAGCAGAAGGTGTCATGTACTGGCCTGGTAACATGAATGGCATAGAAGATGGCCCTGCCTGAGAGGGTCCAGCCTGTGAAGTACCAGCTTGTGTGTGACCTGTCATACCAGACACTCCAGCAGACAGTGAACCAAGGAGACTCTGAGAAAACTGTCTTGCGGGAGTCATAGGAGCTGAGAGCATGGTAGTGAACATCCCGGGAGCAGCTGTGGCCTGTGGTAACTGGAGACCCTGTGGTGGAACCAGTGAAGGTAGAGCCATCAGGGGCATAGGAGGCATCCCCGGAATTACCTGTCCAAGGTAACTGAAAGCTGAAGCAAAGTAACCAAAGACACCCTGGTTCGCCATCTGTGTGCCTCGGAGTGTCTCTGCCATCTGCTGAGACCACTGTCTGTGCTCAGCGTCTCTCCTCTCCTGGTCCTGTCTCCACTGCTCCTGCTGATCAAGTCTCTATCAGAGCATGTCAAGTTGTGCCTGTAGAGCAGGGTCTGTGACAGTAGCTGCTGCGGCTGGTGGAGCTGTCACTGATGGTGGTGGAGTTGGAGTGAAGTCAGGCTCTGCTGCATGGTGCAGGGGTGACTCAAGTGAGAAGTCTCTCTCCTCTGTGGCTCCACTCCCACCTGCGCCTGTACCTCTAGCCTGAGAGGAACTGCTCTGTGAAGCGTTAGCTCTCTGAATATACTGTGGGTCGCTAGGGGGCACCAGCACATACTCTGTGGTCACCTCAGGAAGAGCCTCGTACTGAGCATCAGTCATGAACCCATTCATCCAAATCAGCCAGCAGATGAGAGGACCAAAAGGTAGCATCCTGGAACCAACCCTCTCAGCTATCACATCCTGCATCTGACATATGATGATATCAGCTAGATCAAAAGGCTGCTCAGTGAGGATGGAAGCGAGTGTCCACTGAACCAAACAGGAGATCATGTCCTGATAGCCCTCACGGGGTACAATGGTCCTGCTCAGGAGAGCTCTCATAGCTCTAGCCTCGTGTGTAAGCCTGTGAGGCATCCTGCTGTAGCCCTGCTCATAAGGTGGAGGGAAAGCCACCCTCATGTCATCGTCAGTAGGCACCACTCCCCCTGAAGGTCTGCGAGGTGGTCTGGCTCCCTCATGGGTGAGGTTGTGCAATATTCTGTCACTAGCCTCAGCTCCCAGTACCCTGAGAAGGTCATCTCGTGTCAGTCTGACTGGCTGACCCTCATACATGAACCATATGGCACTTCTATCGTCAGCAACCCAGAGAGTAGCATAGAAGTCTCTCACAATATCTGTCCTGTACCTCATAGGTGCTGCAAGAAGAGTCCTCAAGCCAGGCATGTATGTCACCCTGGACTCCATGTTCCTCCCAGCTGCTAGAGATAGTCGAGCTGGCACCACATACTTGTGAGTAGTGAAAAGCTGCTTCCCCTTGGTGGACTCTGCTCTGCGATAGGCATCTGCAATCTGCCTCTGTACAAGTGTCCAGTACCTCGGTCCTGCCATAGGATCTCTAGCACCAAGAGGAGCCCACACATGCTCTGGCACCCGCATAAGAGACTGCAAGGTCTTAGTGTTGACCTTGAGGAAGTCCCTCTGAAGAACTGCAGACATACCCTGCATCCTGAGCATGCCCTTCTCTGCCAGCTCCTTCTTCCTCTTCCTCGTAGCCTCATCCTGAGGGAGAGGAGAGTCTCTGAAGAACTCCCCAGTGTCAACCCTAGCCTCCTGCTCCTCAAGCTCATCCTCCTCGTCCTCAGTGCTGGAGCTCGAGCTAGAGCTGGTGTCTGTGTCCTCGGCTTGTGGCTTCTCTTGGCCAGCAGTCCTCGACGAGCCCACTCCTCGGGTCGGAGTCTGCTGTGTAGAGAATCTCACTCTGGTGGATCTCCTGAGTGGAGTCCTCTCAGAGAGCCTGGATCCTCCACTGCTGCCCTCTGGAGGTGGGCCCTGATCACGAAGAGCTCGACGAACAGCTGCATCGTTCAGAGGGTCACCTATGTGAACAACTGGAACTCGAGGCTTCTTAGCCTTGGGCTTCTCCACAACCTTGGCCTTGCCCTTCCCTCTGTCCTGATCACCTGAACCTCTGCCAGCACCTCTGTCTCTACCCATAGCTGCTAGCTGTCAAACTGCCCTCTGACAAGATAGGGCGAGTGAGCTTGGCTCACCAACCCGTCCACTGACAAGCTGACTGCCAAAAGATAGGATCAAGGGCTTGGCCCCAAATCCGTCTACTGATCACTGCACTGTCAACTGCCTCTGTCCTCTGGGCTGACCACTGACAACTGCCACTGCACGATAGGAATATAGACAGGGTATATGAGTATAGAATAACCTACTATGATCTACAAGCAAGAATCGTAGGTAAACGCATAAAAATCTATGTGAAGTCCTAGCGCTGAGGTGAAGGACACAATGCCGACAAATTATGCAACATGAACAATGGCATTGTTGACTATGGGTGGAGATCAACTAGTGCACATAAAAGCATAGCAAGCAGCTCAATGTGACACTAATCGAGGAAACAACACTAGTGTGATGTGCAATAGATAGAGTTAAGCACAACAATCAACACTAGCACCTATATGTCATACAAAGCATTGAACTTTTCGACGAATATGACATATAGCAGATGAAGATCAACTAAACTAGCATCAAACCGAGAGCAATTAAGCACAGAATGCTAGAGTAGATGAAATTCAACACAATAGGGCATGGAATCGATGAAAAGGAGTGAAATTTATCAATGCCCTAAGCAATTCATCCTGCTACTGTCCAATTCAAGCAATCAAGCAGAGAAATTGAAGCAATTTGCCATCGAGAAACAATCAAAGGTCGCCGGAATCCTCACCAGAGATGAAGTGGATGATGGAAGTGAGGACCAATCTGGGCTCGTGTTCTCCTTTTTCGTGCGCTAGAGCAGCAGCTCGGAGTAGCACATGAAATGGTGATGAAGGAGGACACATGTGGCCGCAAGCAGTTGCGCGGCGCGGTGGAGCTTAGGGTTTGCTTGAGGGGTACGGCGGCGCAACGCGGCTGTGGGTGATGTGCGCGGGTGTGCTACTGCGTGGTGTGATGAGGCTGCAGTGGTGTCGCGGCGCGGTGGCAGTGCAGTGTTGGTATTTCTTACGACATGAATAAAATCCGCAAGCGCACGGAATACCGTTGTAGCACTTCACCCGGGAGTATTCCAAGGTATCGTATTTGTTTTCCCCAAGGAACGGAGTTATTCTACCGCAGGGTAAGTTTTACCCAAGGACAACCAAGACAACTAGCAAATTAGGATCGAGAGGGTGATTATGTCTAGTTATCCTAGAGGATAGATGAACACAAGCTCTACTTGTCTACTTCGGGCGCCGGCTTAGGCCTGGTCTGCCAAGCCACTCCAACCTGTAGCTCTACTATGTACCCGAACGTGGAGGGTTCCTTTGGACGGACAGGGCTGTCACTTCCTGCCGCCTACCTCTACAAACCGTGGAGCACACAGCAAACAAAGGTAACCTCTAGCCTAGACACCACGTCTATGCCGTTGATTACTACTCTAACCTCGGCCCAAAGCTGAATTTAGAAGGCTAGAGCACCCCTTGCGGAGCGATGATCCCGTAAACAAGTATAACAGGAATCACGCCTAGAAAAGTAATATTGCTCGCTAGATAAATAATCACCACGTATAAATCACAAAGAGTGTTTACACGCCAAGGTAAAGAAATAGAACTAAACCTCCACCAAAATGGGAGTATTCCTTTCTCTCCCTTGCCCTCTCTCCTATTCTACTAGTGTACAAAAGGCTCTCAGCCTAAGGATTGGAGTGGAGCTCTATTGGAGAGTCTTGCGTCTTGTGGTGTCTTTTGAGAGGGAGAGGTGCCCCTTTATTTATAGCCTTGGAAGGTCGGCAACTTTGAGGCGGTTCCCGAGGTCGGTGACATTTAATGCAGGGGGAACCGACCTCCAGAAGTCGGTGATGAACCGCCATAAAAAGATGGGTCAGTGGGGCCTCCCTGGCAGGTCGGCCGACCTGGCCAGAGGGGGTCGGCCGACCTGGCCTGGGCCCCTCTGGGCCTGGTCCTCCTCTGGCTGCTTCCTTAGCCTGTGTACTTGCCTAAACCACGTGCATTGCTTGATCTTGAAGCCTGATTCTGTGGTTTTAGGCTTTTGGACTAAGTTCTTCAGTCCGGGGAAAATCCGTCGATTGCAAAGTCCACGTTTAGTGCATGTTTTCCCCTGTTTTTGTATGGATTGCACCTGTACTTCATAATTCACCAAGACTAGTGGAATTTGTTAGAAATAAACCCTATGTCTACACTTGGTGATGGTGTTAGGTTCAAAAAGGTGCATAAAGTTGACGGTAAAAATGGGTCGTAAGGACCGTCAACAAGATCCCCCACACTTAGCTCTTTGCTCGTCCTCGAGTAAAGCTATGAGTGGAATTTGGGGAGGACTCATTCCTTTTGATGAATGAAACCTGCACACAAGCTATTACAAGCCACACCTTTCCACCTGTGAACATGATGGTGGCTAACATGTATTCTTGGATGATTGAAAAGTGGAACGGTTCATGACTTAAGTCACCTTGACTTCACCTACTAAGTACCTTGGGTTTTTGAAAGAGTTTTGAAAAAATATAAATAAAATAGCTCTTGCTCCTATATTGATTCTCTCGGATCGCTCAAAAAGTGTATTTTCCTTACCAAAGCATTATCTTGCCTCTTTTGTCCTACTTCTAAGGCTTGTATGTGGAGCTCAAGGTAGGGATAGAAGAGGCATACTTGTATCACAAATATTGCTGAACCAAAAGAAAGGATCCATGGAGAATTCAAGTCGTACAACCTTGATCAAGAAGTGCATGTGTGGATGGATGTGTGGATGTTTATATGTGACGACTCCTTTATTGGTTTTTACCTCTCTTTGTTTTGTATTTCCGAGACATGGCTATCATTTTCCTTTCTTTTCTTTTCATGCTCTGTACATGAGCATTTTTTTTCTCTTTCTTTATCTTGCTCATCTTTTTGTGAGCCTTCTTCTTTTTTTTTTCTTTTGCATAGCCATGTCCCTTTTTTGTTTATGAGAGAGAGAGGTAAAATGGGATAAAAGTGAGGAGTGTCTTTATCTGGATGGGTGGATGTGCTAACTCCCGGTGTAGGAGTTTTAGCATTTTTGGTGGATCGTGTACGTGATCTTGATCAAGAGAGCATGACAAGTATCTCATTAGGGTCACAAAATTTTGGAAAAACTCATTGCAACACAAGCAGCATATGTGTGTAAGTTTGAAAATTGTGATCAACATATGGCATTGGTAGGAAATCATATACCAAAAGAGGAGCAGCGAGCCATGCTATTTTAACTTTTTGAAATAAAATTCCCAAGGACTTTGTAGATTGAGCAAAAGATCATTTCATCGAACCATATCACACTCGCCAATTATCTAGAAAAACATGGGTTCCTATGGATAGGTTGTTCACAAGCAAGTGGTGATGAAGCGAGTAATAACAAGTGTGCAAGTTCATGTTGAGAACAAAAAGGGAGAGTATTGGGTTTTATAAAGATGTGCTAAAAAGAAATTTTCCCAAGTTTTAATTGGTCAAGTTTTATTTTCGTATCTCAGAATGAACTTGACAGGTATGGTAGGCAAAAAGGGAGTGTGAGAAACAAACTTAAGTAGCACGGGAAAGCAGAGGCCCAGTGGGACCCACCAGGGGTCGGCCGACCTGGTCCAGGGGGGTCGGCCGACCTGGTGTGGCCTCCACTGGTGCCCAATTTTCGCTCATTTGTTGGTGTTGTCCTTCCCGTGATGGTTCTGAGTGATTTGCGCGTGTTTGTTTCTGTTTTCGCGATGTATCCCCCCCACACTTGCCTTTTTGCATGTTTCCTTCAAAATAGACAAAGATATTTTGGAAACACAAATTGCTCTACCGGTATGGAAACCCGGGGAGCACTAATTTGATTGAATTTAGCAATTAAACAGGCGCATTACAAATTTGAGGAAATTAAAAATGATGAAAGGAATTAAAATGCGCCCTAAGGTCTAATCTTTATTCTATCTTAGCCTTTTCGGCTTCTCTCAGCTTTTTCTTCTCTTCTTCGATCAGCTCTAAAGCGAGATCATATTGCGCCCACCCTCCTGTGAGGGTCTTGATAAGTTCTTCATCTTTCTTCTTTCCTTCCAGAGGTGGTTGTAGAGGTTTTGCAGAACCCCGTTCTCCTTTTTAGCGTGTGCTACTTCTTGTCGGAGCCTCCTTATGGTGCGATAGGCATCGTCCAGAACTTGTTCTTCATTGATCCCCCGAAGAGGGCTACCTTTCATGGGCGCATCTTCTGAGATGGTGGACGAAGCGTCGCTTTGTTCATTCATGGTGCGGGAGGAGGAGGAGATGAAGAGGTGGGATGAGGGAGAGAGGTATAAATAGGTGCTTTCTCCACCCCTTGGCGCAGAGAAAAAAATATTTTCTTCCAAAAACAGCAGGGAAGTAGCAAGGAAAGATGAGATGGCCGATTGGGCGAAAGATGGGAGGCAGAGGAGCCAGGGGGGCATCGGCCGACCCCCCTTCCCTGGGTCGGCCGACCTGCTGTGGGACCCTCTGGTCCCTTTCTTTTTCTGGTTGATTTCTTGCTATAATTATTTTAAGGAAAGTGCTGCTACGGGTGATAACATAAATCAGAGGATATCATGATAAAGATTCTAAATTAATCAAGCGCATGACATCAAACTCTTTATTCGTATCGGGTTCAAAATAAATTTTTAGACGCTGGCCATTTACCTTGAATACTTTACCTTCGTCGTCTTGGAGTGTGATTGCTCCGTGTGGCGAAGTTTCAATAACCGTGTATGGCCCGTCCCATTTGCTTCTCAATTTTCCGTGCCCGAATAGTTTCACCCGTGAATTGAATAGCAAGACTTTGTCTCCAACTTTGAATTCTTTTACTCTTATTCTTTTATCGTGCCACCGTTTAGTCCTCTCCTTATAAATGGCTGAGTTGTGGTAAGCTTTGTCTCTCCATTCTTCCAACTCAGCTATCTCCATTTTTCTCTTCCATCCGGCACCTCGAAGGTCCATATTCCATTTTCTAATGGCCCAATATGCTCGATGTTCCAACTCGATGGGTAAATGGCATGTTTTTCCATATACGAGTTGGTATGGTGACATGCCTATGGGTGTCTTGTATGCTGTCCGGTATGCCCATAGTGCATCGGGTAGCTTGCTTTTCCATGACTTCCCCATTTCTAACACGGTCTTTTGCAGGATCCGTTTGATTTGCTTGTTTGAAGTCTCGGCCTGCCCACTTGTTTGAGGATGGTATGGAGTGGCAATGTTGTGTCGTGCTCCAAGTTCTCTAAGGAAACTTCGGAAGGTCTTATCAATGAAATGAGACCCTCCGTCGCTTATCACTAGTCTCGGTGTTCCAAATCTTGGGAAGATAATCTCGTGGAACATCCGGCGAGCGTGCTTGGAGTCGGCAGCTCGGCACGGCATTGCCTCTACCCATTTGGACACGTAGTCGACTGCCACCAAGATGTATTCACAGTCTTGTGACTTGGGGAATGGCCCCATGAAGTCGATGTCCCATACGTCGAAGAGTTCGACTTGTAAATTGAAGTTGAGGGGCATTGCATCCCTTGCCGTGATGCCTCCAAATCTTTGACATTGTGGGCATCGTCTGACGAATTCTTTTGTGTCTTCGTACATTGTTGGCCAAAAGAAACCACTTTGCCATATCTTGGCCTGAGTACGAAACACTCCATGGTGTCCCCCGTATGGAGCTGCATGACATTTCTCGATGATTTGTGTGCTCTCGGGTGTCGGCACACATCTTCTGAGCAGTCCATCGGCGCAGACACGGTAAAGGAAGGGCTCACTCCACAGGTGACGACGACTCTCATAGATGAGTCGTTTCTTGTTTTCTCCTGGTGGTACGTACCCCGTCACTATGAAGTTCACAATGTCGGCGTACCACGGATGTGAGTCCTTGACGTGGAGTAGCATGTCGTCGCGCAAGAAGTCATTGATGGGTAATTCCTGCGGGTTAGTGAATTGCATGCGCGACAAATGATCCGCTACAGAATTTTCTACTCCTTTCTTATCACGAATTTCTAAGTCAAACTCTTGGAGCAGAAGAATCCATCTTATCAAACGGGGTTTAGCATCTTTCTTAGAGAGCAAAAATTTCAAAGCAGCATGATCGGTGTAAACGATAACTTTTGCTCCAGCTAAGTAAGATCTAAACTTATCAAAAGCAAAAACAACAGCAAGGAGCTCTTTTTCAGTGGTAGTATAATTCAACTGAGCTCCAGACAGAGTTTTGCTAGCATAAGAAATTGCATGATGCTTCTTATCTCTAGTTTGACCAAGAACAGCCCCCACAGCGAAGTCGCTAGCATCACACATAATTTCAAACGGAAGCGTCCAATCAGGGGGTTGGATGATTGGAGCGGAGATGAGTGCATTTTTGAGAGTATTGAAAGCATTCATGCATTCATCAGTGAAATTAAAGGGTGCATCTTTTGCAAGCAAATTTGTAAGGGGTCTAGCAATTTGAGAGAAATCTTTGATAAAACGGCGATAGAACCCCGCATGTCCAAGAAAACTGCGAACACCCTTAATATTAACGGGAGGTGGAAGCTTTTCTATAACTTCTAATTTCGCCTTGTCCACCTCTATCCCTCTTTCAGAAATCAAGTGCCCAAGGACTATGCCTTCTCTAACCATAAAGTGGCATTTCTCCCAATTGAGCACTAAGTCATTTTCTTGACAACGTTGCAAGACTTTGTCTAAATTTTCTAAACAATGATCGAAGGTTTTCCCATAGACAGAGAAATCATCCATAAAAACCTCCATAATCTCTTCGATCATGTCAGAAAAGATAGACATCATGCATCGTTGAAAAGAAGCAGGCGCATTACATAGCCCAAAAGACATTCGACGATAAGCATAAGTTCCGTAAGGGCATGTGAAAGTCGTCTTACTCTGATCATCGGGATGGATGGGAATTTGATGATATCCCGAATACCCATCAAGGAAACAAAAGAAAGAATGATTTGCCAGCCGTTCCAACATCTCATCGATAAAGGGCAGTGGAAAATGATCTTTCTTTGTAGCCTTGTTATGTTTTCGGTAATCGAAGCACATTCTCCATCCTGTGACGGTTCGTTGAGGGATCAATTCATCCTTGTCGTTATGAACGACCGTCATTCCTCCTTTCTTGGGCACAACCTGCACTGGGCTCACCCACTCGCTGTGTGGAACAGGATAGATAATACCAGCATGCAAAAGTTTCAAGACCCCTTTCTTAACGACTTCCCTCATTGCATTGTTCAACCTCCGTTGAGGTTCCCTAGAAGGTGTGCTATCGGGATCTATGGGAATGCGATGGGTGCAAAGAGCAGGGCTGATTCCCTTGAGGTCTCCTAGCGAGTAGCCAAGAACGGAGCGACGTTTCTCTAACACGGCTAAGAGTTTAGCGGTTTCTTCCTCCGAAAGCTTGTCACTTATGATGACAGGCGTTTCGGGGTTTCCGTGAAGAAAAGCGTAGCGTAAGCCCGGTGGGAGTGCTTTGAGCTCTATGGGCGGTGGCGGCGAGGCTAAGGTTTCGGGCAGCTCAAAGGTTTCTTCCGAACCGTCTTCTTCTAAAACAAAATTGAGAGCATCTTCTTCCAAGGACGATTCGGGGGTTTCATGAAGAAAAACTGCCATAACTTCCTCTATGCAATCGTCTACTTCGGGGGACTCCTCGGCAAAAGTATTTAGCGTATGAACGATAGGGATAGAAAAAGGTTCCTTGCCGAGGGTGAAGTCAAGGGTTCCAGAAGGCGATATTTTTAAGAAAAGCTTTTCTATGGGATGGCCTACAAGAACATCAAAATCCAAAACCCCGAAGACGTGAAAATCCAGCGATACTTCGGCATCATCGTGCTTAATGCAGATGTCTCTAACGATCCCCAAACCCTCAAAGAAGTGCCCCGGAGAGGTTCTAAGGAGTTTGCTAGTGGGCGCCCAAACTTCGTTCCCAAACATGGTTAAAGCAAAAGATTCGGACATGATGTTGGCACCCACTAAAGGATTATAGAGAACATCTACCTTTGATCCCCGAATTGAGCTTTGGATGGTTGAGGTGGGATGTTCAAAACGAATAGTATCGGAAGAAAGCTCATTTTCTCTCAACCATTCATCGCTTATGATCGATGTCAACTCCCGAATGGTTTTCAAAAGAAAATCTTTTTCTAAAGGTTCGGGGGTTGGTGCAGGGAGTTTTGGCCTCTTTTGACAAGAGTAGTTTGAGGAGTCTCCAAAATTTTCAAAAATTTCTTCCTCGAACTCAAACGGGAACTCAAAAGGTTCATCATCCTCTATCATTGTTTTTGTGTTAGATGGGGACTCGATTGTTGGGTCTACCATTGTAGGCACCAATTGTTGTGTTTCTTGCACAACGAGTCCTTCATCTTTTGACTCCGGCTCAACTAGTAAATCAGCGGAAAAAGGAGTGTTTTCCACAATGCGATCCAAAAGTTCGTGTGCTTCCGCTATGGTCTTATGAGTAAAAGATCCACCAGCGGCCGTGTCAAGATAAAGTGCGGTATCGCTGCTCAATCCCGAATAAAAATGTTGTAATAAAACGGGTTCGGGGAGCAACAATTCAGGTCCGGAGTCTGTTAATGAACAGAACCGAATCCATGATGCACTCAAGGTTTCCTCTTTTTCTTGCCGAAAGTTAATTATTTCCGCTCGTAGAGAAGTGATACGGGATACGGGGAAGAACGCTAGACAAAATTTGTCTCGCAATTCTTTCCAATCACCGTTCACTCTCTTAGCGGTGTAAATGTACCATTGCCTCGCCCTCTCATTGAGAGAGAAGGGAAACAATTTCCATTTCAATGTTTCTTGTGTCATGCCATGGATTGATCGGCATGAACACAAATGCTCAAACTCTCGTAAGTGTTCATAAGGATTTTCATGTTTAAAACCCGAAAAGGATAAACCTCTTATCATCGAAATAAAATTGGGGGAAAACTCATAGCCAAATGAAGAAATGGGTTGTGATGATGATGGTGGCTCTAAGAGCTCGCCCCGTGGAGTGGAAAAAGATTGGATGGTGGGTTGTGGCTCCATGAAATGTTTTTGTGAGTTTTTGAAATTAAGGGAAATAAAAACAGAACGGCAAGTAAGATAGATTACGAGGGCAAACTTAATTTGCAGCAGAGATATCAACCGTTCCCCGGCAACGGCGCCAGAAATGCTTGTTGGTATTTCTTACGACACGAATAAAATCCGCAAGCGCACGGAATACCGTTGTAGCACTTCACCCGGGAGTATTCCAAGGTATCGTATTTGTTTTCCCCAAGGAACGGAGTTATTCTACCGCAGGGCAAGTTTTACCCAAGGACAACCAAGACAACTAGCAAATTAGGATCGAGAGGGTGATTATGTCTAGTTATCCTAGAGGATAGACGAACTCAAGCTCTACTTGTCTACTTCGGGCGCCGGCTTAGGCCTGGTCTGCCAAGCCACTCCGACCTGTAGCTCTACTATGTACCCGAACGTGGAGGGTTCCTTTGGACGGACATGGCTGTCACTTCCTGCCGCCTACCTCTACAAACCGTGGAGCACACAACAAACAAAGGTAACCTCTAGCCTAGACACCACGTCTATGCCGTTGATTACTACTCTAACCTCGGCCCAAAGCTGAATTTAGAAGGCTAGAGCACCCCTTGCGGAGCGATGATCCCGTAAACAAGTATAACAGGAATCACGCCTAGAAAAGTAATATTGCTCGCTAGATAAATAATCACCACGTATAAATCACAAAGAGTGTTTACACGCCAAGGTAAAGAAATAGAACTAAACCTCCACCAAAATGGAAGGAGTATTCCTTTCTCTCCCTTGCCCTCTCTCCTATTCTACTAGTGTACAAAAGGCTCTCAGCCTAAGGATTGGAGTGGAGCTCTATTGGAGAGTCTTGCGTCTTGTGGTGTCTTTTGAGAGGGAGAGGTGCCCCTTTATTTATAGCCTTGGAAGGTCGGCAACTTTGAGGCGGTTCCCGAGGTCGGTGACATTTAATGTAGGGGGAACCAACCTCCAGAAGTCGGTTGTGAACCGCCATAAAAAGATGGGCCAGTGGGGCCTCCCTGGCAGGTCGGCCGACCTGGCCAGAGGGGGTCGGCCGACCTGGCCTGGGCCCCTCTGGGCCTGGTCCTCCTCTGGCTGCTTCCTTGGCCTGTGTACTTGCCTAAACCACGTGCATTGCTTGATCTTGAAGCCTGATTCTGTGGTTTTGGGCTTTTGGACTAAGTTCTTCAGTCCGGGGAAAATCCGTCGATTGCAAAGTCCACGTTTAGTGCATGTTTTCCCCTGTTTTTGTATGGATTGCACCTGTACTTCATAATTCACCAAGACTAGTGGAATTTGTTAGAAATAAACCCTATGTCTACACTTGGTGATGGTGTTAGGTTCAAAAAGGTGCATAAAGTTGACGGTAAAAATGGGTCGTAAGGACCGTCAACATGCAGCTGCGCGAGGGCGGTGGAGCGAGCTCGGACGCGGCGGCGACGGGGAGCTGCAGCAATGGCGGGAGCGGAGGCGCGCGCGCGGGAGAGAGAGAGAGGAAGACGACGGCGGCGATTTCGCACAGTAACGAGTCGAGGTGCACGGAGATTAGGGTTGAACTCAAATAAATGGCCGTGATTGAATCAAGGAATAGATCAACGGCTCAGATTAAAAATAGAGTAACGGTCAACCAGGTCACCGTATGATACGCTGATAAGCACCGTATGATACGGTGATCCCACCAGAGAGGACGCAAATCAACTAGTCACCGTATCATACGGTGACTGGCACCGTATCATACGGTGACAATAGATTCCTGTCCAGTGAGACCGCAGAGTGAGAACACTCACCATATGATACGGTGATTAGCGTCGTATGATACGGTGACCTCCAGATAAGCTGATTTCAAGGAATTTTCTTTCTTTGTCAATACATCTCACACAAAAACCAAATAAACACCATGTATGGACTAGAAAGGGAACTCTCAACCACTCCTTTGAAAATAAGCCAATATAGGCTGCACACAGGCATATAATAATTTTTGAAAACCAAATAAGATGCAAGCCAATAAGAGACAAAAGAGAGAAAATCAAAGGAGGGGTATGTATGAGCCCTTGCCAATGACCCGTGCGAGTAGATTTAACCTCGAGGATCATTGAGCAATGCTCAATGGGCATGAAGCTCCAATCCTTTCGTTTAATCACACTTTTATGGGATGTGGTATCATATGGAACATGAAGCACTTTCCACATAGTGTGATGGCTCCTTTGTGATTTCCTATATGCAATGCATGAAACAAGCATATCATACAAATGCAAGTGAAGGTAAATATGCCATGGGAGATGCAAGCAAATTTAAAGACATTGCATAAAGGAAACCTACTCAAGGTCAAGTTTGAACCTCTCTCAAGCTTAATCATCATGAGCCAAACCTTGCCTTGAGTCATATGAGCCACCAACTCAAACATCCCCCATGCTCATGACTATCTTGAGAGAGTTAGCCCTTGAACTAATTTTTATGTTCTTTTCTTTTTAGTTATTTACACATGCATGGATGCAATCATACTAGTCCACAACGGAGCTCCTAGCTACCATGCAAGACAAATGAAAGAAAAGAAAACTACTTCTACTATGATACAAGGTTACCTCCTTGAAGAGTAGATATGTCGTTGAAGCACTCGAAGCTTGTGGTGGACCTTGATGAATATTCAACTTGGCACTTGGTCCACCACCACCACCCATCTAAGTCCCGGTCTTGCAGGCCTACTCGTACTTCATTGGCCGCTCACGGTCAACAACGCACTTGGGAACCCAAATCTTCCGTATCTTCCGCCTCTTGTCCGATGGTCCAAGTGCCTTTACCTTCACCTTGCCCTTCTTGTCCCTAAAGAGCTTGAAGTGCGTGTTCTCATGAAACAAGTTAGCATTTGGCATAGCATTGGAACTCCTCACCTTGGGGCAATTCTTGTAAGTGTGTCCATCTTGACAACACTTCTCACAATAGTAGTCATCCGCCAAGAGAGGAACCACCCAAGATGGTATGGTGTCTTCATTTCCGATGATGTTGATGGTGGCGGGGTAAGAGCCAAGACCCTTGTGAGCGGCGTTGTTGATGAGGTTCCTTCCAAGGATTTGCTTGTGAATGGTTCTTCCCCTTGTAAGCCTCTCAAAGCCATCCATCACCATCTCCCTTTCCTCCTTGAGCTTGTGATATTCCTTCAAAATAGTCTCATCAAGCGAAACATGCTCACGAGAGGAGGTTAGCTCATCACAAGTAACATAAGATGAATTTGAAGTAGATGTGTCGGTGTTAAGAAACCGGCCGACAAGTAAATTTGTAACTACGGCGTCTAACAATCTTCTATGATGGCGAGAGTTTCGCGAGAGGGGCAAGGTTTATACTGGTTCAGGCAATCGATGCCCTACGTCCAGTTCGTGGGTGGTTCGTGTTTCGACTTGCAGAGGGGAGCTACAAGTGTTGGCGAGGGAGGAGAAAGACCCCAAGCCTCTTCGTCTGTGTGTGTTGTATATCTGTTCGGACTCGATCCCCCCTCCTCATGCACCCAGCTCTCCTTTTATAGTCAAGGAGTGAGCCGGTTTACAAATGGGAACGGGGCTTTCGGGTTGTGGGCAGCGCGGCTACGCGCCGCACTCGTCTGATCCCTAGCCGCTACTGTGGCTCTAGTCAGGCGGCGTCCTGTCAGCGTGGTCGCCGGGCAGGTGGTCGAGATGTCAACCCAGACTGTCGCGGCCGTCTTGTCGCCGGTCCGGTCTTCGTCCCTGTTCAGGGTAATGATGATGCCGTAGCCATCCCGTTGCTGTACTCGAGGTGTCAGGCGGCGCCGCGAGATGGGACGGGTGTCACTGTGCAGGTCAGATCGCGTGCCTGCAAGTATATGAGTTGCTGGGTAGAGTTAAGGCTCCCCAGCTACTCGTCGTAAATGCCTGTCCTCTTTGCCGGAGGAAAATCTTCTCGACGAAGTCTCCCAACTCGGGGTCGGGCGAAGCGTGGCTTGTGGGCCCGCCCGACTGGGAGTCGGGCGAGGCGGAGTTCGGGGCCCGCCCGACTGGGGGTCGGGCGAGGCGGAAGTTGTGGGCCCCGGCCGACCCGGGGTCGGACGAGGCGGAGTCTGTGGACCCCACCCGACTCGGGGTCGGGCGGGGCGGAAGTCGTGGGACCGCCCGACCGGGGGTCGGGCGAGGCGGAACTCGTATGTGCCCTCGGGGTCGGCCGCGGGCCCCTCGAGCGCTCTGTTGTCGTGTGCCTGTTCCTGTGGGCCCTACACAATTAAGCTGAGACGGTTAGCAGAATTAAGTATCCTAGATCAGGATACCCTGATTTAGGTATCCGTCAAGATGAGCTAGAAGAGAATTTGTTACTCATTTCGAGGTTGAGCGCTTGATATGCAACTTCAAGGGCCTTATGCTTCTCATAGAGATTCTCGTAGTCTTCTTCCACAATCTTGTGAGAAGTGCCAAGGTCCTTGAGCTCACCCTCTAGTTGCTCAACTCGGAACACGACCACTTCATGCTCCTTCTCAAGCCTTGCAATGGTCTTGTCCTTCTTCTTTAGCATCTTCCCGGCAAGGTCAAGAGCACACATCAATTCCTTGTAGGTTGGCCGGTCTTCCTCTTCAAATTCTTCATCTTCACTTCCACTCTCCTCATCCTCATCATCACTATCAAAGTCCATTGCCATCAAGCACATGGGAGGTGGAGGTAGGTCACTTGTGATGTTAGTGAGCACAGTCCCAGCAACTTGCTTGCCCTTGTGAGATGTGTCGTCACTATCTTCTTCCTCCTCGCTTGACTCATCGTCGGTCACCCAATCTTGTGCCACGAAGCCTCTTCGTGATGGTCTCTTCTTATCTTTGGCCTTGGGATTGTCCTTCTCGACGAATTTCTTCTTGTTGTTGTACTTGACCCTTGGCTCTTCTTCTTCATCATCACTAGACTCTTGCAGCTTCTTCTTAGGCTTCTTGATGGGCTTGGTGCACTCCTTTGCAAAGTGGCCTTTGTCACCACAATTATAGCACACGGAGTCCTTCTTTGACCTTCGATTGAAGAAGTTGCTTCTTTTCATGATGAGTGCGAGTTCGTCGGGGCGAATTTGCAAGTAGTCTTCTTCATCAACATCTTCATCACCCTCATCTTCACTTGACTCGGGGACGATCACCTTCTTGTTCTCTTCTTGCTCGTGCCCTCGGCCGGAAATGCAAGGTTTTGTTCGGCTTCTCGTCGGGCGCGTAGTCGAGGTGGTAGCTCTCGAAGGCGGTGATCTTCCCGATCAACTTGTGTGTCGTGAGGTCTTCGAGTGAGGTGTTGAAGAGGCATGTGATGAGGGAGTCGTACTTTTTCCTCGGTAGGATCCTCAAGAACTTGCGCACGAGGTCGGCATCCTCGATCTTCTCCTTCACCCCAAGTGAGTTGATGTCCTCTACAATCAAGTTCAAGCGAGAATATGCATCATTAATAGATTCACTTGAAGTCATAGTAAAGGAGTCATACTTATCTTTGAGCACATAATATCTTTCCTCTTTCACGTTCGAGGAACCCTCATGAGTAACTTGTATTTGTTGCCAAATCTCATGAGCAGTACCCGCGGACTTGATGCGAGCAAAGACATCCTTCGTGATAGCCTCAAACAAAGCATTTTTAGCTTTAGCATTATACTTGGTGAGATTTTCATCGACCGTCCCTTCGTCATCTACAAGCGGAACCAACTCACTAGTCACACGCCATGCATTGGGATCGATAGCCTCAAGGTAGGCTTGCATGCGAGCCTTCCAATAAGCATTGTCAGTCCCGTCAAACGTGGGTGGCCCGCTTCCTCCCGGCATCCTTACTCAAAGGCGGTTAAGCCCTAATATGAGCACGAGGCTCTGATACCACTTGTAAGGATCACGTGGTACCGAGAGGGGGGGGGGGGGGTGAATCGGTGCTCACTTGTAATTTTCTCCGGCACAGTACTTTAACAATCCTGATAGTTTGCTAGGTGATGACAAGAAGCAAGCGAAGCGCACACACTAGCAAGACTAGCAAAGAGGAAACCTACACAAGCAATTCTACCAAGAGCAAAACAACCCTATCAATCAAGTCTACTAGCAAGAAGTAAATGCGGAATAGTAAATGCTAGTAAGTAAGGAGATGGGATAGAGATTGCTCATGGATTTTTAGCCTGTGGTATCCGGAGGATGGCGCCTCCCCCTACTCCACGTTGGGTCACTCCCGCCGGAGTCTCGACCCCTTCCTCCGCTCGATGGTGATCCCTTCTAGAGCATTCTTCACCCTCCGAGTGAAGACGCGGGCACGTCCCGTCGGCAACTTCGGATGCTCCTCCGAAGGTAAGGATCCGCACGTGATGCGGTCCAAAGGGCGCTCTCTTCACGTAGCTTCTTTCACACGGGAAGCTTGAAGACCGTGTACAAACTTGTAGAGACTTCCACACTCTTTGCCAAGCTCTCTACCAACGCCTAACCGGTCTAGGCCTTGCCATAGACCAAGAGTAACAGCTCAAGATGACTCTCTATGCACACACTAGCCCTAGAGATCAAAGGATGCTCTTTTTCAGTGGTAGTATAATTCATCTGAGCTCCAGACAGAGTTTTGCTAGCATAAGAAATTGCATGATGCTTATTATCTCTAGTTTGACCAAGAACAGCCCCCACAGCAAAGTCGCTAGCATCACACATAATTTCAAACGGAAGCGTCCAATCAGGGGGTTGGATGATTGGAGCGGAGATGAGTGCATTTTTTAGAGTATTGAAAGCATTCATGCATTCATCAGTGAAATTAAAGGGTGCATCTTTTGCAAGAAAATTTGTAAGGGGTCTAGCAATTTGAGAGAAATCTTTGATAAAACGGCGATAGAACCCCGCATGTCCAAGAAAACTGCGAACACCCTTAATATTAACGGGAGGTGGAAGCTTTTCTATAACTTCTAATTTCGCCTTGTCCACCTCTATCCCTCTTTCAGAAATCAAGTGCCCAAGTACTATGCCTTCTCTAACCATAAAGTGGCATTTCTCCCAATTGAGCACTAAGTCCTTTTCTTGACAACGTTGCAAGACTTTGTCTAAATTTTCTAAACAATGATCGAAGGTTTTCCCATAGACAGAGAAATCATCCATAAAAACCTCCATAATCTCTTCGATCATGTCAGAAAAGATAGACATCATGCATCGTTGAAAAGAAGCAGGCGCATTACATAGCCCAAAAGACATTCGACGATAAGCATAAGTTCCGTAAGGGCATGTGAAAGTCGTCTTACTCTGATCATCGGGATGGATGGGAATTTGATGATATCCCGAATACCCATCAAGGAAACAAAAGAAAGAATGATTTGCCTTGTTAAGTTTTCAGTAATCGATGCACATTCTCCATCCTGTGACGGTTCGTTGAGGGATCAATTCATCCTTGTCGTTATGAACGACCGTCATTCCTCCTTTCTTGGGCACAACCTGCACTGGGCTCACCCACTCGTTGTGTGGAACAGGATAGATAATACCAGCATGCAAAAGTTTCAAGACCTCTTTCTTAACGACTTCCCTCATTGCATTGTTCAACCTCCGTTGAGGTTCCCTAGAAGGTGTGCTATCGGGATCTATGGGAATGCGATGGGTGCAAAGAGCAGGGCTGATTCCCTTGAGATCTCCTAGCGAGTAGCCAAGAACGGAGCGACGTTTCTCTAACACGGCTAAGAGTTTAGCGGTTTCTTCCTCCGAAAGCTTGTCACTTATGATGACAGGCGTTTCGGGGTTTCCGTGAAGAAAAGCGTAGCGTAAGCCTGGTGGGAGTGCTTTGAGCTCTATCGGAGGTGGCGGCGAGGCTAAGGTTTCGGGCAGCTCAAAGGTTTCTTCCGAATCGTCTTCTTCTAAAACAAAATTGAGAGCATCTTCTTCCAAGGACGATTCGGGGGTTTCATGAAGAAAAACTGCCATAACCTCCTCTATACAATCGTCTACTTCGGGGGACTCCTCGGCAAAAGTTTTTAGTGTATGAACGATAGGGATAGAAAAAGGTTCCTTGCCGAGGGTGAAGTCAAGGGTTCCAGAAGGCGATATTTTTGAGAAAAGCTTTTCTATGGGATGGCCTACAAGAACATCAAAATTCAAAACCCCGAAGACGTGAAAATCCAGCGATACTTCGGCATCATCGTGCTTAATGCAAACGTCTCTAACGATCCCCAAACCCTCAAAGAAGTGTCCCGGAGAGGTTCTAAGGAGTTTGCTAGTGGGTGCCCAAACTTCATTCCCAAACATGGTTAAAGCAAAAGATTCGGACATGATGTTGGCACCCACTAAAGGATTATAGAGAACATCTACCTTTGATCCCCGAATTGAGCTTTGAATGGTTGAGGTAGGATGTTCAAAACGAATAGTATCGGAAGAAAACTCATTTTCTCTCAACCATTCATCGCTTATGATCAATGTCAACTCCCGAATGGTTTCAAAAGAAAATCTTTTTCTAAAGGTTCGGGGGTTGGTGCAGGGAGTCTTGGCCTCTTTTGACAAGAGTAGTTCGAGGAGTCTCCAAAATTTTCAAAAATTTCTTCCTCGAACTCAAATGGGAACTCAAGAGGTTCATCATCCTCTATCATTGTTCTTGTGTTAGATGGGGACTCGATTGTTGGGTCTACCATTGTAGGCATCAATTGTTGTGTTTCTTGCACAACGAGTTCCTCATCTTTTGACTCCGGCTCAACTAGTAAATCAGCGGAAAAAGGAGTGTTTTCCACAATGCGATCCAAAAGTTCGTGTGCTTCCGCTATGGTCTTATGAGTAAAAGATCCACCAGCGGCCGTGTCAAGATAAAGTGCGGTATCGCTGCTCAATCCCGAATAAAAATGTTGTAATAAAACGGGTTCGGGGAGCAACAATTCAGGTCCGGAGTCTGTTAATGAACAGAACCGAATCCATGATGCACTCAAGGTTTCCTCTTTTTCTTGACGAAAGTTAATTATTTCCGCTCGTAGAGAAGTGACACGGATACGGGGAAGAACGCTAGACAAAATTTGTCTCGCAATTCTTTCCAATCACCGTTCACTCTCTTAGCGGTGTAAGTGTACCATTGCTTCGCCCTCTCATTGAGAGAGAAGGGAAACAATTTCCACTTCAACGTTTCTTGTGTCATGCCATGGATCGATCGGCATGAACACAAATGCTCGAACTCTCGCAAGTGTTCATAAGGATTTTCATGTTTAAAACCCGAAAAGGATAAACCTCTTATCATCGAAATGTAATCAGGGGAAAACTCATAGCCAAATGAAGAAATGGGTTGTGATGATGATGGTGGCTCTAAGAGCTCGCCCCGTGAAGTAGAGAATGATTGGATGGTGGGTTGTGACTCCATGAAATGTTTTTGTGAGTTTTTTTGAAATTAAGGGAAAATAAAAACAGAACGGAAAGTAAGATAGATTACGAGGGCAAACTTAATTTGCAATAGAGATATCAACCGTTCCCCGGCAACGGTGCCAGAAATGCTTGTTGGTATTTCTTACGGTCACAGATAAATCCGCAAGCGCACGGAATACCGTTGTAGCACTTCACCCGGGAGTATTCCAAGGTATCGTATTTGTTTTCCCCAAGGAACGGAGTTATTCTACCGCAGGGCAAGTTCTACCCAAGGACAACCAAGACAACTAGCAGCCTAGGATCGAGAGGGTGATTATATCTAGTTATCCTAGAGGATAGACGAACTCAAGCTCTACTTGTCTACTTCGGGCGCCGGCTTAGGCCTGGTCTGCCAAGCCACTCCGACCTGTAGCTCTACTATGTACCCGAACGTGGAGGGTTCCTTTGGACGGACAGGGCTGTCACTTCCTGCCGCCTACCTCTACAAACCGTGGAGCACACAGCAAACAACGGTAACCTCTAGCCTAGACACCACGTCTATGCCGTTGATTACTACTCTAACCTCGGCCCAAAGCTGAATTTAGAAGGCTAGAGCACCCCTTGCGGAGCGATGATCCCGTAAACAAGTATAACAGGAATTACGCCTAGTAAAGTAATAATGCTCGCTAGATAAATAATCACCACGTATAAATCACAAAGAGTGTTTACACGCCAAGGTAAAGAAATAGAACTAAACCTCCACCAAAGTGGAAGGAATATTCCTTTCTCTCCCTTGCCCTCTCTCCTATTCTACTAGTGTACAAAAGGCTCTCAGCCTAAGGATTGGAGTGGAGCTCTATTGGAGAGTCTTGCGTCTTGTGGTGTGTGTTGAGAGGGAGGGGTGCCCCTTTATTTATAGCCTTGGAAGGTCGGCAACTTTGAGGCGGTTCCCGAGGTCGGTGACATTTAATGCAGGGGGAACCGACCTCCAGAAGTCGGTGGTAAACCGCCATAAAAAGATGGGCCAGTGGGGCCTCCCTGGCAGGTCGGCCGACCTGGCCAGAGGGGGCCGACCGACCTAGCCTGGGCCCCACTGGGCCTGGTCCTCCTCTGGCTGCTTCCTGGGCCTGTGTACTTGCCTAAACCACGTGCATTGCTTGATCTTGAAGCCTGATTCTGTGGTTTTGGGCTATTGGACTAAGTTCTTTAGTCCGGGGAACATCCGTTGATTGCAAAGTCCACATTTAGTGCATGTTTTCCCCTGTTTTTGTATGGATTGCACCTGCACTTCATAATTCACCAAGACTAGTGGAATTTGTTAGAAATAAACCCTATGTCTACACTTGGTGATGGTGTTTGGTTTACAAAGGTGCATAAGGTTGACGGTAAAAAATGGGTCGTAAGGACCGTCAACACATACGGTGACTACATCCTCTTCAGCCTTCCCTGCTGTCTTCACTGATCTCGCAGTCACTGTATCATACGGTGACTGGCACCGTATCATACGGTGACTACTTCCTTTCCATCTTCAGCAACTTGTCCAAATTGCACTTCCCTTGGAAACCATACGGTGACCCACCGTATCATATGGTGACTCTACTAGTGACTCTCCTTTCACTGGATTTTCCTGTCCATAGTCACCATATCATACGCTGACCACCACCGTATCATACGGTGACTTCTTCTCTCTGAATCTGCAGAAACTGCCAACTCCCTGGAAACCATACGGTGACCATTGTATCATACGGTGACTATCACCCCTCATCATACGGTGACTCCAGCAGAGATTTCTTGTCTTCAGTTTTGTAATTCCTGTAGTCACCGTATCATACGGTGACTAGCACCGTATCATACGGTGACTTCTGCCTGAAGTCCATCTTGATCATCTCCTCGATCTTTGACTTCATCTTCACTCTTCTTGGTTCCTCAAGCTTCTCTTCTGCCACCCTAGCCTCTGAGAGCCTCACATTGCATCCAATGATCTCTACCACTAGTGTGCACTAAGAGAACCAACTCGAACCCTCTTGATAATCCGGTGTTTCCTATGGACTCAAGCCTATATCTACACCAAACCAACACCTGCTTGGTTCTAGCATGTCCTTCACCTTGATCCATCTCCTCAACCGTAACTTCATCAAGCCCAATGTCCCGAGTTGTCGAGGCAACCAATCATCGAGATATCCAACAGAGAAATGATTGACGTAGTCCTCCATCATATGTGACCATAGGCAACAACCTACATAAAAGTTAGTCACATACAACATCATCATCCAATCACCAAAACATTCATACCTTTGGGGTTTCCATACTCCAATGGTCATGAAGCTTACAGTTATTCCTCCTGAAAAATCTATTAGTGGTATGGTATCATCTTTTGTTTGTGTAAATGTTTGCCAAGCTTGGTGTTTGTAATGCGACATGTACACACTGACCATAGTAGATTTCATTGTGATCTACGATAAGTTTCATACAACCAACTTGGTCCCAAATTGCAATGTGTTTCTTGTATAAAATCAAATGCTCTCACTTTTACTCAAAAAAAAATACACTGACTTTTACTCAACAAAATCCTTGCCTTTTTTTTCAAGTTTTTGCATGCTGGTGAAGAAAAAGTCTGCCCTCACCATTTACAAGAGCCTCACCTTTTACAAGATAATACCATATGTAGAGATGGAATAGGTTGTGGTGCTTCATTATATTGTCCTGCCCGTGGGAACGTGCGGGGTATTAGCAAGTATATTAATTACTGGTGTATATAGATACACTCCTACCTAATATACAAACACAAGCTGCTTCTTAAGCGTTGGGCACGAGGTGCGTGTATGTCTAGGGGTGATATTGTATATATAGTGTCACACCCGGTTTTAAATAAAACCGCACATGTATTCCAGGATCAAGTCTCATACATGTAGTGACTCAAGTGAATAACAGAAACAGTGTATAATGCTTATTACACCCTTATTTCAATGAATAACTTAAAGTTCTCAAATGACTTGACGACTCAAAACGCTAGCGGAAGACTTCAAAGCTCCAAAACTCTACAAGGACGTTGACCGGGGCTCCACAAACTAGATGTAATCGCCAGAACCATCATAGAAATAATCACCGCTATCCTCTAAGCAGCATGACAAAACATTGTGGGGGGATAGCAAGAGTGAGTACATGTCGTACTCCGCGAGTGAGGGAAAGTATGACATGAAAGCTTATAACAAGAAAGGCTAAACATGGGCTCAATTGCACAAATGCCAAGTTGTTCTTTAAACACATTTTAAAAGCAACCTATATTACTAGGTGAGGTATGACACAAGTAACAAGAACAAGTATTCATGATAAAGCATCATCAAGATAATATTCACCTAGAATAAACATTAATCATAATTGGCGCTTCACCTAGAATGTCACCATAAAACCGGGGTGCTTCTCCTAGAACGTCACCATAAAAGTTATGGTGCTTCACCTAGAATGCCACCATATAACATTGGTGCTTCACCTAGAATGCCATCATATCACCTCGCTGCTTCACCTAGAATGCCACCATACAACAATCACGGGTGCTTCACCTAGAACGCCACCATAACAACAATTACTAGTGCTTCACGTAGAACGCCACCATAACAGTAAAATATCGGTGCTTCACCTAGAACGTCACCATGAAGTAAATATCGGTGCTTCACCTAGAACGCCACCTAACACTAGTGCTTCACCGAGAATGCCACTGGTCCAAAGTAACCAATCAAATTAAGGGGCATCACCTAGATTTCATGTTGCTAACAAGATTACCATCAAATTAATTAGTTAAAGTAAACCATTAGTCAACATTAATATGATTAGGTGAGTGATTCCCAAAAAGCATGGCTAAGCATTTACTACCCAAACCTAGACCAAGACATCATAATAGGGCGACAAGGAATGATATGGAACAAGGTAATAGACTCATGGGATTCAATATTAAACAAGCTTGCATGTTTGCAAACAAAACATTTCAAACATAAGATCAATATGGTCAAGGACACTTGCCTTTGTCTTGCTGCTCAGTAGCGACCTCGTAGTCTTGCTCTTGAAGGTTCACGTTCGATACGTCTCCTAATTATCGCAACCAAAAGAACAAGCACACAAGCACAAACAATAAGAAACCATACACCAAATAGTAAAAAAATGACTATGAAAACTAAACTATTAGATAATACTTGTCACTACGATCGCGTGAGCGTAAGAATCGCTAAAAACGGAATTAAGAGTAAAAAGTTATGATACTTTGAAGTTTTTAGGGTTTAAAACATTAAAAACAGAAAGAAATCTGGGATTGATTTGTAAATACAGAAACGTTTGGGTACCTATTTGTAAAGACGAAAAAGTTTAGGGTCCAAAGTGTAAAACTGTTGGCCTAAAACATAGTTTATAAAAAGTTAGGGTGGTTTCTGTAAAATGATAGGACATAAATATAGTTCTGTAAAAGGATAAGGACTTAAGTGTAAAATTACATTTTTTGGAAAACTTTTGGATTTAAAATAAATCAGAAATTCCGTGCACTGGGTCCACGAGGTCAATGGACCGGGCTGAGGCCGTGGTCCATAGGTCCACGATGGACCGATCGCCGGAGGGCGATGGCTCGCCAGAGTTGGCCGGGATTGGTGCTCCGGTGATTAATTTCTTGCCGCGATAGATCTAGAAGGTAGAGGAGAAGACGGCGATGCGACGTAGATGAGCGGCGGTGGGTCGTCGATGACGTCAAGACGATGGCTACAGAGGCGGAGAGGCGACACAAATCGTCGCAATCGAACGAAGAGGCTTCTGGGCGTCTTCTCGGCGACTCGTTGAAGGCGGAGGCGGCTTCAATCGGCGTCTCGTCAAGCTCGAGTCGTCGGCAATGGCGGACGGCGGCGCGCGGCTAGGGTTAGGGTTTCCGCGGCGCTACGACTTCAGAAAAAGCGAGAGGATGTGCCATAGGTTTCGTTTTATAGGGCGCGGCGCCTTGGAGAGCAAGGAAGAGGGAGGGATAGTCCGGGCGCGGCACGGGGAGGCGAAGGCGGCGGCGGTGTCCGGTGCTTGCACGACGCGAGGAGGATGACGACCTCGGTTGGGCCGTGCTGGGCCGCGAGCGGAGTTGAGCCGAGGAAAAGAGAAAGAAGGCAGGCCGGCTCGGAAAGGAAAGAGAAAAGAGAAAAGAAGAAAAGGAAACGGGCCTGAGGAATTCGGCCCACATGGGGAATAAAAAGAATTTTTCTTTTCTGTTTTCATTTCCTCAAACTATTTTCCAAAACCTTTTGCGAATCGAATTTCTACACGAATTTAAATTCATTTAGCACAAAATAAAATCATAAATGCATTGGACGATACTCTGTTCTCAGAGCTGAATCACCGGACGATCTTGCCGTGCGCTACTAAACATTGGACGAGATCGAGAAAAATTGTGAAGAGAGAGAGGGCGAATCTGGTATATATAGGCTGCAAAAATGACTTGTACTACGAATGGTGTACTGTGACGATGATCATTAAGCTTTTGTAACAACCAACCATCACACGTTAGCAAGGGCTCTGTTTCAGTCCGATGAGGTCAATAAAGACATCGTTCGATGCAAGTTATTTTACATGATACGAAATTGATACATCCGTCTGCTGATGAGTCCAGCAAATACACAACGTAGGATTCTAATAGAACAGTACATCATATCCTTTTCTAGCCCACCCGGTCATCAATTTTGCTAGAAGGCCACCCGATGAAGTACGGATACTTAAAACCTTGAGCAGTACTCCTGAAGAGCCTCTGCAGCTTCATTGTATCCAGGCGCATGGATAGGCACCAGTGAGGTTCTTCACGGCCACCAGAATATAATGCATCAAAAAACACGGTTTCCTGAGTGATTCCATGGAAATCAAAATCAGTAACAAGATGATCACCCTCCTCTTCATTCACGTATTCAGGTAGCAGCTCCCTCAGTTGATCTGCCAAGAGAACCTGATTTCTCCGCACCCACCGTTCAACCCCATTGGGATCACTTCCGCACACCCACACTGCAAGAAATGTTCCCAGTGAGGCAACAATGCAAGGTTTTCCGCCCTCTGTTTCCCCGAAACCATAACGAACTCGTCTAGGAGAGGCGGCAACCACTTCTTGGTGTCGCAGTGCGACCGGCAGCGGAATAGTTGAGAATTTCAGTGATTTTTTTTTGAGTTTCAGTAGATACTTGCGATCAATGTCACCCCAGTACAGGGATTGGTTGCCTATGGAGCCAAGGTCCGTAAACTGCTGCCAAACAAACGGGGAGATATTGTACCATGGATGAACTGACCACTTCATTTCAGTCGAGGAGAAGACCACAGCTCGTGCCTGACACCCATTGTCGGTAGCAAGAACTATGACCCGGAAGGAGTTTGGGTTCCCATCTGAGCGGACCAAACGGGGAGGGTACCCTTCAGGCGTCCCAATGTGATCTTTGAACACAGTGTTCTCCTCACAAGCATCAAAAGAATCAGATAACCAACCCATCATTGGGTTGTACACCACGAGCTTCCCCTCTGCTGTATTCATTGGAAGTAGTAATCCGTCGATGCAGTCACAGATATCCCAGGAGACAGATTCACCACTGAGGTTCAGCACTTTGGTGAGGAAGAAATCCCCTTTTCCAACAATGGCGTTGATCCTTCGGATCACAATCCCTAGTGATGGTGAAAGAGGGAAAAGTGGGGACAGTTCTCACCTCGGTGGACTCGTTGCTGAAATAGCCGAGGAGTGGCGGCGTCGAGTGCAGGCTACAAAACTGATGATGAAACTTTGGCGAATACAGCCACTCTCGCCAGGCTTTTTTTGCTTACATTGCGTTGAGAAGCGTCTTGTGGCAGGGGACTCGGGCGAGAATCGATACCTCAAGGTCGTCGCCGAGTGACCTGGAACTGGAAGCAATCGCCATCACCAACGATGATCCCTGCTTGTTACTCCCCTCTATTTTTTGTAGGACTCTTTTGCTCATGGTCGCGGAGGGTAGAAAATCAAGTCGGAGAAGAGGGGCCGTCGATGCAAGGAAGTAGGTGCAGTAAAAAGCAGGGGAAGATCTTGAGGAAGCAAGCTTTGTACATCGGAACATCCGCGTTTATCTGAACACATAGAGTTGTGGCATGGCTGCATGAGACTTGGGAGTCTGTACCACTACAAGTTGTGAAGTTGATACTTATGGGATGATCCTCGGATTCTGGCTGGATGAGAATCAGCTCACGGGTCAATCCGGGATGATGCGGTGATACTGACCGACCACTGATTAGTTCCATATGAATGCAAAAATTACAACGTAGTACATAATTGATGTGCAAGGATTTTTACGAATAAAGTAGTTTCATTAGTTTCAAGATGTGTTCTCCAAAAATGCCGACGATTCCTTGCTTGTACATCTGAATACAAGAACATCCATTATTATTATTTTTGCGACCAAGGAACATCCCTTGTTAAATAGTGGTGAACATGGGAACATATCATATAACTCTTTAAATTATGTATTGTAGTTACATATAAATGCTCAAAGTACATCTGATGGAACTATTTAACCAAGACAACAAGGATGTTTCATTGAACTCTAGCTAGAACTCTCGAGACAAGCCAAGATTTCATCATCGACTTGCGCTGCTTCGACAAGGTTGACAAGGTCAACCTACGCTTCTTCACCAGGATCTGAACAGCCGCCGTCCCAGGCACCAAGGTCCTCGGCCTCGGGCGGCCAGACCGAACTACGAGCCGGTTCGCGAAAGATGGCAGCTCGAGAATTGGGGATATTCCATCCCTACGAGATATCCAGAAATCCACAAGAGGTGGCTATTTCGCCTGTGTGTGTGTGTCTCTCTCTCTTCTCTGTACGAGAAGTTCACAATGGCCTAACCAAGGATTGCCCGGGGATGTGCAAAGTGAGGTAGACCCATACATGGAGTAGGGAACTAGGGATTGGCCGGGGGCGGGGACTGTGAAGAGTGTGATTTCTCTAGTTTGTGGATGCAGCAGCGTCTGGTTTTACATTTTTAGCCGTGGTAAAGTTGCACGACACCTCCCTCGGATGCCGCTTTCCTAGATATGCGAGAGAGAGATTCGAGATATAGGCTCTCTCACAGGGCAGTGACAGGTCCAATCTACTTATAATAGTTGTGGCATGGGAGTCTGTGTACGCAAGGGATGATCCCGTGATCCCTGATGCTCGCTGGATGATGCGTGAATACTCAATAGGGATGATGCTCGCCGGATTACGAACTAAAGCTGAGAGAAGTGGCGTTTGCTGGGCAAGCGAAATGATTCTGATCAAGGAGGAAATGAAGCCGAGAGAGGTGCCAGGAGATAATAATCAGTGAGTCATGGTTTGTTGGACTAGAAGTACAGGTGTTTCCAATTTTGTGTAGTATGAAACAAATAAACATGTACTGCACTTTGTACTTCTATTTCCAATCTTAAATGAAGGAGCGCTCCGGCTCATTTTTTGAAAAAAAAAATCGTGCAATGGCCAGATCGGTCAAATCGATTAAAACTTGTACAATTTCCACGCAGGGGCACTGAAGCAGTGAGGAAATCACTCCTTTCTAGTACTGTATGTGTTAAAGTTGTGATCTAGCAGCTCGAGCAATTCACGGGGCGATGCGTTGATTCTCACTGGATGATGCGTGGTACTCACCCACCACTGGGCGGCTCACGGTCAAATCAATTCACAAGCTTTTATGACTCACGGGATGATCCCAAGTGTTGATTATTTAATCACGGGAATATACCGGGAAGACTGCAGCTTCTACTACCATGTTTGCAAAATGAAGGAGCGCTCCTGCTCCTTTTTAGAAAAAAAAACGTGCAATGGCCAGATCGGTCAAATCGATTAATAACTTGTATTTCCACACAGGGGCATTGAAGTTGTGACCTAGCAGCTCGAGGAATTCATGGGACGATGCGTTGATTCACTGGATGATACGTGGTACTCACCCACCGCGGGGCGGCTCACCGGTAAATCAATTCACAGGCTTTTCTCACTCCCGGGATGATCCCCTGTGTTCATTATTAATCACGGGAATATACAGGGAAGACAGCAGCTTCTACCATGTTTGCAAAATGAAGGAGCGCTCCTGCTCGTTTTTAGAAAAAAAAACGTGCAACGGCCGATCGGTCAAATCGATTAAGGCCCCCTTTGTTTGTGATTTTGATTCTAAGAATCCAGCTTTCTACCGGACACCGTAGAAATGTGACATTTGCTGCTGGACACTGAATCAGGTTTTATTTGCTAGTGGACACTAAGAAAGTCCAGCATCAAATAAAACATGTTTCAGTGTCCGGCGGCAAAGGTCACGATTGAAGAGTGTCTAGTAGCAAGTTTTGCCTTCGCAAAATGAAGGAGCGCTCCTGCTCCTTTTGGGAAAAAAAACGTGCAATGGCCAGATTGATCAAATCGATTAACTTGTATTTCCACGCAGGGGCATTGAAGTTGTGACCTAGCAGCTCGAGCAATTCGCGGGACAATGCGTTGATTCTCACTGGATGATGCGTGGTACTCACCCACCACTGGGCGGCTCACCGGTCAAATCAATTCACAAGCTTTTCTCACTCACGGGATGATCCCGTGAGATCATTATTTAATCACGGGAATATATACAAGGAAGACTGCAGCTTCTACCATGTTCGCAAAATGAAGGAGCGCTCCTGCTCCTTTTTTGAAAAAAAAATGCAATGGTCAGATCGGTCAAATCGATTAACTCGTATTTCCACGCACGGGCATTGAAGTTGTGACTGACCTCGAGCAAATTCACGGGACGATGCGCTGATTCTCACTGGATGATGCATGGTACTAGTACTCACCCACCACCGGGCGGCTCACCGGTCAAATCAATTCATAGGCTTTTCTCACTCAGGGGATGATCCTGTGAGTCGATTATTTAGTAATCGGAATATACATGAAGACTGCAGCTTCTACCATGTTCGTGGCCATTGGATCCTCTACCATCACGCCCCAACTCGAGCAATCCTTCTTCTTTCTTCTCATCCCCTGGCCTATAAATTCCGGCAAAGTGACATGTTTCCAACTTATAACCTTCCTTCTTCCTCATCGGTCTCCTCTGCTACCTTTTGTGCTGCCTACTTCCATCTCCATGGCGGACCCGCTCAGGCTGCCATGGCCAAACTTTCCACATCGTGGCTATCACAATGTGACTTAGAGTGGATTTTCGGAGTTCTCGTACATGGTTGCAATGCAAATTTCCGGAGATCTCGTATGAGATCTTAGAGCATTTTCTGCATCTGCTGATCTTGCTTCTTCCTCTTCGTGACCTTGATCCTGCTGTTGGTTGTACCTTCTTATTCCTCCTGCAGTTGGTCGAGACTCAATCAGGTGGCCGCCGACGAATGATGTTGACGGGGAGCCAAACATATTGCCCATCATCGTAGCGGATGAAGTTGTGTGTGCCTCCTGAGGAAGGAGATTAAACCCTAAACCCTAACTCTTTTGATGAGTAGTACTGTTTGAACTGTTAAATCTGGTTGTATGCCAAATTTTATTATTTATTTTTTGAGATGACACTCTTGTCATAGTCATAGGGACTTTTAAATCTGTTTATGCTAGACTTCTAGCTTCCATTGTAATCTTTCATATAATGAATGAAGGGACTTGCGTTTTGACCACAATTTTGAACTGTAATTGTGAAACTACCATTGATTTTCATATTTTGCAAGATCGTCATAGATTGCTTTCAGATTTTGCAAGATCACCACTGAATTTTTGAAAATCTATGGTAAAATCGCAATACTATTTTGCAAGATCACCATAGCTTTTTGAATCTGTGGTAAAATGGCAAAATCTGAATTGATGGTTGTTTCACAATTGGACTACAAAAGTGTGGTTGATTTGCAATTGCCTCTATAATGAAAGATATTCATATGTTTGTAGTCGACGCGTTTTCAAATGGAAAATAACGTTGTGGTCTCCTTCGTACATCATCGATAAGTCGAGGCGTTACCAGAGATATTTAAAGAAAGAAGTAACAAAATTGGTCAAGCATCGGTCTGGTGAGGCACGTTTCCTTTCCAGGGACTATCTGGTGATCGTACATCGATCAGGGCTGGTACGAATGCAGGTTTATTTTCCTCGTGTGACAGTAACGAGCACTGCCGTTTAGCGCCGTTTTCTCCGCAAAAATTTTTGGCATAGTGAACGGATGTTCCCATCATATAAAGTCACCGGCCTCTTTTATTGTTACCACGTTATTTTGTTTGTTTTAATTTATGTAAGACGATTCGCTCATCCATCGCGTTGATAGTTTTCCCAGGATTATCCCTTGAAGACAGTTTTCCCAGGATTATCCCTTGAAGACATCGGTCGTGCTTGGTTGCACGACGCAGCCCTGTGGCCGCCATGCCAAAACCTCGATAAATGCAAATACTCGTTCGGTAGCAAAAGTGTTGGACAAGAAATCCAATCGTGACCAATAGTTAGGCAGCGTAGTACTCTCTACTAGGAGTATGTTTTAAGACATAATAGCACGTGTAATGTCTAGTGAAGGGACGAATAGTCAACCGATTAGTGACGAACAGGCCCAAATTTTGGGGTAGGGTTCCCCGACGTGAGCCAGCATCACTGACCCGTGGGCCCGGCGCAACTTTTGGCCGCCCGCGCAAACTCGCCGCTGGGCAGCGCGCGCTGGGGATTCGAATTTCGTTCGCAGATGGGCGAAACGGGGAAATGTCGATTTTGAGCCTGTCCTCCCGAAAGCTTTCGTGTCTCCGCAAAGGGTATTTTGGGAAAGTACCCTGGCCAACTCTTAAAATATCCCTATCCTTCTCCTAAACAGATCCATACCCCAGTTCAAAAAAAAAAAACCAGAGCCAAGCCATCCCCAATCCCCAGCTCTTCTTCTGGTCGCAACATTACTGGGATCCCCAATCCTCCCTCCGCCCACCCCCCCCCCCCCTCGTTCGCCGTCCCGTCCTCCCTGGTCACCCATTCCTGACTCTCCACGTCGTTTCTCTCGGCCCCCTTCTTCCCGGAGCGCAACCACCGATGGCACGTCTTCCTCTCAAGACTCCGACGACACCAGTGGGGAATGCGGGACTAAAGCGGAAGCATGAAGGTACTTGTTTTCCTTGTTTCGTAGGCACAAGAGAAACAGTTGATACTCGTTTAGGTTGTCTGTGATTGTTTGTGGGATGCGGTGAGTGCTGTGCAATGCTGAGTTCATACGTATGTAGCTTTGGTCCGTTTTGTTGAGCTACAGATCCCGAAAAATCTTTGGATCTGGAGCGGAGATCTGTGATTGCCTGATATCGCCACATTAATATTGTTTTTGACTTAAAACGTAGGTTAAATTACTTCATTGGAAGCAGCCTGGCAGTTCCATTACATTAACTGCATCTGTACCTTTCTCATTCGAATGCTTGAACCGTGATGATAATCTGTATTTACTTGAGTAGTATACTAGTATTTTAAGCTTATTACCCAAAGAGTACAGCGCTATACCTGATGATTATGCTTCTGAATGTATTCATCAAAACGCACTGCAACCCCAAATAAAGCTTATTGCACACTTGAGTACAGCTACATACTTTGATGATTACATTCATTTGAAGTTGCTTCTATATGCATGTGGAAGGAACAACAAATAAAGGAGACCTACCAGCCGGAGACCTGTTGGAGATGCGGTCAAGCCCCTTCCAGAAGGTATCACAACGTCTGATTGCATCAATTTTATATCTTATGAACACTGTTAATCTGATTTGGCTTCTTTCAATGTAAAGCATACTATATCAGATTACCTCATCTTACCATAATGCACCATGTGTAGGAAAAGCGTGTGACAATGGAACAGAAGAGTGAGGGGGTCGAATCCAGAGGGTCTCAGTGCTACATCTCTGTGGTAAGAAGCTAAAGGAATGATGCCTTAGATAACCAATCACGAAAGCTTCATTTCATTTGTCGTTGCAAGCTTACCGTTTACATTTTTGTCCACATCTTTCCAGAAGAAAGAGATGCATCGTGCTGCGGAAGTGACCGGATGTGACACTTTTGAGGATAGCCAGGATCCTTTTGTAAGTCCTTGTCCCGTTTTATCTCATCTTTCACATTGGTACACTTCAGGCAGTCTTAGTACATGATGGAAATCTGAGTTGACGCTCTTTATTTGCCAGGATGTTGGTAACGAAGTTGGTCCTCAAGTTGTGGGATCTGGTACAGTTGTTGAAGTTGTGGGCATCAAGTCACCCTCCAAGGACCACTTCGACCGTTTACAAGAGCTTCAGGCTGAAGTTCTGACAACTAAAGAAGGCCACAAAGCACTTCGACGACTGATAGATAAGCAGCATCAAGAGTTGGCAACGTTGAAGAAGGAGGCAAATGAAGCAGATGCAGCAAGGAAATCTCAGTCCGATGAGATTGAATGTTTGAAGAAGCAAACTGAAGCTGACAATGTCCGCCTGGAGGAACTACTGAAGCTCCATCCCTTGTCTCGTCCTGGACAAACTGTACACTGAAATCTTAAGTATGCTCTCCTTACCCTTTGGTTGTGCGATGGATGTAGTTTCGTTTGTTAGTTATTTGGGATTATGCCTCTCCTGCACATGTTAATGAACAGTCAACAAGAAGTTTGTATACTGTCATTTCTGTTCTGTTAACTGTGTAACATCGATTCTAATATAAATGAGTTTTGGGATTGTAATTGGACAAAGAAACGGGCCAGCAGCAAAATGGCAACCTGGAACAGCTGCTGTATGAACAAAAACAAATTACGTCTATGGGCTATAAAAAATAGGCCCAATAATACATTGGGCTTCTTTCAGGCTCTATTTGGACCGTGAAAAAATTCGTGACGAAATGCGCACTGACATGTGGACCCGACCCATTCAGCCCACAAAGAAACAGTAACAAACGGCCCACTATTGGTGGGACGCACCATCAATACTGGCCCTACATGTCAGCTGAAACAGTAACAAAACGGCCCACTTTGTGTGGGACCCACTATATTTGTTGGGCCTACGTGCTGCTGAAATAGTAACAAAACGGCCTAGCTGCAATTGGGCCGTTAGCGGACCAAATCACGATTTATGTCGAAAATGGGCGATGCCATGTCAGCAGCCACGTTGGATCGCCATCCGACGTGTGGCTAGGTTCGGCTCAGTTTATGACGAATGTGCAACCGTAACCATCCTGTGGTCTGAGACTAAAAAAGGTCATAAATCACGACTGACCATGCTCGACTGCTGACGGACCCTAAAAGGTCATAAATCGCATTTTATGACCAAAATTTCGTCACTACAAGCAGTCGGTGACGCGTTAAAAACAACACTAATCAGCATATCTGTTCTAGTGCATGTTGGGTTTCAAAATAAGAAGAGATATGACTTCATTTCAAAACACGGTTGTTGGGGGATCGAAGGTCTTGATAGACTCGGCGAAGCCCTCCAACGAAGAGTGTATGATGATTGCGTTCTTGCGAAGCCCTCCTGGCGTCTTCAGCGCTCGGATTGCTCTTGACGAAGCCTTCTCAACACCCCGAAGTCTTCGAGCTCCTCGGCGAAGCCCTCCTGAAATGTCTGCGATACTGGACTTGGTTCAACTGCCCAGGCTGTTCCTCAGTGTCTTACGTTATACGTTGTTCCAAAGCCCCCAATCGTCCGCGATGCTGGGCGAAGGGTTGAGGGACGACAGAAAAATGTGAACGGAGTAAATGATGTGTCTTTGGCTCGAGGCCCGAAAAACAGATGTCATTACAGGAGCTATTCCCTCCATATCTATAGGGAGAGGAAAGGTCAAAATTACAGCGATGCCATTGGGCAATCTTGTTACGTCTCCTAGAGTTTAGGCTTTAGACAGACTCTTGCTCAACACCCTTCGCTGTGTCTTCAGCACCCTTCGCTTGGTAACAAATACCCTTCGCATGACTCAGGGAGCCTTCGGCATTAACCCCAACATTAGCCCTCAATTGTTGATGTACTTCGGTAAAACCTAGGTCAGAAACAATTATTATTAAGTTTATGTCGTGTGCTCTCCTGACTCATGCACGTGCTTATCGTTTTGGATATGTACTTTTTTCTCGATTCTCAATGCTCTGCTTAACTCTATATATATCCGTAGTGATTGTCTTGTTTCCTCGCGCTGTTTTCGCTCTTGTCTTCACTGTTTTCATTCTCACTCCTACCTTGGCACCATTAGAGATCCCTTTCTTGCACTCTTTTTCAAGATGCCTAATGATCGGAGATCCAGCGAAGAAAACATTAGGAGGAAAGCGAAGGTCCATAAGTCGTCTTCCAATGATAGTTCTGATAAGGCTGTCAGTGAGGTTCGTCCTCAAATGGCTAGTGCCGTCGCTACCTCGGAGCCCCCTTCGAAGGCTCCAGTTTCTTCCTCGAAGGATTCATCAACTCGGCCGGTTTCTGATAAACCAGCCATGTCGTTTCGGCCTCCTAAGGTGGATAACTAGATGGATGTTATTACTGGTCCGAAGGGTGGAAATCAGAGTTCTACTAAAACTTCGTCGGTTTTAAAAGAAACTCCTCCCAAAAGCCTTGTTGGTCCCGCGAAGGGTTCTTCTTCTTCTTCAGCTGACGCTGGCAAATTTACGGCTTTCGAGAAGGCCAAGACCCAGGACAAAGGTGCGAAGGTCGTTACGACCGCACCTAGTACTGCTGGATCGAAGGCTAAGATCCAGGACAAGGATGCTGAAGCGGGTGTAATTGTGCCCGTCGCTCCTGGATTGAAGGCTAAGATCCAGGACAAGACCCTGGCTTCGGGTGAGGCCCAGATTCAGGACAAGGCTGTGGGTGAAGGTGCTGTTTCGAGTTGTCACCTTCCATTACTTAATATCTCTGAGCTTCGCCAGATGGCTGCTAACTTGGGAACTGTTTCAGATCGCTCTGCGGTTCAGCTTTCGCTAGAGCCTCATGTTCAACCCCATGGTATTCTTAGCCCTTCGGCAGGTGGTGAACTTTTTCTACATTCTGTTTTTTAGGCGATGCAGGAGGAGTTTCTCCCTTTTGACGTGAATTTTGATTCTGTTGAAGCTGCTGATGCGTCTTCGCTTGCTTGTGACGAGGTTCCAGCTAGTACCTTCGTCATGAGTGCTCTGGCTGCTGAGCCTTTTGTTGCTGCTGCTAACAGGATTCGGCTTCCCCAAGTGGAGGAAGAGCTGATGTCGCAGGGTGGAGATGCCCTGTATAAGTCTTTGTTGTCTTCGCAAGTGAAGGTGAGTTGTCTCTCTCTTTCTCTTTTTTTTTTGTACTTCGTAAATAGCTTTGTTTGCTCTGAGTACTTCTTTTTGGCAGACTCTTGCTATTACCCATGCTTTCCTTCGCCAGTATCAGGGAGCTGTCGAAGATGAAGAGTGATCGTGACACTCTTCGCAAAGATCTCGCTGCCCTTGAGACGAAGGTCAAGGAGAAAGAGGATGCGTTTGCTCTTAGCGAGAAACGCTTGGCTGAACTTGGTTTAGAGAAAGAGGTGCTCGTTAAGTCTGCCGAGGACTATGAGGCGAAGGTGGCTTCCTTGGACAAGCAGGTTGAAGACCTGGATGCGTCCCTTGCGAAGGCCGTTAAAAATAATGAAGACCTCATTGCCAAGATTGATGCTGCAGATCAAGAGCTTGCTGGTCTTGTAAAGGCTGAAGAGCTTCGACTGGCTGACGTTTGTGGTCAGGTTCGAGATGCCCTTGTTTCTGTTGGGGCAGCCCCTGATCTGCTGCCTGAAGATGCTTCGACTGAGCATTACCAAGGTTGGCTTACTGCCAACATCCCTTATGTCATTGAAGCTTGCAGAGCTTTTTTGAAGAATGCTGTGCAACTTGCTGTTTGGGATGTTCTTCACTCGCTCGAAGCTGGAGGATGTGATGCCTTGGCGAAGGCTATCGAGGACTCTTTTTCCTTTGCTACTACTGTTAGCACGCCTCCTGCTCTGATCGGAGCCCTCGTCAAGTTTGCTAATAATATTTATGAGTATTTCTGGAACAGGGTTCTCTCTATCGGCCAGCAGCCTCAGAGTGAGGTATAAACTCTTTATGTTTGATTTATGTGGGATGTTACCCCTTCGGACATGTATTTGCTGAGAATGTCGTGAAGACATGTGTTGTAAACTTGTTATTGTTTGTACTTTCAATATTTGTTTGGCTTTGGATTTTTAGGATTCTTCTGACATTTCCCTGAACGAGTTTGCCATTCCGAAGATTTCTTTTGATATTGTGTCAGAGAAGTGTGCTGCTCCGGAATCTTCGTCTGACGTTTCTTTGAGCGAGTTTGCCACTCCGAAGGCTTCTTCTGACGTTGTGTCAGGGAAGTGTGCTGCTCCGGAGTCTTCGTCTGACGTTTCTCTGAGCGAGTTTGCGACTCCGGAGCCTTCTTCTCATAACTTGGCTCGTAGAGAGCCTCCAATTGAGATTTTCAGTTCTCCTTCGGAGATTGACCTATCTAGCGAGTCGGACCCTTTGTCTCCCATCGAAGGGGGTGAAGGTCCTCTCATTTTTCTCCGGGAAGCCTTGTGGCTATTGGTAGAGTTTACCGCCCTGATGATGATGTTTTCGAAGGGCATCGAGGCAACACAAAGCGAAGATCTCGTGGACGCCGCCCTCGTGGTGGTTCTTCGAGCAGTCGTGGTACAACCAAGAAGAAGAGTAGCGGCCTTCGCCGTCGTGATCCTCCCGTTTATATTGAAGACCCTTCTTCGCCTTTCGACGCTGCTTCGCATGTTGAGCGAATGATTTCTTCCGGGGTAGTAGATCCCGTTTTTCAAAGGCCTTATTCGTCTTCGAGCGGATATGACGTTAACGAGTTTAGCGTTGTATGTCAAATGCTATTAGAGTTGGGTCTTATTGTAAAGCAAGAGCCTGACGATGGTTCTCCTTGAATGAATTATGCTTTTGAGTTATTTTTTTAAAAAAATCCTCTTCGGCTTGCTTCGCTGTAGAATAGGTTTCTTTAATATCCTTGCGAAGCTTCTGCTTCTTGCGTGATGACCTTCTGTTTTCTTGTGAAGATTGAAGTTTTCACGCTTGAAAATTGCGTTTGGATCTATGCCCTGCGAAGGCATTCTTTGCTGAAAAAGTTTTTTCAGTCTTCGGGAGAGATTATGCCTTCGCTTGGGCTTTTCTCTCATGCATCTTAGCTTTTCTGTGATATTTTTGAATCCGAGGCAAGACTTTAAAGGAAAAGTTCAATTCCATTTTCTGTCTTAATGCCTTCGATTTGTAACCTGGGGGCTTGGTATCATCATTTTTTTTTATGATATTAGCCCTCGAATTTGGGATGTGCCAAATTGGTTTGCCCTTCGCATATTCTTAGACTTTTTCGTCCGATTCTCCTTCGTTCTAGGCCTTAGGCCTGATGGTTTTTAGCCGATGGCTTCTCACTTTGAGGCCATGGCTTCGCTTGCTTCCTCTAATTTTCCCTTTTTTGGAGTCCAGATAACAACTTTTTGTGATACTTTTGTATCTGAGGGATCTGTGTTATTTCTGATAACACGTTGCCTCGAAGTTGGGTTACACCAAGTTCTGCTTTGGTGTACCCTTCGCTTTGTTCTAGGCTTTCTGTCTGACTTTGTTTGTTAAGCTCGTGGCTTTGCCTTTTGATAAGGCTCCTCTGCTAATTACTCTAGAATTTTTTGAGGGTAAAAAGTAATTATAAAACTGTGATACAGTCTTAGAGGGTGCCTCGTTAAAAAACCTCACACCCTTCGCAGGGCTACCCTCATGAGGAAAAAGAGTGCACCCCCCGCATGTCTTTTATGTTTTACACATAAGCGATGTTCACTCTACCGAAGAGTCGTTCTGTTGACTCTTGGTAGTAGCGGTTCATGAAGTCTTGCAGCATCCTTGCCGAGTTCTTGAGGCCGAAGGTCTTGTAAGATGGTATATCTTGCTCTTCTCTTATGAGATGGATATTCTTCCTTCCAGGAGTTTCATTGTCTTCAATTGCTCTTGCTTGCAGTTGATCCCCGAAGACCCTAATCACAGAGATTGGTCCGGGAATTTTCATGCATAGATAAGCTTGATGTATGACAGCTTCGAACTTGTTAATTGACCCTCTCCCGAAGATTGCGTTGTAAGGGTAGATGAGGTCAACCATATCGAAGGTCACATCTTCAGTTCTTGCGTTTTCTTCTTCTCCGAAGGTTATCGGCAGTTTGATTTTCCCCATCGCATGGATTATCTTTCCGGTGAAACCGACCAAAGGAATTCCTGCTCGTTGAAGAGTTTCGTTTTCCAAGTCCATTCTTCTTAAGGTTGAAGCAAAGAGGATGTCAGCTAAGCTTCGCCCATCGATCAATATTCTGAGGACATCGAATCCCTTGATGTTTGCTTGGATCACCAATGGGTCTGAATGCGGTTGGTCCAGATTTCTTGCATCTTCTTCTCCGAAGGTTATATCAACATGGGACCACCTAGTCTTGACAAAAGGAGTCCCTGAAGAGACGTGTTGAACCCTTCGCATGTGTTCTTTTCTGGCCCTCCTTGAATCTAGCTGCTGTGTGGATCCTCCGGTTATGGCATTTATTCTTTGCCTTCGCACCTCGCTGTTGGCTTCTGATTGCCTTGCGTTGTTTTGATGATTCGTTTCCGGTGGTGGTGGTAGTGCGGCCAAACTTTATGGTTGATGATAAGTGTGCTGTTGTTGTTGATGCGAAGCTTCTGTTGGATAGGTGACCACATGATTTACAGAATGCGAAGGATATATTGAACGAGTGTTGCTTTGAGACCAGTCTTCGCGAAAGTTGCCCATGTGACGAATGGCTTTCTTTGCTTCCCTGTTTGCTAGCCAATTCTGCTTGTATGACAGGAAGTCTCGGCATTGTTTAGTTGTGTGCCCTTTACCTTCGCCGTGCAATTCGCAAAACACGGTGCGGGAGTTGGATTTGTTGTCACCGTCTCTGCTTCTTTCCTCACGATCTTTGTCATGGTTGCTTCGCCCTTTTCCTTTTTCGTCCTCTCTGGTTCTCTTCTCGTCTCCTCTTTCCTCTCTGTTTTCGAGATTGTGTACCCTTCGACTGCTGTGGTCTCTGGTGTTTTCTTTGTTTTCGTCATGCCTTCGATTTTGGCTTGATTCTTTGTCTTCTTTGGCTTTTTTCTCGTCTCTTTGTTGCTGAGTTTGCTTCTTTTCATCGTCCTTCTTTCTTCTAAATTCATCATCTGACCTTGCATACTTTTCGAAGATGTCAAGTAGTCCAAAGATTGTGGTAGGCTTCTTCCTTGCCAGCGAAGAGTGGAAAGGGCCAGACCTCAGTCCTTCAATCAAGGCATCGATTACCGTGGAAGCCCCTACTCCTCTAGCCTTCGATTTGATCTCTATAAATCTCTGCATATATTCCCTGAGGCTTTCATCGCTCCTTTGCTTGCAAGAGAACAATTTTCTTTGATGCACCTCTTCAGCTTGGAAACCCTGAAAATTGTTTATGAACTCCTTTCTCAACTCGGACCATGAATTGATTGATCCCGGTTCTAATGTGGAGAACCATGTTTTGGCAGTGCCTTCGACTGCCATTACCAGTGCCTTCGCATATGTGGAATTTGTGCCTCCGCCGGATTCTACTGCAGCTTCGAAGGACATCAAGAATTCTCTTGGATCAGACTTCCCTTGATATGCTTTAATTTTTGGCATCTTGAAGTTGAAAGGCCAGGGCTCGTTTTGAAGTTCTTCCCTTAGCGGTGAATTTTCATTGAACATTGAAGTTGGTTGAACATCTTTGCCTGTGCTGCTTACTTCGTAGACCACCTTCCCTTCGTTCTGCTTTTGCGTCTTTTTTGGATGATTCTGACTTAGCTTCTTCAGGTTGTTCATATCTTCGTTTACTTGGTTCAGCCTTTCATCCATTTCATCAATTTCCCTCTGCGTTTGCCTTATCTTCTGCAGCATGTCTATCTTTAGTTTGGACCTCTTTTCCACGGTTACCAAGCGTTTTTCTCTTTCAAGCATTTCTTGCTCTATGACTCGAAGTCGTTCTGCTATGGAATCTGCTTCGTCGTCTGCTGTTTCGTCACCCTCCGGAAGGATGTTTCCAACCTACGAAGCATCTCCGATGTTGTTTTGTATTCCTCTCTGAGCTTCCTCCTGCCTTAGAGCTTCCTCTTGTCTTGCAGCCTCTTCGGCTCGAGCAGCCTCCTCGGCTCGTGCGGCTTCGGCACGTGCTTCTTGTTCTCTGGTGATTTTGGCTTCTTCTTCTCTAGCTTGTTTTTCCTTTTCGATCTCAGCGCGTTGTGTATCGGCATCTATTGTCTTCGATGATCTGCCTTTGGCCATCTTGAGTTGTAAATGTGGTTGTGGGTTCGCCCCGCGTGACGGCGCCAAATGTTGGGGGATCGAAGGTCTTGATAGACTCGGCGAAGCCCTCCAACGAAGAGTGTATGATGATTGCATTCTTGCGAAGCCCTCCTGGCGTCTTCAGTGCTCGGATTGCTCCTGGCGAAGCCTTCTCAACACCCCGAAGTCCTCGAGCTCCTCGGCGAAGCCCTCCTGAAATGTCCGCGATACTGGACTTGGTTCAACTGCCCAGGCTGTTCCTCGGGTCTTACGTTATACGTTGTTCCGAAGCCCCCAATCGTCCGCGATGCTGGGCGAAGGGGTTGAGGGACGACAGAAAAATGTGGACGGAGTAAATGATGTGTCTTTGGGTTGAGGCCCAAAAAACAGATGTCATTACAGGAGCTATTCCCTCCATATTTATAGGGAGAGGAAAAGTCAAAATTACAGCGATGCCATTGGGCAATCTTGTTACGTCTCCTAGAGTTTAGGCTTTAGACTGACTCTTGCTCAACACCCTTCGATGTGTCTTCAGCACCCTTCGCTTGGTAACAAATACCCTTCGCATGACTCAGGGAGCCTTCGGCATTAACCCCAACAACAGTGCACTTCAGAAGGTCTCTAAACAGATCTTTCCTTAACAGAAAACATTGTCATAATATGTTTTGGAGCATTTCAACGGTAAGATATGCTTGTTTATTCATTGGAGTGGATCTGATAGTGTCACACCCGGTTTCAATGACCAATACCGAATGCATCTGTATGCGTGCCCAGGATCAAATTTTCACGCACAAATGACAATATATGTGATAAAAGAATAATATCTTTATTAATTCGATAACATTGTTACAAGAATGACCAAGTGGTCTAAAAGAAAAGATTACATTGCAGCGGAATATAAATCTAAGCGTTGGCGTCCTTCATCTCCACAGGAAGTCGACCGGAAGACCGCATGCCTAGAACATCGCTTTTCCATCTCCAGGTACTCCTCAAAGTCTTCATTCACTGAGCAACAAACAAAAGGTGGTTTTGGGTCCGCGTGAGTACATAGAGTACTCAGCAAGTGGGGGAAAGTATGACATGTTGGCTAAAAGCAAGAAAGGCTAACATAGGTTCATTTGCATAAATGCGGTTAAGTAAAACTTTTAATAAAAGCAGCTCCTATTTACTAGATGATATATAACTCCAACGGCCAAGGTTACTCCACCTTGCCAAGATAAAGGGTTCCAACCACCCTGTATATCTCTACAGGCTATTCCACCTACCCAATCATAGTTACCCCACTGTGATTGCCCATCCAACCACAGTTCCAACTAATCGTGTGAGGGTCCATGCCGCTCTTGACCGTGACTACAGCTGTCATGACAGTTTTCACTCTGCAGAGGTTGTACACATTTCCCCACGAGTTGTGATTTCATCCCCTGTTGCCAGATGGACTAAAGTCTCCTTTATGCCATGCCGGCCAAGCACATGCACACTTCCTTAGGTGTGCGGCCAGGAGATCACAACAAGGCTTTTCCACAGCTTCCTCCAGCTTGTACGTGCCCACTAAGGTTCCACCGATAGGGGAAGTATACCCTTGACCCCTAGAGGCCCCCTCTTGTGCCATATGGTTCCGAGGAGTACCCCTCCTGTCCCCACACATCTCTCTCTCTCGACGATTCCAGCGTACCCCGCTTTCCTCGCACCACCATTTGGCACGCACAGAACTGGTCTCCACAGTGTAATACGCCAGGCCGCGCCCATTCTTGGACTCGTGGTTGTACTGTTTTCATGGGTGGTCGCTCCACGAACCGGTCCTTAGATTTAGGCGATTAACAAACCAAGGGACTGCCGGTAACCCCAACACAGTCCCCGAGCTGCCGGTAACCCCAGCACAGCTCCCAAACCACAATCACCCAAATTCCTATCTTCATGTGTTGCTAAAAGATTATCATTTAACCCTCGTATGACAAAAGTTCAACTAATCATATTAAATCTTTCCCAACCCGACACTGAGCAAGGCTAAGCAATTCTACCCATAAACAAGTAAAGCAAACTAAGGCGACAAGGAAATGTTATGGAAATTCTAGTAAACCCTACACATAGGTTCGCATTCATTTGACTCAAGCATGCAATTTTGCAAACAAAACATTTATAAACTAGGATACAAAATGCGTCAAGGACACTTGCCTTTTTGGGAGATTGTTGCTCAGTGAGTTCAATTCCTTCAATATCTTCATTCAATTCCCGAGCATTTGTTTCTATTCGCGCAAACATGAAAAACAAGCACAAGCACATAAACATACATGGCTAATAAGAATATGGAATGCGAGCTCATTCGGTATTAGGATGTGAACAGGGATACAATGAGCTCACCAAAGGTTGTGCACGAGTAGAGAACCTTGAAGGATGCAAGTGACGTCAAGTGGCGGAGAACGGTCACGACGTCAAGATACGATGCCGGTGTAGGTTGTGTTTTTAAGTGATAAAAGGAGCAGGGCATAGAACACAGAATGACATGTTCAGACATATAGTTGTTTTTTGATGAAGTCATATGGTGCAATCGGAAAACAGAGATGGTTGCCCGCAGTTTCTGTGGTGGCCGAGCACAGACAGCATGAAGAAGACCTGCACGTTCCGGCTGATTGGCTGCATGATTTAAGAAAAGAGTTAAACAGGAATGTTCAGAGTTATGTGGAACATGATGAAGGCCTGATGTTTTGGACAGAACATTACTGGAATCGCAGATCGAGCCTCTCAAACACGGCAAGATTGTTCTGCGACAGCTGCAGGAGAAATAGCGTTCCTTGTGGCGTCGCTGTAGATATGGGTGATCCTGCTGGCGGACACGAAGAAGGTTCTGTGAAACACAATTAAACAAGGTCATTGCATCATCTTGGCTAAGGAATGGACCAGAACGAGAACAGAAATTCAGTCACGCTTCCTGGAGGCACTCAGACACAAGACGGCGGCCATGGCGTCATCAATTTTGCCGTCCAAGGTAATCTTCTGAGGGAAATGTTTCTGTGGAATGTTGAGGATTACCAGAGGCACAGGAAGGTGGATAATCACAGCATTTGGTTGGAAGGAACAGCGGGAACAGGGACCCAAACTAGTGGTCGCATGGAACATAACAGAGGCGTCCAGCGGCGAAAGATCTTTGGGTCGCGTTCGTGGAAGCATCGCTGTGAGTCCCAGGGAATCCTCCTGTAGACACGAAGAAGAATTGTTTAGGCACAGTTTGGCATGGTTGGTGCATCAAAGAATCGAATACATTGGCTGGAACAATGATAGTATTACCATGGCGCGCGCAGGTCAGATTCTCAATTCGGGCAGTGAGCAGGACGGTGTGGATTGTGGTAGCATCAGGACTCCTATGGCTGTGATTTTTGTATAAGTTGTAGAGGACGAAGGGGCGAATCACCTGGTAAAATTTGGGGACGTTTCGGTGAACGGAGCGCCAGGAACGTCTATGCCAACCGGGCGCCGCGAGACTGGACGCGACTGGCACCAGCGGGTATGGCGAATCAGATTCCTGATGCATCAGAGCTCCTCTGCGCATGAAATTCGGATATCACGCAGAGGACAAAGGAACGCACGACCTGGTGAAATTTGGTGGCGTTTGGTTGTACGGGTCGACGGGAACGCGATCGTCAATGGAGAGCTCCGCGGCTGGGCGAGGCTGGCAGCTGAGAAGACGCTGGGGAAAAGCGAGGTACTGCTCGGGGGTGGAGGAAATTGATTCGTCAGCCATGGAAAGGAAGTATAGGCATGCTTTTATAGGTCCAAGAGACGTACATGATGTTAAACTAGAGATAAACTTGTATCAGATAGATTAGAATCTAGAGTTTGTTGTAAACGCGTTACTTGTACTGCAAGTTGTTTCGGTTGAACCACCGTGATCGGTTCTGTTGTAAGCGCCACGGCGAGGGCTATTCTCGCCTATATAAACACGCAGGCGGGTACGGACGAGGTACCACGCTTAACCAATTCTTTCATGGTAATCAGAGCATTTTGCCTCACGGTTTCTTAGATCCCATCTATGGCCTCTTCCTCCACCTCATCCTCGTCCCTCTCTTTGACCTACCCGGTCTCTGAGAAACTAGCCCGCAACAACCATTCGATGTGGAAGGCGCAAGTGTTGTCTGCCCTGCGAGGAGCGCAGTTGGCGGGTTTCCTTGACGGCTCGGTGACGTTTCCATCTGAAAAACTCACCGTTGCCGCGGATGACAAGACCACCAAGGAGGAGCCCAACCCTGCCTATGCTATGGTGGTGGCTCAAGAGCAGCAGGTTCTCAGCTACCTGCTGTCATCGCTTTCGCGAGAAATCTTCTCGCAGGTGGCGGCGTTCCAGACGCCAAAGGAGGTCTGGACTTACATCGAGAACATGTTTGCCTCGCAGTCCCGTGCGCGTTCCATCAATACGCGCATGGCACTGGCTACAACCCAGAAGGGTTCCATGACTGTCGGCGAGTACGTCGGCAAGATGAAGGCCTTGGCGGACGACATGGCGGCCGCCGGGAAGAAGCTCGACGACGAGGAGCTTGTGTCCTATGTCCTCGCCGGACTGGACGCGGACTTCGATCCTGTGGTCTCTGCTGTTGCTGCTCGCTCTGAACCCATCTCCATGGGTGAGCTTTATGGCCAACTCTCTGCGTTCGAGCAGCGTGTTGAGTTGCGTCATGGTGGAGGATCCCCATCTGCCAATGCTGCGGCTCATGGCGGCCGCGGTGGTGGTGCGCCGCGCGGCTGCGGTGGCCCAGCGCGTGGTGGCTTTGGCCGTGGCGGTGGTGCGCCCCCGGTCGATGGCAACCGCAACGACTCCTACAAGAAGATCAAGTGCCAGCTGTGTGGCCGCAAGGGCCATACCGTCGTCAAGTGTTACAAGCGTTTCGACCACTCGTACACTGGTGAAGAAAGGAGTGCAGCGTCGGCTACAAGCTCCTACAACGTCGACACCAATTGGCTGCTAGACTCCGGTGCTACGGACCACATCACGGGCGAGCTGGACAAGCTGGCCGTGCGCGACAAGTACTCAGGCAATGATCAGGTGCACACCGCGAGTGGCTCAGGTATGAGAATTGATCATATTGGTCATGCTGTTATACGCACTTCCACTCGTGATCTTAGGCTAAAAAATGTTCTTCAAGTCCCTGAATCTAACAAAAACCTTGCCTCTATTCATCGTTTTTCTCTTGATAATCATGTGTACCTTGAACTTTACCCATGGCATTTTTTGATTAAGGACCTGGACACGAAGAAGGTCCTTCATCACGACAGGTGTGAGGGGGGCCTTTATCCACTGAAGTCTTCCACAAGTAGGCGAGCCCTTGGTGCCATCAAGCCTTCCACGACAAGATGGCACAGTCGTTTAGGTCACCCGTCGTCCGTTATTGTTCAGAAAGTCCTTAGTAAAAATAAACTCCCATTCTCTGGAGAAGTTAGTAGTGAGTCGGTGTGTGATGCGTGTCAGAAGGGAAAGAGCCATCAACTTCCCTATCCAAAGTCTACAAGTGTCTCTAAATTTCCTCTTGAACTTGTTTTTTCCGATGTATGGGGGGCTGCTCCTGAGTCTATTGGAAGACAAAAATACTATGTTAGCTTCATTGATGACTTTAGCAAGTTCACGTGGATTTTTTTGCTTAAGCATAAGTCTGAAGTTTTCTCTAAATTTCGAGATTTTCAAAGTCTTGTTGAGAGACTGTTTAATAGGAAAATCATAGCCATGCAAACTGACTGGGGTGGTGAGTATGAGAAGCTAAACTCCTTCTTCCAGCGCATTGGCATCTCGCACCATGTCTCCTGCCCACATGCCCATCAGCAGAATGGATCTGCTGAACGCAAACACCGCCACATTGTGGAGGTTGGTCTCTCACTACTTTCTCATGCATCCATGCCCTTGAAGTTTTGGGATGAAGCTTTCCTTACTGCCACTTATCTCATTAACCGCACACCCAGCAAAGTTATAGACTATCTTACTCCTCTGGAGAAACTTTTTGGTGAAAAACCCAACTATCTTGCTCTTAGAACCTTTGGATGTGCCTGTTGGCCTAATCTCTGGCCTTATAACAATCATAAACTCCAATTTCGCTCCACTCAATGTGTTTTCCTAGGGTACAGTCATTTGCACAAAGGTTTTAAATGCTTGGATGCTTCTACTGGCCGCGTATACATCTCTAGGGACGTTGTCTTTGATGAAAATGTCTATCCTTTCGCTTCCATGCATCCAAATGCCGGTGCTCGGCTTCGCGCGGAAATGTCTCTTCTTCCTTCTAGTTTATTGCCTATTGATCATGGGGGTGATAGTGTAATAGCTGATCAATATTTGATTAACTCTCAGTCATCAGATGTCTCAGAAACAGGCGAAAACAGAAGAGAAATTGAAGCAGAAAATAGCGCTGCAGCCCCTTTCCACTTTCAGCATCAGCCACGCACGCGCTTCGGAGGGGATTCTGCGACAGCATCGACTTCGGATCGTGTGCGCCTCCCTGGCACAGACGCGCACGGGACTCTAGTTCTGTGTCCGCGGGAAACCGACACGCTGGGGTCCGGTGGGACCCACGCTCCAGTCGCTCCAGGAGGGAGCGGCAGCGCGCCGCGGGGTCCAGGCGGGGCCCCGCCCTCTCACGACACGGCACCACGCGTCCCTGCGGCGACGGGAGATGCTGGTGGCGAACCAGCAGATGCCACGCGCCTGACGATCGCTGGCCTGAGCAGCCTGGCGCAGACCTCTGCCTCCTCGGACGGGCAGGATCTGTCGGGCGCAGACTCCGTAGCGGATTCTGCCGCTGGCGGACTCGGATCGTCTGTGCCTTCCGCGCCTGTGCACCAGTCTACAGAACTGCGACCGGTCACCAGGGCACAAAAAGGTATCAGCAAACCGAAAGTTTATACAGATGGAACAATTCGTTATGCCAATATAGCCACTGTTGAAGAACCTGCTAGCCTGAGAGAAGCTTTAGATAACACACACTGGAAGGGTGCGATGGACAGTGAATTTTCGGCACTTATCAAGAATCAAACATGGCGTTTAGTTCCGCCTAAAAAGGGAGTTAACATCATTGATTGTAAATGGGTGTATAAAATAAAAAGAAGAGCTGATGGTGCCATTGATAGATACAAAGCCAGGCTAGTAGCAAAAGGGTTCAAACAGAGGTATGGGATAGATTATGAGGACACTTTTAGTCCTGTAGTTAAGGCTGCAACAATTCGACTTGTACTGTCTATTGCAGTTTCACAGGGATGGAGCCTTCGACAACTTGATGTGCAGAATGCCTTCCTTCATGAAGTTTTAGAAGAAGAAGTGTACATGCGACAACCACCTGGATATGAAGACAAGGCATCTCCACATTATCTGTGCAAGCTCGAAAAGGCATTGTATGGTCTTAAGCAAGCTCCTCGAGCATGGTACTCTAGGTTGAGTAATAAGTTACAACAGCTTGGTTTTATTCCTTCTAAGGCAGACACTTCATTCTTCTTTCTTAACAAGGGCAAGCATAGAATCTTTGTGTTAGTATATGTCGATGACATAATTGTTCGAAAAGGCATTGTATGGTCTTAAGCAAGCTCCTCGAGCATGGTACTCCAGGTTGAGTAATAAGTTACAACAGCTTGGTTTTATTCCTTCTAAGGCAGACACTTCATTCTTCTTTCTTAACAAGGGCAAGCATAGAATCTTTGTGTTAGGATATGTCGATGACATAATTGTTGCTAGCTCCTTAGTGTCAGATACAGAAGCTCTGTTGAAGAACCTTGAAAAGGAGTTTGCGCTTAAGGACCTTGGTGACTTGCATTACTTTCTTGGAATAGAAGTGAAAAGGTCAAGTGAAGGACTACTTTTGTCACAGGAAAGGTATGCAAAGGATATACTTAAGCGTGTGAATATGAGCAATTGTAAGCCTGTTAGCACCCCATTATCAACAACTGAAAAATTGTCAGTTAGAGAAGGTGATTTGTTGGGAGCAGAAGATGCAACTCGATACAGGAGTATTGTGGGTGCGTTACAATACTTAACCTTGACACGACCTGATATTTCATATTCAGTTAATAAGGTATGCCAATTTCTGCATTCTCCTACAACTCTACATTGGGCTGCGGTCAAGAGAATGTTGAGATATCTCAGAGGAACATTAAGCCTTGGGTTGAAATTAAGTTAGTCAAGGTCATCTCTTGTTAGTGCATTCTCTGATGCGGACTGGGCAGGATGTCCAGATGATAGAAGGTCAACAGGAGGGTTTGCAGTTTTCTTTGGTGATAACTTGATTTCATGGAGTGCAAGGAAGCAGGCTACGGTATCCAGGTCAAGTACAGAGGCTGAATATAAAAGTTTGGCCAATACCACTGCAGAAGTCATGTGGTTACAGAAGCTACTTCAGGAACTTCGCATTGTAAGTCCAGTAGCAGCTAGACTATGGTGTGATAACCTTGGTGCAACCTATCTCTCGGCAAATCCTGTGTTCCATGCGAGAACAAAGCATATAGAGGTGGATTTCCACTTTGTCAGAGAAAGGGTTGCTCAACGATTGTTAGAGATTCGGTTTGTCTCTACAAAGGATCAGATTGCTAATGGTTTTACGAAGCCCTTTTCAACACGGTTATTGGAGTCATTTAAACACAAACACAATCTCAACTTGTGCACGACGTTGTGATTGACGGAGGGTGTTAAACGTAGAGATAAACTTGTATCAGATAGATTAGAATCTAGAGTTTGTTGTAAACGCGTTACTTGTACTGCAAGTTGTTTCGGTTGAACCACCGTGATCGGTTCTGTTGTAAGCGCCACGGCGAGGGCTATTCTCGCCTATATAAACACGCAGGCGGGTACGGACGAGGTACCACGCTTAACCAATTCTTTCACATGAGAGGGCAGGGGCGAGGAGAAACAGCAGCAATGATGGTGGTCTGAATTGTGGTCATTACAGCGGCAGTTTCGTCTCCCTTTGATGGGGATTGATGGAGAACGAAATGGGGAATCAATTTGGATGCTTCAAGGCCGTGTGGTTGCTGTTTCATTAGGATCCTGGGGCATCCATCAATGGGGAAGAGAAGAACCTGAAGTGGCGGTCAGAGAAAGAAGAAAGGATCCATGCTCTTTGGGCTGAGTTTGACGTGGGCTTGGTGGTCTGGTTATTTCTCACGTGAGAGCAGATTAAAGATTGGATTAGGTGGATTTGGGGCCCATTGAAGAGAGGGGTATTTTCTGGTTTATAAAACAGTAAAAAGACTCAAACCATTTTAAATGAAACTTAAGAAATTCAAGACAAACATTTTCAAAGTTTCGAGACAAACTAAAATTTGCTTATTTGAATATTTTCATCACCAAACTATTTTTTAATAGATCTTTTAACTAAAATAAAATAAATCACTTGATGCAAACATTTGACAAGACAAAATAAATTCAATTTAAAAAACATTAAGAAAAACCATTGAAAATATTGAAAATTAGCATTTAAAGTGAAAAAACCGGTTCACATTCCAAAATAGAAATTTTGGGGTGTGACAGATAGCAGCTACTACCTCAGTTTCTTTCTACTTGTCAATTGTCATTCTAATTCTGTGCATAGGTTAGGAATTAAGAAGAGCTGAAAAGATAGAGTACTAGAAAACGAGAAGGAATAAAGGATGAGAGAGATATAGATAGAAATGCACCGGGAAACGAGAATGACAAATTGTAAGAGAAAATTTAAACTACAAGTAATTTAAATAGAGTGAGTAACTATAAAACCAATTTTTTTTGGAATTTGCTTTCTTGTAACATTGTGCCATATAAAACAATCGTCAATAAAAAAAAGGTAGAACGATCTTTTGTAGTTTAACCTGTTTGTATTTTTGTTTTCTTTAATATATAAAATCAATCGTGGCATGGCTATCTTTAAAAGTTATATATAAATATTTTAGCGATATGACAAAGTCAATAATAAAGAGTGGGAACAAAAGTGTAGATTTGCTGGAGAGAATAAAAGTATACGACAATTAAATGTTATCATTAGCTTGAAAATAATAAATTAAAACAGCCTATTTGAAATACTACTAGTTGTTTCGTTTCACAGTATATGTTGTGATGCTCTTAAAACTCATAAAATAAAACTATCCATAGAAATGACCATAGCATACGATTTGATGTCTGGTGATCCAAGAACAGAGGGAACCGGATGGTCTGGAGTACGTCAGACGGCAGTGTGTGCGTAGATGCGGAAACAAACGACGATGCTGCGCTTGCTGCCTTTCTTTGGGCCTCCTATATGCAGGGCGTATTATAGTTAACATACAATAGAACGGCCCAATAGCCCATCAAAACTGAGTAGTCCAGCCCAAGTCAGATCGTCAACATTTTGAAAAAGAAGAGTCAACATTTTTATAGTTCTATTTCAACATTTTAAAAATAAAATCAACATTTTTTTGAAAAATGTTGACTACTAACAAAAAAATATTGATATAGTGCAAACAAAATATTGGCACAGTATAATCAAAATATTGACAAAAATTTCAAATTTAAAAAAAATAAAAAAATATCCATGTTGGATCTCATTTTGTAGAATTAATTGCAACAGACATGTAGGTTCAAATGGATTTGAAAACGGACTTACGGTTTAGGAGAAAAAATGTGTTTAAAGATTGAAATCCGTTTCATTTTCTCCCTCCTCCAACCCACCCCAATCAGATAACGACACGTGGCGCTACCAGGTTCTCTCCTCCTCACGCTGCAGCGCACGTTAGCCGTTGGATTTCATTACGCACGAATCTTAAAGCATCGGAACAAAGAGATCCCGTCGGGCGGGCTACATATAGGTTTCCCGGCCTTTCTTTGCTGCGCACACAAGCCAGGCCAGCCCACTAATTCGAACGGCCCAACCAGCCCAATACTACCACGACGCGGTTTCAGCTGGAGGGAAAAAACAGAGGGAAAGGGAGGCGTTTGGAGGGAAAGCTCATTTCAGCTCGTGCGCGCGAGCCGGAGAGAAAAGCTTAGCGATCTTTGGAGGCTCGCACAAGTTGCCGTGAAGATGGAAGAAAAGGAAAATCCAGAGCACTACGTACTTGAGAAGTAAGTAATACTAGTTTGTTTGCCCTTTGTGATATCCATTCGGATTTTGTGATACTAGTCCATCAGCCCGTGCATTATAAAAGCCTTACGTTTGAAATTTGTGTGGGAATTAAGCTAATGTTAAATTTTGCATAGAGGAAGGAAATTATGTCGAATCACTTTAGAATCACAAATACATATCGTTTGCAAGTAGAAATGTGAACAACATAAAGGTATCATACTTCTTCCTCTATTTTATTTACCCATTTTATATTCAACTTAATTGTATCAAAAAGCTATTTAAATTCTATTACTTTTTTTTGTATTATTCTATTAGAGTTATGTGATGAACCAAAATAACCTTATAAAATTTATGTGACAACTTTAAAACATGTTACTTTATTATTACAAAACTAAATTGTGGAGAACCTATACAGGAAGCCATAGATATAGTATAAACCTGGCAATATAATGATGTAGAGATACACTTTGGATCTGACTGCTATATTTTTTAAAATGGGATCTGACTGATTCATTTGATGCCTAGAGATGTGCCCTCGATCCGACGGTCGATCATGGTAGCTCCATCCAATGATCTCTACCTAAAATAAGCATAAACCATTCCTCTGTGCTCCTTGGTACTCACCTTGATAGATGCCGATAGGTTCACCCAGGCTTTCATTGCACCACTTCAACAAATATACAGAGCCTTATACCATGACCACCTAGCAGAAGCATAGCCTTGAGGCTTGAGTTCTTGCACCTGATTTGACATTCAGAGCTCCGCCACTCGACTGTCATCCTTCAACTTTGCCAAACTATCTACAGTGTATCCCATCGTCAAATGCTAAAGCTGGCCCTCCACATGCGTAGCAGTTTGCCTCTGTTTACTGCCACCATACCATAATAATTAAGAAATATATGCTCATCAGTATAGTATATTATCCAATAACTGTACAAAAGAATTAACTTATATCATAGCAGTTCGAAATTAGTAAACATAAAATTGACTAAGTCGTATGCTTGCTTAAAGGCATGTACAATCCGCGCCTCTATCCCGTCTCTGTGTTTGCACATTTGTGAAAAGGCGCCCGCTCAAGGCTGGAGACGGGCTCTGCGTCCTCTCATGAGACGATGAGCCTGTCCCGTGCTCCCAGGCAGAGGAGACAGGCGGGGCTCTGTTGTAGATGTCGTCTTCTCGAGGCGACGCGCCGGCCGGATCCCGCGCGGGGAGATTTTGGACGCCTGAGTTCGAGCGTCGCGCGCCCTTTCCTGCCTGGGTCTTCTACCTCCTCTCGCTGTCTATGTTCGTCGCTCCGTCACGAGCCGTATGGGGCCGCCTCCTCGCCCTCGCCGTCCCTCTGAGTAGCTCGACGCCGAGCCCATTCCCTGTCCCCTAGTCTTGCAGTTGCAACTCGCAAGCAGTGCGTCGCCATCCGTAGATCGAGAACAGATTAGAAAGCGCATGACACTGAGTTCCTTATTTTCAACCCTATCCTCAAATCCATGAAATTCACATTAATGTCTTCAAATTAGACCAAATTGATCACACGATTCTTGTACGCACTACCTTACGAATCATTCCAGGTTGGTTGCTGCCCTCGCGCCATTTGCCGAGGACCGAGCTGCTGCTGCTTCCTCAACAACCCATTTTTCCTCTTTTCACCCCTAGCCGCAAATCTATAAAATTGACATTATTCGCCATCAATTTAGTCAAATTGATCGAATGAATATCTTCTATACTCCCGCACGAATCTATTTTGCTGGTCACCCACACCTCTTTGGACTAACATGGCCGCCGGTGGTGGATCTTCATTGACTTAGGTTGTTCGTGTTGTTCTTGAAACGAAACAGAGAAAGCACCTTCTTATGGTTACGTGTTTCAGGTAAGACGACGTATTTTGTGAGTCACGTTTCTCTCTCAGGCATCCGTTGCTATTTTCTTCAGACAAATTGGCCAGGAAAGCAACCAAACTAACCCAGCTTGATGCTCCTCATGCGCTGCTCCTCGCTGGCGCGGCAGGTCAATGTGAACAACCATGCCACACAATAGTACATACAAATTTATTCACAGTTTATTGAAGGATCGAAGGTCTGTGGGTGACGTGTCGAAGCCCTCCAACGGAGTGTTGATGAAATCTTTCTCGCCCGAAGCCTTTGATGAGTTCTAATGCCTTCGGATTACCCTGCGAAGCCCTCCTTAGGTGGATATCGTCGTCTGTTGGATGCTGCGAAGCCCTCCTTCCTTGTCCGCGAAGCCGGACGAAGACGTTCTCGTTCAGGTTCCCTGTTATCAGACGTGCGAAACCTTTCTTTGCCCGCGATGCCGGGCGAAGGGGTTTAGAGTGTTGAGAAGATCGAGTGCGGTGCAAATGATTCCGTCCTTGGCTCGAGGCCTGAAAACCAGATGTTATTAAAGGATCATCTCCCTCCATATTTATAGGGGGTGAGATGATTATACTTACATGCATGCCATCGACTACCTTAGCATGGCTCTTAGCTTGGTAACTTCAGGCTCCTGTGCCGTCTGTTTTTTCCGTTCCGCCTTCGCTGGTTGTCCGCTTCCTCCATTCCGCCTTCACTGATGGCCATCCCCCTTCGGGTGTGTCTTGCTTCTGGTGGTGGTTCGTCCCTTGACTTGGATCGCAGCTATCTTCCCAACATTAGCCCTCAACTGTTGAAAGGAAGTGAGCGAAGGCGTTTCCTTAAGGCAGTTATCTTGTCAGCTGCGATTTTTTTTCTTATTTTATTTCTTGTTATGTATATTTTAACGTATTTCACTATTCTTACTTAAACCCTTGGTTGTACGGTTCTTCACCCCAATGTCCCCAGCTTTCGGCGGGTCTTTAAATATGCGTCGCTTTCACCTTTTCTCGTCCGTATCTTTTTACCGCCGTGGCTGCTTTGTTGGCATCTCTTCTTTCGAAGTTACTTCTTTTCTTCCTTCGATGGCTAGGCAGAAGTCGGCAGCGTTTCCTAGGGGTTTTCATTCTCTTCGAGCTGGTTATTATTTCACAAGGTCTATCTCCGCCTCCCGTTATAAGGGTATTTTTTTGAAGTGCTACTCGGAGTCTGGTCTTGTTGATATAGATTCGATCCGTCTTCCTCTGTATGGTCCGAAGCAAGTTTCGGAAGTCCGCCTAAGACCTCGAAGCGATGAGTTTGTTGTTTTTTCGTCATTTCTGGATGTCGGTCTATCTTTTCCACCTTCGAGCTTTGTCCTTCGCGTTCTTTCTTTATACCATCTCCAGCTTCATCATCTTACTCCTGTTGCTGTTGCAACCATGTCAGCCTTCGCTTGGGCTTGCATCAGCGAAGGGTTAAATCGTGAACCTCATGCTTTCTATCGTGTATACCAAGCCCGGCACACTCCTACTTATGATCATGAGAACCATCTCAGCCCTTGCTTCGGAGTTGTTGAATTTGAGTCTAGGGAGGGGTTTCTGACGCCTCTTGGTAGCTTCGATCCTCCTCCCTTTGATGAATGGGTGAAAGATTGGTTCTACTATAAATACTCAGCTATCGATTTTTATACTGGGAAAGCCGCTGGTATATGGATTACCAATAACTTCGAGCCTCCGCAGAATAGCTTCATTTCTCGATGTGTTGATGCCTTCTGAAGGGTTAGTCAGAGGATGACTCTTCGTGATATTCTGGAGGAATGCTTCGCTGCTGGTGTTCTTCCTCTCGCTCGTCATGGTTGGAGGCCTTCCTCTTTTGGTAGAAATAAGTTTGGCTTAAGTATGTCAGTTTTTCCTTCGATACTGGGACCCTGTATGACTCTTCCTTGTGCTTTGTTGCCTTTGATTGCTTCCTCTGCCTTTTCCTTTTTTAATATTCCTTTTGTTTATACTCTGTTCTTTTTTGCAGGTTTCAATCTCTGGTCGTCTCAAGACCGAGTTACCTCTTTTCTTTGGAAGTTCTCTCAGAAGGAGTGGGTTGAAAGTACTCGAAGGGGCATTGGTGTTCGGATAAATCGGTTTTATCTGAGCTTCGACTTGTGTCTCCACAACCGTCCTTTTCTTGCGGACAATTCGTGTGAATGAGATATTTTTCCATATTTCAGTATTTCAGGCTCTTCGACAGTTGAGATGGATCCTTCGCTGGTTGTTGTTACTCCCGAGGTTGAGTCCGTTCCGAGGAATGCTAAAATTCCTTCTCCTCTGCCAGGTTCTCTTCTTATGCCGACTTATTCTCTTATCTTTGAAGAACTGTCTCCTGACGATCCTTCGAATTCAGCTGCGCCTCCCGTTGTGCCTGATACTGTTTGCGGAGGTTCCTCATTAATACCTTCGGAGGTTTTGCGAAGGTCTCCAACTGTTGCTTCGGATGTTATCTGTACGGATGGAATTGCAGAAAGGTCTGAGTTAGTCGATTCTTGTCAGCTGCTCCCTGAGTGTTCGAAGGGCACTTTTTGTCTTCCGAGGAAGTCTTCGTTTCTTGGTTTGCTTGGCAAACGGAAGCTTTCAGAAATTTCAACTCCAAGCCAGGATATAATTTCTTCTTTGGGCACTGCTTTGCCTTCGATTGACGTTGCTGTTCCACCTTCGCAATCTTCAAATCCTGGTATTCATTTTCAGAGGGCTGCTTTACTTTCTTCTTTCTTTTATTTTCTTTGTTATTATTCTCACGATCCTTCGCATCTTCTTTTGTCTCTTTTTATTTTTTTTATTTTTAGGTGCTTCGAGCTCTGGGTCTCTTGAACTGGATGTTGAGGCCATGCTATCGTCCATTAATGACGACGTTCAGGCTTCGGGTCCTCTTGAATCTGCTGCCCGTAAGGTCCGGTTTTCGAAGGTTGAGCTTGGCCTGTCGAACCTTTCGGGTGACGTCCTCTTCCGTTCCTTGGTTGCTCATCAAGTTAAAGTTAGTATCTCTTTTTTTTTTGTACTTCGTGTTTCGTTTTTCTGATAGCTTCGCTTCTTTCTTTTTGCAGTCTATTATTCTTACTCAAGCTTGTGCTCGTGAGCTCCAAAATTCTTCTGGTGATTTGCTACTCGCATCATCTCTCGAGGCCTCTCTTTCAGCGAAGGATGATTCCCTGAAAGTTTCTTCTGCTGCCGCGTCCGACTTGCTAGCTGAAGTTGAGGTTTTTCGAAGCCATAAATCTAGCGTTGTTTCTGATTTGTCTATCCTTGAAGAAAAGATTCGAGAAAAGAAAGCTTCGCTGGAGAAGGAGAAGTTATTTAATGAGCATCTTTCGTTTCGTCTATCGAAGGCGTCTTAGTTGAAGATCGTTTCTGCTGATAATTGTCAAAGAGCTGTTTCAAGCACTTGGTGCGAAATATGACGAGGTTCCGGCGGATGTCTCTTTGGAGGTTATGAATGAGTGGCTTCGCCTGAACTTGGCTGGTCTTGCCGAGATATGCAGGAGCTTTTCTTATGATGCTGTGGTACTTATGATTCGAGATCTCCTTTATAGCTTTTCCTGCGAAGCCAGCGATGCTGTTGATTTGGTTGGGCGTCCTGATTTTTCAATGAAACCCTCGGATCTTTCTCATGATTTTGGAGCTGTCGAAGGCAAGTGTGTTGGCTTGATCAATGAGTTTTGGTGGAACAGGGTTAAGAGTCTTGTCCCTGACTTTCCCGAAGATTCTTCTTGAACTCCTTCGATTAGCTGTTGTAGATAGTCTCTTTGGATGACCTTTGCTTCTGTATCTATTTTGGATACCCTTTTGATGTAATACTTGTTTTATCGAAACCTTAAAGGTTTATTGCATCAAATGTTGGGGGATTTCTTTTAAGCATTTCTCTAAGCAGATTCATTCCGAAACTGGCACAACGAAGTAATCCCATCTTCAAGGCACTCCGAGCGAAGGAAAAATTTCAATGGGGATCCGAACAACAAGAAGCCTTCGAAGGCATAAAAAGAGCTCTTACAGAATTAGCTGCTCTGGCCAGCCCAAAACCAAGAGAAGACCTGCTCCTATACATTGCAGCTTCGGTATCAGCCGTAAGTGCAGTACTTGTTCACGAACACAGCGAAGACAAAGTTCAAAAACCTGTATACTTCGTCTCCGAAGCCCTGTCAGGAGCGAAGCTACTCTACTCAGAAATAGAAAAGATGGCTTACGCAGTGATCATGGCTTCAAGAAAATTGAAATATTATTTCAGCGACAGGAAAATAATAGTACCAACCTCTTTCCCCCTTCGCGACACACTGCAAAGCAGGGAAGCGATCGGACGATAGGAAAATGGTCAACAGAATTGGCACCCTTTGACATCGAGTTCAGAGCAAGAACAGCCATCAAGGCAGCAACTCTCGCAGATTTCATAGCAGAATGGACCCCTCCTACTCCCGAAGCCTCCATCCAAATTGAAGAATCTTGCTGGACAATATTCACTGACGGTGCATGGGGAGCAATAGGAGCCGGAGCTGCGGCGATAATAACGTCACCTTCGGGAATCAAATTAAGATATGATGTCAAGATGGACTTTCAGTCAACCAACAATATTGCAGAATACGAAGGAGTACTGTTGGGGCTTCGCAAAGCGAAGGCCTTAGGTGCAAGAAGAGTGCTCATTAGCACAGATTCCGAAGTAGTAGCAAATCAAGTCGAAAACAATTACAAGACGAAGGACCAAGAACTGATCAAGTATCATAAAGCGGTCATAAAAATGCAAAAATATTTCAAAGGTTTCACTGTACAAAGCCTAAAGAGAAATCTAAATCAAGAAGCAGATGCTATAGCGAAGGCCGCCGCCAAAGGCGAAGGTCTCCCCCCCAGACGTTTTCTTTGAAATTCTAAATAAGTCAACCGTCGAAGAATCAGCAAGAAAAATTCACCACCTTTTCCAGATATGGGAGGATTGGAGGGCTCCAATAATAGCCCACCTCAATATTCAGTATGAACCTCAAGACGAAGCCGAAGCAAAGAGAATAGCACAAAAGGCAAGAAATTACAAATTAATCGAAGGCCAACTATACAAAGAAGGAGTCTGTCAGGCCTGGTTGCGATGCATTCTACCAGAAGACGGGAAGCAACTCCTTCATGAAATACATTCCGGCATGTGTGGATCTCATATCGCATCAAGACCCCTCGTCGCGAAGGTATATAGAATGGGTTTCTACTGGCCAACCGCCACCAGGGACGCAGAAGAAATAGTCAAAAAATGCACTGAATGTCAATTCTTCGCAAGACATCAGTGAAGCCTGGCAGCAGAAGTACAGCTGATGCAACCCATTTGGCCATTTTACCAATAGGGCATCGATATAGTTGGGAAACTACCAACAGCTCCAGGAAATCTCCAGTACACCTTCGTCGCAATGGATTACTTTTCAAAGTGGATCGAGTTCTTCGATCACTTCAGAAAACATGAAAAAATTCGTCTGACAAACAGTAATCTGCAGATTCGAAGTACCCAAAAAGATAGTGGTGGACAACGGGAAACAATTCGACAGTCATCTATTCACAGAATTCTGCGAATCGTTGGGGATAAACCTACGCTTCGCATCATTATACCACCCTCAATCAAATGGAGCAGTCGAGAGTGCAAATAAAAGAATATTCAAAGCAGTACAAAAGATGCTACTCAACATCAAAAAAGGAAAATGGCCTGAGGAGCTTCATTCAGTACTCTGGTCGTTAAGAACAACTCCATCTAGATCAACTGGTTTCAGTCCTTTCAAGCTACTCTTCGGGGAAGAGGCAATGACACCGGAAGAGATACAAAACAAGTCACTACGAAGCCTAGCAGGAAACTCTAACGAGTCAACTATAACTTCGAAGGAAAACTTGGAAGAAGTTCGCAACGATGCTGTTCTCAATCTTCAGAAATACGAAGAAGAAACCAAAAAATGGAAAAACAAAAACATCAGGCCGAAGGGAATAAAAGACGGAGATCTGGTACTTCGGCGAAAGCCAAACGAGAAGGCTGTTGGAAAACTACAGAGCAAATGGGAAGGGCCATTCATAGCGAAGGCAACAGTAAACGAAAGAGCTTTCAGGCTGCTAAGCTCCGAAGGAGAGGAGGTCAGTCACATATGGAATGTAGAAAAGCTGAAGAAATATCATGCATAAAAGAAAAACCAGCCTGTACTCTTTTCCTTGCAAAAGGGAATCCCTCCAAAGGGAGCAAGGTTTTTAACGAGGCAGGACCGAGGAATACAATTTTTTCCCTTCTAAAGACGTTCTTCGCGTTAATCGTCCTAAAGGACAAAATCGAACATACGACATCCCCTAAAAAGGGAAGAAACAGTCATCAAAGGCTAAAGATCGAAGGCCAGGCGCCAAAAGCCAACAACCTTCGATCGCGTCCAAGAGGACATGAAAAATAAAAAAAACCTTCGATCGCGTCTAAGAGGACATGAAAAATAAAAAAAGTAGAAATCGAAGGACAAAACGCCAAAAAGCTTACACTCTTCGACTGCGTCCACAAAGGACATGAAAAGAACAAAAGGCAACAAAGTCCATTGTTCTCTACGAATCGAAGCTTCAAAAGAAGAAGCCTTCGATCAGGCAATATTCTCCCAAAAACAAGGGAAAGAAAACGCGAAAGAGAAATACTAAAAACGAATTTCAGATATCGCGTAGAGACCAACGAGGTCATCCAAATACATTAATCGAAGGGCAAACCAAATAAATATACAGAGTTAACCTTCGTTTAAAGTAAAGTTTTCTACAAAATTCAAAACAGAACAACAGTCACTCTTCGGTGGCGTCATCATCAGACCCACTCGAAGTACTAGAGCCTTCGCTGTGAGAGGCACCCCGACCACTTGAAGAACCAGCATTCTGGTCGGCCGAAGGGCTTGCGTTCTGTCCTCCAGCAGAGACTTCAAAGAGAGCAGAAATACGTCCAGGGCCAACAACGCTCCAATGAGGAATCAGCTTCCTCGCCGATTGTCGAGCCACCCCTGCAACGGATCCTGTCTCGGTCGAAATAGCGAAGCCATCGTCCAATATTGGATCGACACTACCTCCGGACAGGCTTAGCTGCGCGAAGGCTTCTTCAATACCAGCAGCCCCAGCAACGACGCCGTAATTCTTGACCACATCCTTCAGAGAGCCAGAGTTCGTCGAAATCCACTCGGCGAACTCAAAGGCCGTAGCATTCGGCAAAGGGAAACCCGAAACCTCACCGCCAAGAAAAGTTATGGCATCCCTCAAGTTCTTACAAACATTAAAGAGGGCGGTCAAAGACTTCCTTTCCTCCATTCGCTTCTCGGCGAGCTGATGCGTACCTTCGCGAAGCCTCTCCTTGTTGCGATTGAGGCGAGTTTGAATGAAGCGGAACTGGGTATCAATGGCGCCTACAACCGGAATGGACTGAAGCACAAAAAGAGGCTTTAGAACAAAAAGTATCTTGGCATGAAAGGAAATAATTAAAAGAATAAAAACATACCTTGAGATGATTAGTATAAAGAGATTTCAAAAGCCATCGGGAGTCAACGCAAGCAAGCTTTCGCCTTTCGCGATAAAAGCGAAGGTCCTCCATGATTTTAGTAACATCTTCCGAAAGCTCTTCGCTAGGGAAGACATCAGACGAAGTAAGCGAAGGAAGCTTCGGGTCAGTTCCTTCTTCGCAGTTCGTAAACTCCACCGGCTCCTCATTATCATAAGGGAAGAAACGAGGCATGTCAGCGAAGGGATCTTCGCTAGATTCAGAGCTTTCGCCTTCGTCATCACTCGAAATGTCTGGAGGAGGGGCAGAACTGATAGGATCCACGGCTGGAGCCGGCTCACGATACGAACCACTACCGGTGCGACGACGCTTCCGCGAAGTACCAACATCCTCAGCAGTCGAAGCCTTAGAGCGTTTCTGCCTTTCGAGACTGGAGCCCCATAATCATCATAAGGCTGACCACGAACTGTGAAGGACTGGTTAAAACGGACCGGTATACGAGCCTCTTCGCGGCCTACGGCTTCCTTCTCAATATAGGAGCCAAGAATCTCTCTAACCTGGCTCTCAACATCGGCAACAGGAAGACCTTCGTCGGTCAACAAGTATTTGCGAAGGCCATTGTCATACCTCCCCTCTGCAAACTGAAGCTTCAAGCCGGAACAGAGCGGACTGACCTCAGCAGAGACGTATTCTTCGACAAGGTCTCGGGTACTCAAAAGGGATCTAACCCTTCGAAGAGCATCAGTGCAAACTCCGAAGTTAGCATCCGGCTCAAATTGGACGGTTATCAGCCACTCAGGGTGCTTCATTGTGCTAACGATCCCAGAACCTTCGCCAAACTTCACGTAGAACCATCTGTGCTTCCAAGGCGTAAGAACCTTGTTGGCTTGACCATACGAAGGGGCATACCCATGTTTAATGGGAACGAAGTTAATCACCCCAAAGCTATCTGAATTATTAGTAGAGGTGGGCTGAAAATGAAGTTTATAGTTGCGTGTAAAAACAGCAAAGCTAGGCTCAGCGCCTTCGGACTCGCAAGCCCAAATAAAAGAGGCAAGCCTAACGAAGGCACTGGGAGTCAATTGATGGATCTCCAAGCAGAAGGCGCGAAGGATTTGCGCTACGAAGGGATGAGCCGGAACGCGAAGACCAAAAAGAAAATAATCAAGGAAAACAACAGCTTCATCAGGTTTCCTGTGCTAGAACCGGGAGAACGAGCACATTCCCGAGCCCCGAAGGAGGAAAGGAACGCACTATCAAGGAAGGCTTCGGTGCAGTCAGAAGGACCGAAGTTATTATTGAAAGGCCTTTGAGCCAAAGAGATCTTCTTCGGAGCCATCTTCGCGAAAACAAGCACTAAATAAGCGAAGGCGAAAGACTGGAAGAAGCGAAGGAGACAAAGAAAGGCAAGCTATAAGAGTCAAAAGAGAACTCAAATAGCAAGCCAAGATCGACACGCTTCTTATAGCGACCAAAACACACCGGGAAGCGGGTCAAACATCGAACCACGAAAGGACGCGACGTTAAGATGAAAAGACGTGACGAGCAGACTTGTTGCAGAACTCGAAAGAAACTGGCTCAGGACCTCGTTACACGTGGCACTTCGCCAGTTGAGGGCTAATGTTGGGGTCCTGGCAACAAGTATATGGAAGGTCTGTGGGTGACGTGTCGAAGCCCTCCAACGGAGTGTTGATGAAATCTTGCTCGCCCGAAGCCTTCGATGGGTTCTAATGCCTTCGGATTACCCTGCGAAGCCCTCCTTGGTGGATATCGTCGTCTGTTGGATGCTGCGAAGCCCTCCTTCCTTGTCCGCGAAGCCGGACGAAGACGTTCTCGTTCAGGTTCCCTGTTATCAGACGTGCGAAGCCTTTCTTTGCCCGCGATGCCGGGCGAAGGGGTTTAGAGTGTTGAGAAGATCGAGTGCGGTGCAAATGATTCCGTCCTTGGCTCGAGGCCCAAAAACCAGATGTCATTACAGGATCATCTTCCTTCATATTTATAGGGGGTGAGATGATTATATTTACATGCATGCCATCGGCTACCTTAGCATGGCTCTTAGCTTGGTAACTTCGGGCTCCTGTGCCGTCTGCTTTTTCCGTTCCGCCTTCGCTGGTTGCCGGCTTCCTCCATTCCGCCTTCGCTGATGGCCATCCCCCTTCGCGTGTGTCTTTCTTCTGGTGGTGGTTCGTCCCTTGACTTGGATCGCAGCTATCTTCCCAACACAGTTGATCTTAGTTGTATGCACAACATTAAATTGATTGCAGACAATGAGATAATCTCTGAGTTGTATGACTCGTCTGTATAGTTGTCTGTATCACTGTTCAGAGACGACCCCTTGTCTCTGGGTTCTACATGCCCTAATGAGAAAACGGCACAATGAATTGTGGAAATTCCCTATATATGAGCATGCTGAAATTGTGATTACCTTAAGGTCCTCTGTTTATTTCATTAATCATCTCGTTTTCCATAGATCATTGTTGATTTCTCACTGAAGTAGTATAGAATCTTGTTGTAACAGATTGTCAGATTCACGGCACTACCGTAGCTAGAGGGCTTAGAACAATATATACCAAGACGATCATTTGATCCATCAGTGAAGTAGGAGAGGACGAATGGACTAATAAATTTTGCCTGAACTTTCGTCCGCATACCATTGCAGAACGTGTTTGTCACCGCTAACCCTGTGTACCTGCAAGATGCTAGATGTCTTCTACCTTGTCGGATGCCCGGATCTTAAGTTCGTGACATCCTGCATATTTGGGTACAGCAATGATAAGAACTCCCTTAATATATCGTTGTCAGCGGCGTAGATCCCCCGTCAAGATCAGTTGCGCTTTGTTTTTCTATTACTGGATTCCATCTTCTTGCGAGCATCTTTTCTTTGTGGCGTGCTGCAATGGTAGTAGTCAGGGCCCATCGCTGGAGTTCACCATCACCTTAGATGAGAACCATCTCCCGTGTCACCTCCGAGCTGCTGAGGCCCTTTGTTGGAGTTCACCGCCAGACTCAGGACAATAATCAGTGGTTCTCTGGCCACGGCGCTAGGGTTACTTAGGGTATGTTTGGCAAAAGTGCTTCATCTTCAACTTATTCTACTGTAGCAACAGTAAAAAAGCTGAAAAAACACCTAAACACCTGCTTCTCCGGCTGCACCAATTTTGTGTCAGATGAACAGTGTTGCTACAGTAGCAAACAGTGCATAAACAGTGAAATAAGCTGTTGGAAAAGCTGAGCCAAACATGCCCTTACTCGAGAGAGATAGATATAGGATCGGTACTTTTTTATTACGATTGCAAATGTGAGGGTATTTAGATATATTTTTCTCATAATGGTAGAGGCGGGTGATTTGAGCAAAATTAAATCCGATGGCTATAAGATTGAATACTACCGAATCAACGGCCGGATGTTTTGCTTTTTTTGGTAATTTTTAGGATTTTTTTTCTGATTAACGTGGATACACCGAAAGGAGCCTCTAATTAGTAAATATAAGATTCCTCAAGAAGTTTCTTTCCCCTCTATTGTGACATCTTCAGGACATGATATTTTAGAAAAATTTGTTGCCTAGTTTCGCACCATATGTTGGGATAAAATTCAGCAATCAGAAAGAGGCTTTTAAGTTTTGGTTAGCCTACTGACACGTTTTGAGGATAGGAAAAGATACACAAACAAAAGTAACATTGATTTTTTTTTTTTTTTTTGAGAAATACAGAAGTAACATTGATGGCATTGCGTCTCTCGGCGGCGTTGACTTTTGTGGAGTTTTTTTTCCTTTGCGTGGACTTGGCTGGAGCTGGAAAGGGCGAGGCGAAGCCATCGCTTGGGCCAGACTGGGCCGCACAAACGCAACACCGGTGCGCAATAAAAGCAGCTCTGTTTTTTTTTTCTTTTCGCGAAGAAAGCAGCTCTGTTGGATGCTAGATGGACGGACGCACTGTGATCTGAGGTACTCCAGGTAGGGCTGTCAACGAGCCGAGCTCGAGCGAGCTTCCCCACCTCAAGCTCGAGCTCGGCAGCAATCCGAGTCGAGCTCAAGCCGAGCCTGCAATCCGTCCGAGCTTACAGATGAGCTCGAACTCGGTTCGGCTAAAGCTCGTCGAAGCTCGAATTCGACTCGGATAAGCTCGTTTATACAGAGAAAAAAAAATATCAACTAGAACTCTACTCTGTATTACGCAATAAGGAAGAGAAGAACTGAACCGGTCCATGGAATAGAGCTTACAGATGTGGCCTTGTTGCCCTTGTATGACCTACGAACTCGCAGGAGAGGAACTCAATCCAGGAGGATAGGGAAGCAAGGGGAGAAGAACGGGAGGGAAATTTCATCAGATCCGACAGAAGAGACATCAGATTGACTTCAATATGCATCTCCTGTAGGAGCTCACCGGAGGTGAAAGAGAGAAGGGAAGGAGAGATGGGCTTCGGGAGGGAGAAGCCACTTCTCCATGTTGATTGCAGAGAGCGCTCCCGACTGGAGGTGAGAGGGAGATGGATGGATAGCGAAAGAGGAATGGGCCTTTTTTTTTTAGATGAAAGAGGAATGGGCCTAGGTGAAAGGAAAGCTGCTGTACAGAGAGGTCATGAGAAAGCCAGGCTATGGAGGACGCGTGTCGTGAGTCATGCACTCCTGGGTGGACCGTGGAGGTGGGCAGGTGGCGTCCTATCCTCCTATTTTGCCGCTTGTGTCCAGGTACCATCATTATCGAATATAATAACAGAGGGGATGGAGAAGAGAGACCGAGCTTCGCTAGAAGCTCGAGCTCGGATCGACGAAGCTCGCGAGCTTCCAGGCAAGCTCGAGCTCGGCTTGATTTACAAACGAGCCGATCTCGAATCGAGTTTTTAGCAAGCTGAGCTCGAGCGAGTCGCGAGCTTCGAGCTTTTTTGACAGCCCTAACTCCAGGCGATCCCGTTCCAGAACAGAGTGGGGAGATGCATTGTGGGTGTGGCCGAGAGCATCTTTATGAGCATTTTACTTTTTTAAAAAATAAAAGACATAAAAGAAAGAAATAGTGACTAATTGGAAACCGTGTTTGGTGGCACGTTCGGTGTTTTGTTTAACCAATGGGGTCCTCCATCGAGTACTCTGTTTGCCCAATTGAAAATAAAAGAGGCCATTGACGGAGCCGATCGAGGTCTTCTTGGTCCCCGTTCTTTTCTTATATGCGACAGTATGCGCCGTACTACGGAGGTGTTCGTTTTCATCCCTCTAAATTTTAGACCTTTAAAATAAAAGAGAATCTTGTTATTTAAAAGCATTAAATAAAATTTAATGACAAAACCTTTTTGTCAGATGAATACTCATTTCAAGACGAATCTAATGAGCCTAATTAATCTATGTTTTGTTACAGTGATGTTACAGTAACCGTCATCTAATCATGACTTAATTACCCTCATTAAATTCGTCTCGCGAATTAGACCCGAGATTCTGCAGTTAATTTTGTAATTAAATTTTATTTAATACTTCTAAATAACAAAATTCTCTTTAACGTGACCCTTCTAAAATTTACACCCATAGAAATGAACACCCCTTATTTCGTGCCAGTACATATCCACCTGGATATGCGCCTAGCTAGCTCGATCATCTGATATCCACGAGAGAAAAGAGCAGGAATGGCGGAGCTCGCCGTTGGGTTGACCAAGTCGGTGGTGGCCGGGGCGCTGACCAAGGCCCAGGCGGCGATCGAGGCGGAGGGGAAGCTGCGAAAGAGCGCGCAGCGTGACCTGGTGTTCATCACCGGCGAGTTCCAGATGATGCAAGCGTTCCTCTCCGTGGCCAACGAGGAGCGCGTCAAGAACCTGGTGGTCATGGCCTGGGTGCGCCAGATCCGTGAGCTGGCCTTCGACGTGGAAGACTGCATCGAGTTCGTGGTCCACCTCGACAGCAAGTCCTCCGACCGGTGGCGCCGCCTGCTCCACGCGCTGGCCCCGCCGTGCATCCCGACGGCGGCGCTGCCGCTGGACGAGGCGGTCGACGAGATCGAGCAGCTCAAGGCGAGGGTGGAGGACGTGAGCCAGAGGAACGCGCGGTACAGCCTCATCAGCGACACAGGCTCCAAGCCCGTCGTCGTGGAGAAGCCGCAGCAGCAGCAGCCAGCCGCGGCGGCCGTGGACGCGACGGCAGCATACAACCTGCTGCTCGACGAGGAGAGGGACGCCGCCGCCGCTAAGAGGCAGCAGCAAGGGGATCTCACCCAGTTCGTCACCCACAAACAGGACGAGCTTCAAGTGATCTCGGTGTGGGGCACCGGCGGCGACGCTGGGACGACGTCGCTCATCAGGAAGGCCTACACCGACCCAGAGATCTGCGCAACCTTCGCCTGCCGCGCCTGGGTGAAACTCGTGCATCCTTTCGATCCCCACGAGTTCGTCCGGTGCTTGATGGCTCAGTTCTACCAACGACACTTTTACGGAGAAGAAGAAGCCGGTGCTTGCAGAGATCAATTCTATGGACCGGCCGCCGTGGGTGTCGATGTCCTAAAAAAGATGGACGCTCAACAAGATCTCTTGGGGGAGTTCAAGAACCATGTCACACACAAAAGGTATCTCGTTGTCTTGCAGGGCCTAACAAGCATGGTAGATTGGGATGCTATCAGAGCATTCCTTCCTGACATGAAGAATGGCAGCTGGATAATTGTATCTACCCAGCAATCCGAGATAGCAAGGTTGTGCATCGGCCATTCTTCCCAAGTACTGGAGCTCAGGCAGTTCTCTGCTGAACACTCTGTTTGTGCCTTCTTCAAGGAGGTAATCAATTAAATGTCTAAAACATCCATCATCGCTTACTTCCAGAAAAATCTTTTACATATCATTAGCGGTCTTATTAGATTCAGGCACACTTATCATTCCTCTCTTTATATAGGTATAGTGTTTCATAGATTATATTAAAAGCTGTGAATGGGTGCTTATGTTTTCTGTTGCAATTTCGTACCTTTTTACCTTGTTGCCATGGATATGTACTACTCTAGATTATGTCGGTGTAATATGGACTGCTATCTTTTCCTTTCAGGCCCCCGAGAGCGAGGAGACTGATAAGGCGTCATCAAGCAACAATGAGATGGCAGGAGGCCATCTTTTCTGTCCCCAAGGAAACGGTGGTCGCCCTCCCTCCAACAACAACATCCTCGACTCGGCCACTCACTGGGTGGAGAACAATCCCCTCGTTGGCCGCGGGTCAGAAATGAGTGAGCTTGGTAAATGTGTGGCTAACACACGCTACAACCAGCACCAAGTTTGTATGTCCGTGTGGGGCATAGCTGGTGTTGGGAAATCACATCTTGTCAGACACCTGTATTATGACAAAATGCTTAAACACAGGCAGTTTGAAAAGTACAGTTGGGTGAATGTATCTCAATCGTTCAGTTTGAGGGACTTCTCTTGGAGATTACTTTTGGGTTTTCAGTCAGAATCTCCTCAGTCCAAGGAAACAATGTACCGGCGTCTGATGGGCAGCAAAAGCCCAATTCAAGAATGTCGTGAGCTTCTGAAAAAGCATCGGTGCCTTGTCATTATAGATGATCTGCAGTCCAAGGAACAATGGGACTCCATACGAGATAATCTGGTGACACCTTCTGACAGCCTTATCATTGCCATTACAACTGAATCAAGCATCGCCGCACATTGTGCAGACAGTGAAGAGCTCGTGTATAATGTTAGGGGTCTGCAGGCTGATATGGCATCTGAGCTCTTTCAAAAGGTGTGTTTTTCTCCGAGGACACCTTTCTCTATTTTAGTTCCATCCATCTTATTCCCTCCATCCGTTTGAAAAAGAAAATTATCATTCCCTGCATTAATATTGATGTTCTAAGAAACATATGCCAGGTTCATACAAGGAAGAACCATACAGCTCATATGCTTGGCATATAATCCAATACTATATTTTGCAACGTACGATGACTAACAAGCAATCAAATATAAGGACAGAACACCAAAAAAGTATGTTGAGAGTAACCAAAGTATAGGGGTACTCTTGTTACTGAGATCACCCACCTTGTAGATTTATATGCAACAGTGCTGAAAATATGAATCCCCAATAGCCTCCACATTTGATGTTCTGAACAATGCTCTTGTTCAACTAGAAGTTATTTCCCTGGCCTCTCTTATGCATGGATTAACGATTTATGTTGGCTGTATGGAATCATATGTGGAGATTTATTCATTGCAAAATAAAGTGTGGATTCATTGGCTCAAAAGAAGCAATCATATATAGTAGCGTTGTATCATTTAGGCTTCTGAGAGTTTCAGTGTACAAAATTGTATTATGTAAAACTGTCTAGTTTCATAGGTTTGGTTTCTCTTATGATCCTTTTCACTTATGCTCTTTCATTTGCATGAGATTTACTATTTGTAGTAAGGATCTCTATGAACAACAAAAAAAGATCATATATAAAAAAAATTGCAGTTATTTCCCTGTCATCTTTGTGCATGCATCATGGGTCTTTGTCACGCAATTATATTTGGTATCAATCAGAAGATTCCGAAGCAGCTGTTGTTAACCGTACTAATTACTGTCAGTTCATCATTTGTGGTCAATAGGTGCACGGGAATCAGACAGAAGTTAGTTCGGAAATAATGCAAGAACTCATTCTCAAGTGCGGCGGACTTCCGAAAGTAATAGTTGATATAGCTGACTTATTGAACAAAAAGGTAGTCAAACGGATGGATACTGCAAGATCTATCAATGAAAGATTTATTCATCGACTGGAGAATAGCCCAGAGTTTGACAGTCTACGGGATCTGTTTACCTGGATGCGTACTTATTTTCGTACTTGCCCAGATTACCTCAAGCCATGCATCTTCTATATGTCAATATTTCCTCAGGACTACAACATTCGCCGGAGGCGCTTGGTGAGACGGTGGATTGCAGAGGGCTACTCCAGGGACACTGATGACAAATCGGCAGAGGACAATGGGGAGGACTTCTTCTCTAAGCTCCTGGATCTGAGCATAATCCAGCAGCCACCACAACAGTTAGTCACCACCGCATCGTATGCCACAAGGAAGTCCTTCTGCCAAGTGAATGGTTTCATCCGTGAGTACATAGTCTCACGGCGAATGGAAGAGAACCTTGTCTTTGAACTGGGGGACAGCTCCGCCCTAACCACCCAACGCATAGGGCGTCATCTTACCATAAGGCGAAGCTGGATCAGAGACAAGATTGTGTTTGGAAAAATTGACTTTTCGCGGCTACGGTCGTTGACAGTGTTTGGGAATTGGGAATCTTTCCTCATATCTGAAAGTATGAAGTTGCTTCGGGTGCTTGATCTGGAGGACGCATATGGTGTAACAGATGATGATGTTGATAAGATGGTGAAGCTGCTGCATCGTCTCAAGTTCCTCTCCCTACGTAGATGCAATAATATCCGCCGTCTGCCAAGCTCCTTAGGTGATCTGAGGCAGCTCCAAAGTTTGGATGTGAGACACACTTCCATAGTTACTCTACCAGTAAGTATCACCAAGTTACAGCAGCTGCAGTACATTCGTGCTGGCCGTGCCACCAACATCAAAGCAGAGGAGCCATCAATGCAATGTCTTTCAGTACCCTGCAGAAATGGTCACCAAGGTGGTGTTAAGATGCCTAGAGGGACTGAGAAACTGACAGCATTACACACGCTTGGTGTTGTCAACATTGGTGCCTCAGGCGGGAAGGACCTCCTCAAAGAGCTGAAGGAGCTCACCCAATTGCGCAAGTTAGGAGTATCCGGCATCAACAAGAAAAACAGCAAAAACTTTTTCTCGGAAATCTCAGGCCTTGGTCATTTGGAATCCTTGTTTGTGCATCTCGATAAGGGCAATGGAGATTGTTTGGATGGCATGTCCCTGTCTATGAAGAACCTACAGAGCCTTAAATTGTATGGGTCTCTACAGAAGTTGCCAGAAGGGATCAGGCAGCTTAGCATGATCACAAAGTTAGATGTGGAGATGGTCAAATTACAGCCAAGTGACATAGTCCTCCTTGGGACACTGCCCGAACTGTCCATTCTACGTCTGAAGCTGGTAGAAGGTGGCCACCTCAAATTCTGTGTTATTGTCAATAATGTTGAGTCCAGTTCCTTTGAAAAGGTCAGCGACCTCGTGATTACATGCAGCTCTAGTTTGCATGTAACTTTTGGATTGCACACGATGAAAAAGCTTGAGCTGCTGAGGACTGTCTGCTGCGCTGGATCGTCAGTGGAATTGTCTGGCATAGAGAATCGAGGCAATGTCAAGATCCAGCAATATGTTAACGATCAGTTAGCTCACTAAAAAACTGCTGATGGTACCCTCAATTTTGCCCGGAGTTGGCAAGAAAAGCAACACGGGAGAGACGGCAGTTGGTTAGGCTCCCTGATTTAAACGCACTTTTCCTGTTTTTAATTTTACCTACTATTCTTTGCCAAGAATAACTCTTGTATGCTGGTTGGTAGTGTGAGCTTGAGTCGGCCAGTTGAGTTGAGCGCGTCATTGTTCTTCTCCGGAGTGGGCCTGTGGGAGGTTGGCGCGCGGTGGTGTAGAAGGGGATGGCGCGTCATTCTGTCGGGCAGTTCGGTACAACCATGTATTTCGTTTTCTTTTAATTCCGAATATCGTAATGTAATGCCTATCAAATACAATTTGCAAGATGATATCTTCGATGTTTGGGGGATGAATTTCATGAGACCGTTTGTTAATTCCAATGGGTATGAGTATATTTTGGTTGCTGTGGATTATGTTTCAAAATGGGTGGAAGCTATGTCGTGTAAGTGTAGTTCAACTAGAGAATCCAAAGCAATGTTGACTGATTGTATATTCCCATGATATGGAGTTCCTAGAGTGATTATAACAGATGGCAGGACTCATTTTAGTGGGAATAAATTTGTCAAAGTTCTAAGTAAGATGGGTATTGAGCATAGGGTTCGAACAGCTAGCTTAGCACCCACAAACCAAAGGTCAAGCAGAAACTTCAAACAAGCAATTGAAAGGAATTCTCCAAAAGATTGCCTACTACTAAGAGAGGAAAAGATTGGTTTCTGAGATTCGGTCCACTCTTTCTTAATCAATATGCCGTTCTGTAACACTGAAATGAGTAGTAGATAAATCCAGTTCCGTACGTATTGTTCATGGGTCTAGAGGACTTTTAGAGTCCCCCATATAGCCGCACAATGTTGTGTTCCTCCTCTCCAATTTCAGAATTCATGTCGCTGGAGCATTATCCATCCTGGACTCCTGGTTGTAAAATTCTATGGCTGGAATCCCGCCTTGGTTGGGTACAATCATAATTAGTTGGCGAAGAGCACATCCATGTGTTTTTAGGCCCTGTCCCCTCGTTTCCGGTCAGCTGTGCGTACACAAACACACCCGCAACCATTGCCGCGCCGGCGTAGAGGAAGAAGCACCGTACCGGGGTATGGCGATCCAGTCCGAGAGCGAGAAATGAACTCACCACGCCGCACGTACGTCACCCGGTTCACGGCCATGCCGAAGCGGCACGATCTCCGCATTGTACGTGGACAGCAGCGGCCCCACGCCCAACGGAGGCGTGGCGCGGACGCGAAGGGCCAGGGCGAGCGAGGTCAGCGCGACAGCGACGCGGGCGGCGCGCTGGCCGACGTTGTCGGAGAGGAGCGCAGCCACGATGATGAAGCACGACTTCTTCAGCACGCCGAAGGCGACCCAGCACGGCGTCGTCGGATCGGAGGCAACGTCGGACTGTACAGCACGACGGCCTCGATGCCGGACGCGTGGTGGAAGAACTGCATCGTGGCGACGCTCGCCGACGCGGCCGGAGGAGCAGCTCCCTCCACACGCCAGTGGCAGCGCTTCCGATCTGTTCCGGCGTTTTGATAGCCTGCTTCTTGATCTCTTCGAGGCGGAGGTCGGTCTCGTGCAGCGCCTACTTAACGGCCCGTCTCGGTCTCGCTTCACGCGCGCGCACCGTCATCGCCGTCAAGAATGACTGGAACATCGCGCGGGCGCGGCTGCTCGGGTACGTCCACAACGACACGGACGGCATGATAGTGTATGCATGACTGGCTCTACGACCATGAATGCGAGCATGCAGACGTTGATGGATGGATCCCGCGAGGACCAACCACGGCTGCAGTCGTACAATGTGATATATTGGTCGTGATGGGCAGCGACAGCAGCATGCATGCCGCCTGAGCCCAAGACGGTGTGCGTCATCCGCGCGGAGCAACGTCGGTGGGCAGTGGCTGTACGATCCGAGGACCGACAACGGCTTCCCTTCCCGCTGGGAGCGGCGGCCCCGGTGAGTGAAGGTGCACACCCATGGAGACCGATGCGTGGGCTTGCAGCCTCCGTTTGCCCCAGAGGATCAATGCATGACCGGCAGGCGGACACGAATGTTTAAAGCCCTTCTTGGCCCGGAGCAAGGGATTTGGAGGCGAGCAACCGCCTGAGAGCTCGGCGGCGCTCTGTCGAGCCGCGTCAGTCGTCACGAAGCAGAGGAGCCGCTCGCGGCGGGCCGGTCCTGATCAGAGTGTGGTCCCTAGTTGACATCAGATCAGAAACTTGCGGCTCATATTGGTCCGGGTTCGTTTGACTCGCGCGTGGACTCGGTCGTCATCGGGCGGACAACACCGAGCCGCCCGACGTGGCGGCGCCGCGGCTGAGCTCGACAGCGCCAGGGTCTCCTTGCAAAGCTCCGCTCCCTCTCAACTCGCCTCGCCTCCTTCTTCGTCCTAGACATCACCGTGGCCTGCCGGCTCCCAGTCACGCGCCGATCAGCTCTCCGATTCGACACCGCCCATGCCGTCCACCCAATCGCGTCAGCACTCGGCGTCGCAATGTTTTTGGCTTCAAGCAAATAGTTCGTCCAGGTGAAGTAACTAAGAAATTTCAGATTTGAGGTCATGGACGGATCACGCAAAATTGTAAATTGCAAATAGTTCTTTCCTTTTTCTTCGTTTGAAGAAGCACTCACAGCAGAGAGTCTTGTCTACAATATACGGAATCTGCCGCAGAGCTATGCCAGTGTTATAGTATTATTCCAAAGTTCTATTGATTTATATGGTGAAATAGACTGTGCTCTGTTTTCTACAGTGAAACAGAACACGCTCTGTCTTTTGACAATGGATGAAACAGAGTAGTACTTCATTTCAGATATTTTATTGTGACAACCCGCCACCTCTGAAATGACCACATAAAACGCTCAATCTGTGTCTCGCAACGATGACTTCATTTTAGATGCTCAATCCATATTGCATTTTAGGTGTCTTTGGTGTGCAACAACCGGTGACACGACAGGGCGCTGAATACATATATATTGGTCAAACTGGATAGTAATCAGACAATACGTTTTACTGCAATACTTCTATTTCCATTGAAAGTCAATGTGCTTATCTATCCACTAATGGTGTATGTGTGTGTGCGCGGGCTATAAAATTCAAACGTTTGATACTTGCAAACCGCAACCACTTCTAGCATTTTAGAGTGAACGTGATGGCTCCTTTTCTTGGTCAATTATATATATAATAATATTTTACCTATATAGCTTTATTTGAAGAAAATATTTTCCAATATTACAGAGAACAATAAGTTTATGCTACAAAGCATAAATGGTTAATTACTTTGATAAATGAAAAAAAAACCGAGTTTGTTGGATCTTTTTGGCTGACTTTTGTAAAAAAAAAAAACCGCCGCCACCGCTAACTCGTCCGACTAGGAAGCCCCCGCCGCCTACCCTGCCCACCGCCCTCCTACCTACCCGCGCCATCGCCGCCTCACCGCCCCGCCGCCACCGCCACCCACCGCCGGGTCGCGGCCGCCGCCCCTAGGACCCCTCCTCTACAGCCGACGGACATGGAAGTACTCCCCCAACCCCAACCCCAAACCACGAACCCGAAGCTTCCTCCACTCGCCGGCGTCGTTGCTCCTTCTTCCTCCCGTCGCCGCTGGTTCGGAGCGGACACGCGAGCAGCGCTACGCGATAAGACTTTCCGAGAGTCGCCAGCTGATTGGCGAGCCACCGGCGACTCTTGTGGGGTGACCACGCCAAGTCGCCAACAGCGCGCGAAAAGCACTGGCAGCATGCGCAAAGTCCGTGCCGAGCTTGATGTGCAGGCCAAGGAGCAGCACGCGGACGACCGTGGGGAGCAAAAGTGGACGTGTCCCGGCAAGGCGTGTTGGTAGTGTGGCCGCCCGGCGGAGGGAGGACCGCATACGTATCGGCGAGCCATGGAACGACGCCCGGGGGAGTAGCGACCACCCCGGGACACAGCAATCGTCCGACCAGAGGCCTGCGGTCCAGATTGGGTGCGTTGATTGTGACGTGGTGGTGGTAAAATAATTAAGGTCCTGACGGCCCTAACGTGGTGATGCAGCCGGGGAGGGAGACGATGCCGCTGGCAAGCTCGATGGCCGTCGGGTAGAGAGCACGACGCAGCGCCAGCCAGAGCCCGATGGCTGGCTTGCGCCCGTGCTGTGGGTAGCCGTGTCGCCCATAGGTGAACGCAAACGCGTCGCACCGCTTCACGCGCCTTGCGTCATGCGCCCGCCGTGGCTGAAAGATTTCTTGCTTCTATTGTTGCTGCAAAACGAGCATGAGCTGTTGAGAGGATCAAGCCAAGCGGACCGTCACCGGCGGGCCGCGATGTCGTCGTGTCCCCAGAAGGTTTGTGTTGGCAGAACAAACTGCAGCTGAACCGGTCCTCACGGCGACGGCATTATCTCCGCATGCACAGGATCTAACTGCCTAGCACTACTATCGTGTAATCACCGGGTGGATTCTTCACCACTCATGTAACTCATGTACAGCCTATAAATAGGCCTCATGTTCATGTATGTAATACAAGTGTGCGCATTCTCCCAATTCTCTCTTGTTTACTTTCATGGTATAGAGGGCTCATCTTGAGACCATTCCTTCTTCGCCATGAGCTCCACTACTGCTTCCGCTGACAATGCCTCCTCCCCGGCGCTTGGCATGCCCACCTCCCCATCTCTCAGTTCACCCAGCTCGCCTGCCCTCTCCTCTGCTTTCACCGGCGCCGGCACCTCTGCCGTTGTCCCACTCTCGCAGGCCATCCACAGTGTGAACATCAAGGCCGTCATCCCATACACACTTGATCTCCAGTCCTACAACTACACCAAATGGCGCATCCTCTTCCTTATGGTGCTTGGCCGTTTCTGCCTCCTCCACCACGTCAACGACGCCGCCAAGCATGAAGATGACCCGGACTGGGTTCGGGAGAACCTGACGGTCGGCAATTGGATCTACTCCACCATCTCTGAAGATCTGCTCGACATGTGCATGAAGCTGACCAAGCCCACGGCGCACCAGATCTGGAACTATCTCCGGGATCTCTTCACCGGCAACAAGCCCAGCCGCGCCGTCCACCTCAAGTCCGAGTACCATGGCTTTAGCCAAGGTAAGCTGTCCGCTAGTGCGTACTGTCATCGTCTGCAACAGCTCGCAAACGCGCTCGCCGACTGCGATCAGCCGGTTGGGGAACGTGCTCTCATTCACCAGATGATTCGCGGCATGAATCCCAAATTTGGGGTCCTCAAGAGCCTGCTGCCAATCCTCCCCACGTTCCCCACCTTCATCGAGGCGCGCGACTTCCTGATCTGGGAGGAGAACTCGCGCGCCCAGGAGGCCAAGCAGGCGGCCGAATCCGCGCTCTTCACGATCGGCTCCACGCAGAACACCGCTGACAACACTCCTCGTCAGGAGCAGCGCACCGACTCCACCGAGCACGCCAACAACAACACCACCTCGGCTGAACGCGGCCGCGGCCGTGGCGGTCGCCGTGGCCGTGGCGGTGCCGCGGCGGCAACAACTACAGCGGCCGGGGCCACTCCAGCAACAAGCAGCAGCCCCAGTGGCCCGGTGGCTACGCGCCGTGGCCCATGCCCTGGCCCATGCCGTGGCGCTCGCCGTGGACTGGCGCCACCGGCCCCGGCGTTCTCGGCCGGGCTCCCTCATCTTCTTCGGGCCAGGCGTACTCCGTCATGCAGCAGCCAACCACTCAATCTGCCCCAACTCAAGCGCCGTCATGGGACACGGCGAATCTGATCCAGGCACTGAAGGCCGCATCGATCCAGCAGGCGTACAACGGAAACGAATGGATCATGGACACATGATCAGGCGTACAACGGCAGCGTCCTCTCACATGACAGGGGACCAAGGTATATCGCCCATCTACTATCCTTCTTTATTGCATAGTTCCTCTTCTATTGTTGTTGGCAATGGATCTTGCATTCCTATTTTGGGCACTGGCACCGCAACACTTCACGCACCAAACACAAAATTTACTCTTCCTACTGTCCTACACACACCTAACCTGGTTACCAACCTTGTTTCCATTCGTAAATTCACTCGTGAAAATGATTGTTCTGTGGAGTTTGACCCTTGGGGCTTCTCTGTGAAGGATCTTCTCAGCAAGACAGAGGTTTTGAGATCCAATAGTTCTGATGATTTGTACCCCTTCTCCGGCTTCAACCAGATCACATCTCCGGCGGCGCTGATGGCGTCATCTCCTTCAACAGAAGTGTGGCATCGACGGCTTGGCCATCCCGGTCATCAATGGTTATCTTTTTTGCTTTCCAAATTTGCAATTCCATGTAACAATAAAAGTGGTGGCTCCAATGTTTGTGAGGCTTGTCAAAAAGGAAAGCATGTGCGGCTTCCTTTCTCCACCTCCACCACTACTACTTTCTTTCCCTTCCAAATAATGCATTGTGATCTGTGGACTTCGCCAATTGAAAGTTTTAGTGGATGCAAATATTATCTTGTGATGCTTGATGACTACACCCATTACACTTGGACCTTTCCCCTTGCTCATAAATCTGATGTCTTTGTCACAATTCGAGATTTTTACTTTCAAGTTCTTAACCAATTTCATTTATCAATTCAATGCATTCAATGTGATAATGGTAAAGAATTTGATAATACCGCACTGCGCTCAGTTCTTGCTTCTCGTGGTGTTGTTTTCCTGATTCTCGTGTCCTTATACCTCTCCACAAAATGGAAAGGCCGAGCGATCCATCCGAACCATCAATGATATTATTCATACCCTCCTATTTCAAGCACACATGTCCCCTCCATACTGGGTTGAAGCACTACGCACTGCAACCTACCTCCTCAACCGCAGATCCACAAAACCACTTAGCCTCAAAACACCCTACGAGATCCTCTTTGGCCAATCACCAGATTATACCCATCTCAAGTCTTTCGGGTGCCTCTGCTTTCCCAATTTAGCCGCAACCGCAAAACACAAACTTGCACCACGATCCACTGCTTGCATCTTCTTAGGCTATCCTCTAGAACAGAAAGGGTACAGATGCCAAGACCTGACCACTAAAAAGATCATCACGTCTCGGCATGTCATCTTTGACGAATCCTTCTTTCCCCTTTCATGGCAAAACACGGAAACACCACAGCCACAAAGTACATCTGCCGCACACGATCCCACCATATCCTCCTTGGATCTGGTTCCAATCCGATCCGGCGCAACTACCTCATACAGAATCCCAGCGCCCTTCCTCCTCGTCCCGCGGTGCCCGGAGATAACCCTCCTAACCCCACTCTGCACACGATGCGTGGCTCTCCACGACCGGATTCAGTGGGGCTCCGCGTAATGCCACAGGCATCTAATTCCGTGCCACCCACTCCTGCCTCGCGACGACACATCATCCCATCATCACCAGCCCCCGCATCTACCTCGCATCGCCCAACGGCCAACCAAACATCCACACGTGTCACGTCATCTCCTGCCAAGCCCCACCGCAACCAAAACGATATGTGCACCAAATCCAGTCACCCCAGGACTACATGAACACAAGATCAAAGAGTGGAATTTTTAAACCGAAACAACACTTTAATCTATCAGCCTCCACCATATCACCCATTCCCACAAACTACCACACAGCACTAAAAGATCCAAATTGGCATTCAGCAATGGTAGAGGAATATAATGCACTAATGAGGAATAGTACTTGGAAACTTGTGCCTAAACCTGCAGGGATGAACATTGTTTCAGGAAAGTGGATTTTTCGCCACAAATACAACTATGATGGCACTTTGGCAAGGTACAAGGCACGGTGGGTTGTCAGGGGCTTCACACAGCAGCATGGTGTTGACTACAACGAGACATTCAGTCCCGTCATCAAGCCGGCCACGATCAGAGTCGTTCTAAGCATTGCAACATCCAACAGCTGGCTGATACATCAACTCGACGTGCAAAACGCCTTTCTTCATGGCAAGCTTGCTGAACTGTCTACTCGCAGCAACCATCAGGTTTTGTCGATCCATCCTGTCCCTCTCATGTCTGTCAGTTACAAAAATCGCTTTACGGTTTAAAGCAGGCACCAAGGACTTGGTTCCTTCGGTTCACCAAGCATCTTGTCTCTCTTGGCTTTACTGCATCTCGCTCAGATTCATCTCTATTCATCTTGCACACTACAAATGCTACTGCATACCTCCTACTGTACGTAGATGATATCATCCTAACTGCCAGCTCCAATGCTCTGCTCACACACATCATCTCAAAACTGCAAACTGAATTTGACATGTCTGATCTTGGTCCACTGCAACACTTCCTTGGAATTGCAGTTCAGCAAACAAACAAAGGCCTCTTCCTTTCTCAGCAGCAGTATGCATTAGAGTTACTTGATAGAGCTCATATGTCCAATTGCAATCCATGTGCAACTCCTGTAGACACCAAAGCAAAGCTATCGGCAAATGAGGGAACTCCTGTTCAGAATCTGACAGAATACAGAAGTCTTGCATGAGCATTGCAATATCTGACGCTCACAAGACCTGACATCAGTTATGCAGTTCAGCAAGCATGCTTATTCATGCATGATCCAAGAGAGTGCCATTTGAATCTTGTGAAGAGAATACTGAGATATATTCGAGGGACTACAGAGTTCGGTCTACACATTCATCGATCATCAAGCAAAGATCTTGTTGCATACTCTGATGCAGATTGAGCCGGATGCCCGGATACGCGAAGATCAACATCAGGTTACTGCATATATTTTGGAGACAACCTTGTGTCATGGTCCTCCAAGAGGCAAGCCACTATATCTGGATCGAGCGCCGAGGCTGAATACAGAGGTGTTGCTAACTCTGTAGCAGAGAGCTGCTGGATTCGACAGTTACTTGGTGAGTTACATCAACCACCACGCAAAGCAACCATAGTGTTCTGCGATAATGTCAGTGCCACATATCTAGCAAGCAACCCGGTTCAACATCAGAGAACAAAGCATATAGAGATTGACCTGCATTTTGTACGGGACAAAGTTTCATTGGGAGAAATCAAAGTACTGCATGTCCCATCCACTAGTCAATTTGCAGACATCTTTACAAAGGGTTTGCCTCTGCCATTGTTCACTGAATTCAGAAACAGCCTGAATATCAGAGGAAGTCCAGGCTGAGGGGGGCTGTTGGCAGAACAAACTACAGCTGAACCGGTCCTCACGGCAACGGCATTATCTCCGAATGCACAGGATCTAACTGCACTACTATCGTGTAATCACCGGGTGGATTCTCCACCACTCATGTAACTCATGTACAGCCTATAAATAGGCCTCATGTATGTAATACAAGTGTGCGCATTCTCCCAATTCTCTCTTGTTTACTTTCGGTTTGGAACGCGCCGGCGCTCCACCGAGGTTTCCCCTGTTGCGGATATGGCACCTTTGCGGCACGTACAACGGCCTGACCGTGTTTATTTTCAACTCACCCGCGCTGCCTGTTTCGAAATCTTAAGCACGGACGTACGTACGTAAACCTTTGCTGCAGGCCGCCGCGCGAGAAGGGACGCTGCCGAGATCACAACGCCAGCCAAGGTGCACCGGCATGCTGGCGAAGGCGTGGTTAGCTAGACATGTAGCAAAGGAGTTTGCCAATGTTGATAAAAACTGCACGAGCACATTCAACCAAAAGTAGCTAGTAAGCTTCCAAATCAAGCTAATGGAACGCACATTCAAAAGGAACCACTGGAACAATTGATTCATACATCAAGCAACGTCGACAAGAAGCCGCGCGAGGACGCAGGAGATATCTTAGCGTTGTAAATGGTCGCCACGACGCGGACGAACCCAGAACCCAGGCCGGGGATGAACCGAGCGGCCATGAGGAAGGCGTTGGCGAGCACGAGCGTGGCGCGACGCAGCGGCCCACCAGGCACCGGCAGGTCGCCCGCCCAGCCGACGGGGACGATGGACACGAGCATGTACACGGTGTTGGAGCCGACGAGCACCGGTGGTGTTGTTGTGGAGCGTGTAGTGATTTAGCAGTACGTACTAAAGCCCATGAGAATTGTCGTCATGGCGGCGAAAGTGGTGCAGGGGAACGGGAACATGTTCCAACGTTGTGGTGCCGTGGACGAAGGGAGCAGCGGCGGTACCTTCGTGTGCCATGTCTCTGTTTATTGGCTTGTCGCCGGTGCGGATTGTGGGGCACAACAGCACAACTGAAGCCGCGAGCGTAAGGTCACAAGATGTGGAATTCGAAATGCAAATTTGCATCGAGATTAGTCATCAACGGCCCACATAAGACGTGTTTCATCAGTTAAATATTGAGTCTTTGAAAGGAAGAATCTCAGGACGATGACAAGCATGCGATCCAGTGGCGTTGGCTTCAGGGTTAGGTAGCGATGCCTTTTGTATGTCGTTATTACTCTAGCCAGCTCCTCTTATTTATGAACAAATATCATTAATTTCTGCAATTACTATACATGCAAATTACAATACGTGTAATGATCAGGTTGATGATAGTGAAACTTTCACAATGATTGTTTCTTAATAAAAAGGAGTGGCTTGCCTCTGCTGATATATTATTAATTCAAAGGGCACTTGTTATACTAGTACCAATGCACGTGACGACGCACGTGTCTAAAAGGCTATAATGATGCCAAAATAATAAATTGCAAGAAATAAAATTGAAGCAGCACTTCTGTTAACTTGTATACAAGTTCAAAATAATAAATTGCAAGAAAGAAAATTAGATAAGCACTTCTATTAATCTGTTTCATGTGCAAGCAACTAAACTTACATTAACACAAGAATTCAGAATCATATGTCCAGTTTCAATGAAGCACCAACAATATTAAGTCTTACAATCACACATCATTTAGTGTATAAATATACATTATCAAGAGTTTAGGACATACCTGTATACAATGTTCTTGGTACTTTTCACCGCAGGGTCTAATAATTTAAAAACAGGGGAAATAAAATGGAATCATGGTGAATTCATAATAAATGAGTTTATTCTTGAAGATCGATGACTTTTGACAGTAAAAAAAAAAGATCCATGACTTTGTGTACATTGTTTTGTTGGAATGTTGTCTAACATACGTATTTGGGAAGAAAATTTGGAAGATAGTGTCACCATATAGAGGTTTAGTAAGTACATGAATGACACATATCCCCAGGAGCCCCTCCTTACACTCTTACGACAAAACGAATCCACTGTCCGCCCACCCACACCGTGCCACCTGTTCTTATGTGTTAGCGACCCATGCTCCTAAATTGAAGAACTAAGAGAAATACAAGCTAGAAAAACTAGGCTCAGATTGTCAAATTGTCTTTTGTTCCTCCAAACGCTCTTCCCCTTCGATATTCCAACTGCCCCCTCCCCCCCAACCCACCATTATATACTTTCGGACTTGCAAATTTGTTAAAGAAACAAATGAAAAAAAAGAATGATTCATCTCAGAAGATCTAATAATCCACAATAGAAAATTAAATGTTCATGTTGGAAAACGGAATGTTTCACATTGTAAAATCAAATGCTCCACCATTTGAATATTCCATGGATCCAAAACATTTTTTCCGTTGAATTAGATCTTCGATCACCAAGAGGGCATGAAAGTGAGGGCTTCGAGGACCTCAGAAGAGATGTGTGTGGCTGATGCACAGACCCATTCAACATCCTTGATGCCGCGACGGGCGAGAGAACATGAAGGTTAATGGAATTAATGAAGAAGATACACGTTGGGGGGGGGGGGGGGGGGGATGAATCCCACCTATCACAAGGGCTTATGACATCATGAACAAGACCGGTTCGAGAAACTGCAGGCATAAGAATCGGTAATACTGTAAGCAGAAATCATAAAAATAAACAACAATAGGTGAATTCATAAATAAACATTTATGCTTGAAGGTTGATATCATTGGATCGGCTGTTTCCTTGGAAGGTTATATACTATATGTATATTTAGAAAGAAAATATAAAAACTATTGTGACCTAGGGAATTGCATGGTAGTATCCCGCCCATGTATGATAGATCATTGTTGACACGAGCCAGCGTGGTATAGCTTCATGAGGCATGAGCTTGTCATGAGGCTCCGACGTGAGCTTGTCATGAGGCGTACCTGTAGAGCTCAGCCACAATCAGTCGCGTATTTTAAGGATGATGGTCACTTTCCATTGAAATGAAATATTCCTCATGAAAAATGTATATACCTAACTATAGTTTGGCAAAGCTTGCTAATAATGTCATAGCTTTATTCAACTTAACTTCTTTGAACCTATCAACATTAGGTCTTTTCAACCTAGTTCAACAGTTTTATGAATCTACACTCACTGCTATGCGACTGGAACATACATAGCACGACAAAGCTCGCTATCAAACTTGTATAATAATCGATCAGTCAACGAAGAGCACATCCATATTTTCTGGGCTCCATCCCCTTGTTTCCGGGACCCATGTGTACACAAACACATGGGACGCTGACGCGCTGGCGTACATGAAAAAGTACCTGGGCATGGTGATCCAGCCCGAGAGCGAAATGTGTAACATGGCCAATTTTGAGTGCATGTTGTTATACTTAATCTGGCATCATGTGCATCATTAAGCATTCTCATTGCATAAGTAAATGGAATTCTAAAATTCAAGCCAAGGTCAAAACTTATGCATTTTGAAAAATTCCTTTTAAATATCCGTTCAAGATTTTCGAGTGGATCTTGTTCAAATGGATTCTCCATCATCTCCTCTCTAAGCTATCAAATTCTCATGATTTTTGGAGGTCTCTAACTGCACCTTTCGGATTTTTTGAAGATGAAAGAATGTTAAGTCGAGAAAAACGTCCAACTGTCTGTACAGCACAGACAATTTTTGGTTGAGTTTCTGGAACATACAGACAAAATCCGGCTCAAATCTCTGGAGGAGGCAGACATTTCGCACGCCAGGGACCCACTTGTCATCCTCCTATTCATTTCATCTCCCTCGCTGGCGAACGCGCTCTGAATCCGTGCACCACGCGGCGACGCTCGCCTAAGCGCCTCGACGCCGTCCGTACGGCGTGAGCGGCCTGATCCTTCTTCCTCCTTCTGCGTGTGGACCCAACAGTCAGCGCCGTCGCAGTCTGCCGTCGAGAACCACGGCCAAAACTCCCTTCACTGCTCTGCCCTTTCGTTTCCCCATCTATTCTTGCCGCAGCTTCCAGTCGCCTTCCCCATCACCTAGATCTGGAGAGCGAGGTCGTGACGAGCCCCTGCATCACCTCTCCAAGCCTCGCCGTCCCGTGAGCTGCAGTACGCGCCGTCTTCTTTAAGCTCCAGCCGCAGCCGCAGCCGCAGCTGCAGCCGCTCCGTCTTCTTGATCGTTAGACTATCTCCAACCGATGCCATAACACACAAAATGGGCCTCAAAAGAGGAAAAAAACGTTCTCCAACGGATGATCCAAAGCACACACCGATTCGGCGCCTTCACCCCTCTGCGACGGACAAATACAACAGGAGGACGCGCTTCGCACCCTCCCCTCCTCGTTCTTTCTCGAAGCGGTACAGGCGAGGAGGCGGGGGAACGGGGCGGTCGTCGCGGAGAAGACGACGGCGAGGGCGGGCGCGAGCTCGGCTGCGGCGGCACGACGGAAGTGGGTGGGTGCGCGAGCAGGACGACGCCGGAGAGCGCGGAGGAGCGGAGGGCTGCAGCTAGAAGCCGAAGCCAAGGCCAGATGGTGCAGAGCACGCGCGCAGCTCTCTTGCGGAGGGGAAAAAGAGGATTCCGACGAGCTCGGCTGCGGAGGGAGAAGGAGGAGAGGTCAGGCAGGAGCGCAAGAGAGAGGAGAACCTTATGGTACAATGAATCGAAGAATGGTTCACCGTGTGAGGAGAATCGAACGGCGAGGTCGAGCTCGGTGAATCGCCGACCTTGTCGACGAAACGGCGTCGATCTCACGCTGGACAGCGGGGCTCCGCGATTGGTTTGGTGGGTGGCTAGAGAAGGGTCTCTCGCACTCTTTTGCAGTTGGAGTCAAGCTCAGGGGCACTGCAGAACGACGGCTGTGGTTCGTGTGTGTGCGCGAAGAAACGAGAAGGCTCAGCTTGAGACAGGAGCGACGGGGAGGGACGCGGGGGAGGGAGGCCCGGTGCAGAAGCGGGTGAGGGCGGCGGATGTGACGAGGACCGACGAGGGGGCGGCGGCTGGCTGAGACGCGGCGGCCTGCTGGAGCTCCGTCCCCGCCTCTACGAGGAAGAAGGCGACGCAGGTGTAAGCTTCATGACCATTGGAGTATGGAAAACCCAAAGGTATGAATGTTCTGGTGATTGGATGATCATGTTGTATGTGACTAACTTTTATGTAAGTTGTTGCCTATGGTCACATATGATGGAGGACTACGTCAACCATTTCTCTATTGGATATCTCGATGATTGGTTGCCTCGACAACTCGGGACATTGGGCTTAATGAAGTTGCGGTTGAGGAGATGGATCAAGGCTAAGGACATGCTAGAACCAAGCAGGTGTTGGCTTGGTGTAGATGTAGGCTTGAGTCCATAGGAAACACCGGACTATCAAGAGGGTTCGAGTTGATTCTCTTAGTGCACACTAGTGGTAGAGATCATTGGATGCAATGTGAGGCTCTCAGAGGCTAGGGTGGCAGAAGAGAAGCTTGAGGAACCAAGAAGAGTGAAGATGAAGTCAAGTATCGAGGAGATGATCAAGATGGACTTCAAGCAGAAGTCACCGTATGATACGGTGCTAGTCACCGTATCAGGAATTGCAGAACTGAAGACAGGAAATCTCTGCTGGAGTCACCGTATGATGAGAGGTGATAGTCACCGTATGATACGGTGGTCACCGTATGGTTTCCAGGGAGTTGGCAGTTTCTGCAGATTCAGAGAGAAGAAGTCACCGTATGATACGGTGGAGGTCAGCGTATGATACGGTGACTATGGACAGGAAAATCCAGTGAAAGGAGAGTCACTGGTAGAGTCACCGTATGATGGTACCGTATAATACAGTGGGTCACCGTATGGTTTCCAGGGAAAGTGCAATTTGGACAAATTGCTGAACAGTCACCGTATGATACGGTGACTGCGAGATCAGTGAAGACAGCAGGGAAGGCTGAAGAGGATGTAGTCACCGTATGATACGGTGACTAGAGCACCGTATGATACGGTGGCTATGCAGAAATGACTGCTTTTGATGCAACGGCTAGTTTATGAGTTGTGGGCTATAAATAGTTGGTTGCCTACCCCTTTGAGGGTCTCTTGGCCAGTGGAACAGGTGAGGTTGCCCAAGGAAAGCCAAGAGCAAGAAGAGAGAGCACTTGTTGAGGATTTGGAGTGATCCTAGTGCTTGTGAGAGAGTAACAAGAGCATCATTTGATCTCTAGGGCTAGTGTGTGCATAGAGAGTCATCTTGAGCTGTTACTCTTGGTCTATGGCAAGGCCTAGACCGGTTAGGCGTTGGTAGAGAGCTTGCCAAAGAGTGTGAAAGTCTCTACAAGTTTGTACACGGTCTTCAAGCTTCCCGTGTGAAAGAAGCTACGTGAAGAGAGCGCCCTTTGGACCGCATCACGTGCGGATCCTTACCTTCGGAGGAGCATCCGGAGTTGCCAGCGGGACGTGCCCGTGTCTTCACTCGGAGGGTGAAGAATGCTCTAGAAGGGATCACCATCGAGCGGAGGGAGGGGTCGAGACTCCGGCGGGAGTGACCCAACGTGGAGTAGGGGGAGACGCCATCCTCCCGATACCACGGGCTAAAAATCCATGAGCAATCTCTATCCCATCTCCTTACTTACTAGCATTTACTATTCCGCATTTACTTCTTGCTAGTAGACTTGATTGATAGGATTGCTTTGCTCTTGGTAGAATTGCTTGTGTAGGTTTGCTCTTTGCTAGTCTTGCTAGTGTGTGCGCATCGCTTGCTTCTTGTCACCACCTAGCAAACTATTAGGATTGTTAAAGTACCGTGCTGGAAGAAATTTACAAGTGAGCACCAATTCAACCCCCCCCCCCCCTCCCTCTCGGTACTCCGTGATCCTTACAAGTGGTATCAGCACCTCGTGCTCATATTAGGGCTTAACCGGCTTTGAGTAAGGATGCCGGGAGGAAGAGGGCCACCCACGTTTGACGGGACGGACTATGCTTATTGGAAGGCTCGCATGCAAGCCTACCTTGAGGCTATCGATCCCAATGCGTGGCGTGTGACTAGTGAGTTGGTTCCGCTTGTAGATGACGAAGGGACGGTCGATGAAAATCTCACCCAGTCTAATGCTAAAGCTAAAAATGCTTTGTTTGAGGCTATCACGAAGGATGTCTTTGCTCGCATCAAGTCCGCGGGTACCGCTCATGAGATTTGGCAACAAATACAAGTTACTCATGAGGGTTCCTCGGACGTGAAAGAGGAAAGATATTATGTGCTCAAAGATAAGTATGACTCCTTTACTATGACTTCAAGTGAATCTATTAATGATGCATATTCTCGCTTGAACTTGATTGTAGAGGACATCAACTCACTCGGGGTGAAGGAGAAGATCGAGGATGCTGACCTCGTGCGTAAGATCTTGAGGATCCTACCGAGGAAAAAGTACGACTCCCTCATCACATTCCTCTTCAACACCTCACTCGAAGACCTCACGACACACAAGTTGATCGGGAAGATCACCGCCTTCGAGAGCTACCACCTCGACTACGTGCCCGACGAGAAGCCGAACAAGAACCTTGCATTTCCGGTGGAGGGCACGAGCAAGAAGAAGAACAAGAAGGTGATCGTCCCCGAGTCAAGTGAAGATGAGGGTGATGAAGATGTTGATGAAGAAGACTACTTGCAAATTCGCCCCGACGAACTCGCACTCATCATGAAAAGAAGCAACTTCTTCAATCGAAGGTCAAAGAAGGACTCCGTGTGCTATAATTGTGGTGACAAAGGCCACTTTATAAAGGAGTGCACCAAGCCCATCAAGAAGCCTAAGAAGAAGCCACAAGAGTCTAGTGATGATGAAGAAGAAGAGCCAAGGGTCAAGTACAAGAAGAAGAAGAAATTCGTCAAGAAGGACAATCCCAAGGCCAAAGATAAGAAGAGACCATCACGAAGAGGCTTCGTGGCACAAGATTGGGTGACCGACGATGAGTCAAGCGAGGAGGAAGAAGATAGTGACGACACATCTCACAAGGGCAAGCAAGTTGCCGGGATCGTGCTCACTAACATCACAAGTAACCTACCTCCACCTCCCATGTGCTTGATGGCAATGGACTTTGATAGTGATGATGAGGATGAGGAGAGTGGAAGTGAAGATGAAGAATTTGAAGAGGAAGACCGGCCAACCTACAAGGAATTGATGTGTGCTCTTGATCTTGCCGGGAAGATGTTAAAGAAGAAGGACAAGACCATTGCAAGGCTTGAGAAGGAGCATGAAGTGGCCGTGTTCCGAGTTGAGCAACTAGAGGGTGAGCTCAAGGACCTTGGCACTTCTCACAAGATTGTGGAAGAAGACTACGAGAATCTCTATGAGAAGCATGAGGCCCTTGAAGTTGCATATCAAGCGCTCAACCTCGAAATGAGTAACAAATCCTTTTCTAGCTCATCTACTTCAAAGTCATCTTATGTTACTTGTGATGAGCTAACCTCCTCTCGTGAGCATGTTTCGCTTGATGAGACTATTTTGAAGGAATATCACAAGCTCAAGGAGGAGAGGGCGATGGTGATGGATGGCTTTGAGAGGCTTACAAGGGGAAGAACCATTCACAAGCAAATCCTTGGAAGGAACCTCATCAACAACACCGCACACAAGGGTCTTGGTTCCTACCCCGCCACCATCAACATCATCAGAAATAAAGACACCATACCATCTTGGGTGGTTCCTCTCTTGGTGGATGACTACTATTGTGAGAAGTGTTGTCAAGATGGGCACACTTACAAGAATTGCCCCAAGGTGAGAAGTTCCAATGCTATGCCAAATGCTAACTTGTTCCACTAGAACACGCACTTCAAGCTCTTTAGGGACAAGAAGGGCAAGGTGAAGGCAAAGGCACTTGGACCATCGGACAAGAAGTGGAAGATACGGAAGATTTGGGTCCCCAAGTGTGTCGTTGACCGTGAGCGGCCAATGAAGTACGAGTGGGCTCGCAAGACCGGGACTTAGATGAATGGTGGTGGTGGACCAAGTGCCAAGTTGAATATTCATCGAGATCCACCACAAGCTTCGAGTGCTTCAACAACATATCTACTCTTTAAGGAGGTAACTTTGTATCATAGTAGAAGTAGTTTTCTTTTCTTGCATTTGTCTTGCATGGTAGCTAGGAGCTCCTTTGTGAACTAGTATGATTGCATCCATGCATGTGTAAATAACTAAAAAGAAAAGGACATAAAAATTAGTTCAAGGGCTAACTTTCTCAAGATAGTCATGAGCATGGGGGATGTTTGAGTTGGTGGCTCGTATGACTCAAGGCAAGGTTTGGCTCATGATGATTAAGCTTCAGAGAGGTTCAAACTTGACCTTGAGTAGGTTTCCTTTATGCAATGTCTTTAAATTTGCTTGCATCTCACATGGCATATTTACCTTCACTTGCATTTGTATGATATGCTTGTTTCATGCATTGCATATAGGAAATCACAAAGGAGCCATCACACTATGTGGAAAGTGCTTCATGTTTCATATGATACCACATCCCATAAAAGTGTGATTAAAGGAAAGGATTGGAGCTTCATGCCCATTGAGCATTGCACAATGATCCTCGAGGTTAAATCTACTCGCACGGGTCATTGGCAAGGGCTCATACATACCCCTCCTTTGGTTTTCTCTCTTTTGGCTCTTATTGGCTTGCATCTTATTTGGTTTTCAAAAATTATTATATGCCTATGTGCAGCCTATATTGGCTTATTTTCAAAGGAGTGGTTGAGAGTTCGCTTTCTAGTCCATACATGATGTTTATTTGGTTTTTGTGTGAGATGTATGGACAAAGAAAGAAAATTCCTTGAATTCAGCTTTTCTGGAGGTCACCGTATCATACGACGCTAATCACCGTATCATACGGTAAGTGTTCTCACTCTGCAGTCTCACTGGACAGGAATCTACTGTCACCGTATCATACGGTGCCAGTCACCGTATGATACGGTGACTAGATGCTCAGCGCCCTGTCTGGTGGGATCACCGTGTTATACGGTGCTTATCAGCGTATCATACGGTGATAAGAATTGACCGTTACTCTGTTTCCAATCCGAGCCGTTGATTCGTTCTTTGATCAAATCTCGGCCGTTCATTTGAAATTAACCTAATCTCCAGGCTTCCTCTTGAGTTACTGTGCATCATCCCCAATTCACCGCCGCCCCTTTCACCGCGCCGTGCTCTCCCGCCTCCGCGTAGTCTTCCCGCGCGCGCGTGCCGCCCTCACCTTGCCGCCGACGAGCTCCACTGCCGCGCGCCTCCGCTCCACCACAACTTGTGCCACTACAGCACCACGTCGCGCTCCGTCATCTGCAGCAGCGCCGCGCCGCGCCTCCGCACCTCCACTCGCGCAAACCCTAGGCTTCACCGCGCCGCACAACTGTCGAACCTCGCCGCCGACGTGTTCCTCTATGTCTCCGACCACGCGTGCATCTCTTTGGAGCTGCTGCTTCAGCGCAAGGAAGGGGAAGCTGTGCCCTAGCACCTCGTCGCCATCTCTTTCAACTCCGGTGAGGTCCCGATGGACTTTGATTGAATTTCTGGCGAGCTAATCAAATCTCCAGTGATTGTTTACCGATTCATTGCTCGAATTGCACAGTAGCGTGTCTGGATTGCTTAGGGCATTGCCAAGTTCACTCCTTTTCATGCCCTATTGTGTTGAATTTCATCTATTCTAGCATGGTTGTGCTTAATTGCTCTCGTGTATATGCTAGTCTAGTTGATCTTCAGTTGGTATGTGCTGTTTATGCAGTAAAGATCATTCCCTTATGCAGCACATAGGCACTAGTGTCTCTTGTTGTGCTTAAAATTCATCTTTGCACATCATACTAGTGTTTGTTTCCTCGATTAGTGTCACATTGAGTCTATTGCTATGCTTGTATGTGCACTAGTTGATCTCCACCCATAGTCGACAATGTCGTTGTTCATATTGCATAATTTGCTGGCATTGTGTCCTTCATCTCAGCGCTAGGACTTCACATAGATTTTTATGCGCTTACCTACGATTCTTGCTTGTAGATTATAGTAGAATTATTCTATACTCATATACCCTGTCTATATTCCTATCGTGCAGTGGCAGTTGTCAGTGGTCAGCCCAGAGGACCGAGGCAGTTGACAGTGCAGTGATCAGTGGACGGATTTGGGGCCAAGCCCTTGATCCTATCTTTTGGCAGTCAGCTTGACAGTGGACGGGTTGGTGAGCCAAGCTCACTCGCCCTATCTTGTCAGAGGGCAGTTTGACAGCTAGCAGCTATGGGCAAAGACAGAGGTGCTGGCAGAGGTTCTGGTGATCAGGACAGAGGGAAGGGCAAGGCCAAGATTGTGGAAAAGCCCAAGGCTAAGAAGCCTCGAGTTCCAGTTGTTCACACAGGTGACTCTCTGAATGATGCAGCTGTTCGTCGAGCTCTTCGTGATCAGAGTCCACCTCCAGAGGGCAGCAGTGGAGGACCCAGGCTCTCTGAGAGGACTCCACTCAGGAGGTCCACCAGAGTGAGGTTCTCTACACAGCAGACTCCGACCCGAGGAGCGGGCTCGTCGAGGACTGCTGTCCAGGAGCAGCCACAGGCCGAGGACACAGACACCAGCTCTAGCTCGAGCTCCAGCACTGAGGACGAGGAGGATGAGCTTGAGGAGCAGGAGGCCAGGGTTGACAGTGGGGGGGGGGGGGGGTTCTTCAGAGACTCTCCTCTCCCTCAGGATGAGGCTACGAGGAAAAGGAAGAAGGAGCTGGTAGAGAAGGGCATGCTCAGGATGCAGGGTATGCCTGCAGTTCTTCAGAGGGACTTCCTCAAGGTCAACACTAAGACCTTGCAGTCTCTTAGGCAGGTGCCAGAGCATGTGTGGGCTCCTCTTGGTGCTAGAGATCCTATGGCAGGACCGAGGTACTGGACACTTGTACAGAGGCAGATTGCGGATGCCTATCGCAGAGCAGAGTCCACCAAGGGGAAGCAGCTTTTCACTACCCACAAGTATGTGGTGCCAGCTCGACTATCTCTAGCAGCTGGGAGAAACATGGAGTCCAGGGTGACATACATGCCTAGCTTGAGGACTTTTCTTGCAGCACCTATGAGGTACTTGACAGATATTGTGAGAGACTTCTATGCTACTCTCTGGGTTGCTGACGACAGAAGTGCCATATGGTTCATGTATGAGGGTCAGCCAGTCAGACTGACACGAGATGACTTTCTCAGGGTGCTGGGAGCTGAGGCTAGTGACAGAATATTGCACAACCTCGCCCATGAGGGAGCCAGACCACCTCGCAGACCCTCAGGGGGAGTGGTGCCTACTGACGATGACATGAGGGTGGCTTTCCCTCCACCTTATGAGCAGGGCTACAGCAGGATGCCTCACAGGCTTACACACGAGGCTAGAGCTATGAGAGCTCTCCTGAGCAGGACCATTGTACCCCGTGAGGGTTATCAGGACAAGATCCCCTGTTTGGTTCAGTGGACACTCGCTTCCATCCTCACTGAGCAGCCTTTTGATCTAGCTGATATCATCATCTGTTAGATGCAGGATGTGATAGCTAAGAGGGTTGGTTCCAGGATGCTACCTTTTGGTCCTCTCATCTGCTGGCTGATTTGGATGAATGGGTTCATGACTGATGCTCAGTATGAGGCTCTTCCTAAGGTGACCACAGAGTATATGCTGGTGCCCCCTAGTGACCCACGGTGTATTCAGAGAGCTAACGCTTCACAGAGAAGTTCCTCTCAGGCTAGAGGTACAGGTGCAGGTGGGAGTGGAGCCATAGAGGAGAGAGACTTCTCACTTGAGTCACCCCTGCACCATGGAGCAGAGCCTGACTTCACTCCAGCTCCACAACCACCATTGACAGCTCCACCAGCCGCAGCAGCTACTGTCACAGATCCTGCTCTACAGGCACAGCTTGACATGCTCCGACAGAGACTTGATCAGCAGGAGTTGTGGAGACAGGACCAGGAGAGGAGAGACGCTGAGCACAGACATAGGTCTCAGCAGATGGCAGAGACACTCCGAGGCACACAGATGGCAAACCAGGGTGTCTTTGGTTACTTTGCTGCAGCTTTCAGTTACCTTGGTCAGGTGATTCCGGGGATGCCTCCTATGCTCCTGATGGCTCTACCTTCACTGGTTCCACCATAGGGTCTCCAATTACCACAGGCCACAGCTGCTCCCGGGATGTTCACTACCATGCTCTCAGCTCCTATGACTCCCGCAGGACAGTTTTCTCAGAGTCTCCTTGGTTCACTGTCTGCTGGAGTGTCTGGGATGGCAGGCCACACACAGGCTGGTACTTCACAGGCTGGACCCTCTCAGGCAGGGCCATCTTCTATGACATTCATGTCACCAGGCCAGTACATGACACCTTCTTCTTTCTTCATGAGTACCCCACCAGCAGTGGCCCCAGTTCAGCACATCTCTTCAGTGACTAGGATCTCGTCCCCTATGCCATTTTCAGCACTTGACTTCTCAGGGATTGAGTCTCCTATCACCTCAGCACCTACTACTTCCAGTGTGATCTCTCCTCCAGTTGTTACTGAAGCAGTGATCACCACTTCAGAGGTTACTACTGCTCCTGACACGACGTCTTCTCCACCTCCAGGGATTGCCTACCTAGATGCTCTAGAGGACATGCTTGCAGCAGGTATTGATGAGGATATAGCAGATATCACAGCAGCCAGGGCTAGTGGAGAGGTAGTCGATGAGCATGGTTCTCGATCTCGCAATCCTTCTATACACTCAGCTTCAGAGTCAGAGTTAGAGGAGTACACTGCCAAGCTAGAGCGTACTCTTGCACAGCCAGATGCTCCTACTCGTGTGGATAGGCAGATAGTGATGTACACTCATCGTCGTCAGACTCCAGAGACAGTGCTGCAGATCTCTCGACGTCTACAGACTCCAGAGCCAGGGATGCCCAGGACTTGGACTTGGACAGCACCAGTGGCACCCACCCAGCAGGACAGCACAGCAGATTCAGTGGCAGGCATAGCTTCAGGGGGAGTCAGCTCTTCAGCTCCAGAGGCCACTGCACCACCTCCAGACCCCGATGCGTAGGATAGTATATCTTTTCTCGATGATCTTTTTGGTACTTGGTGCCAAAGGGGGAGAGAATGTCTAGGGGGAGTTGGGAGTGTGACTTGATCGAGAGTGCTTGTTCCTAGGGGGAGCTCTCGGGCATTTTGGCTAGTTAGGATTTTTGGAGTTCGTTTGTATATTCTTTTGGATGTCTGTGGTTCTCGATGAGCTTGGTCTTCCTTTGCCTTGCTTTAGCTCATCGAGAATGCACTTGGTTTCATTTACATACACTGCACTTGTATTATATATCTATCTGGTATCGTTATGCCTGAGATGTATGTGTTGATCCCTCGTGTATGTATCGTATTCTTGTGATGATTTGTGGACTAACTTGCTTTGTGCAGGAATTATTCGTTATCATATCATTACAAGAGTGGTGGACATAGCTCACTTGCCCTCTATTCATATATATCACCTTCGTGCACTAACTCTATTTTGCAGGTGATACCTCTTTTGAGCTATGTCCCTCACTTCACTACTCATCATGTGCTACTCTTTATCTATCTTATAACATGATGCATAGTTCTTAGTGATCGAGTACTACGACGCTCTTGCTCTTGCATTCACCCGTATCCTTTACTTGAGCGGTCTAGTCGAGCCTTTCTTTCTCATCCAATCATCTCGATCATCACTTGCGCTTTCTTTCCATATCTTTTACGTATATTGTCACCAATCACCAAAAAGGGGGAGATTGTAAGCATCATGACCATTGGAGTATGGAAACCCCAAAGGTATGAATGTTTTGGTGATTGGATGATCATGTTGTATGTGACTAACTTTTATGTAGGTTGTTGTCTATGGTCACATATGATGGAGGACTACGTCAACCATTTCTCTATTGGATATCTCGATGATTGGTTGCCTCGACAACTCGGGACATTGGGCTTGATGAAGTCGCGGTTGAGGAGATGGATTAAGGCTAAGGACATGCTAGAACCAAGCAGGTGTTGGCTTGGTTTAGATGTAGGCTTGAGTCCATAGGAAACACCGGACTATCAAGAGGGTTCGAGTTGATTCTCTTAGTGCACACTAGTGGTAGAGATCATTGGATGCAATGTGAGGCTCTCAGAAGCTAGGGTGGCAGAAGAGAAGCTTGAGGAACCAAGAAGAGTGAAGATGAAGTCAAGGATTGAGGAGATGATCAAGATGGACTTCAGGCAGAAGTCACCGTATGATACGGTACTAGTCACCGTATGATACGGTGACTACAGGAATTGCAGAACTGAAGACAGGAAATCTCTGCTGGAGTCACCGTATGATGAGGGGTGATAGTCACCGTATGATACGGTGGTCACCGTATGGTTTCCAGGGAGTCGGCAGTTTCTGCAGATTCAGAGAGAAGAAGTCACCGTATGATACGATGGAGGTCAGCGTATGATACGGTGACTATGGACAGGAAAATCCAGTGAAAGGAGAGTCACTGGTAGAGTCACCGTATGATGGTCACCGTATAATACGGTGGGTCACCGTATGGTTTTCAGGGGAAGTGCAATTTGGACAAATTGCTGAAGATGGAAAGTAAATAGTCACCGTATGATACGGTGCCAGTCACCGTATGATACGGTGACTGCGAGATCAGTGAAGACAGCAGGGAAGGCTGAAGAGGATGTAGTCACCGTATGATACGGTGACTTGAGCACCGTATGATACGGTGGCTATGCAGAAATGATTGCGTTTGAGGCAACGGCTAGTTTATGAGTTGTGGGATATAAATAGTTGGTTGCCTACCCCTTTGAGGGTCTCTTGGCCAGTGGAACAGGTGACGTTGCCCAAGGAAAGCCAAGAGCTAGAAGAGAGAGCACTTGTTGAGGATTTGGAGTGATCCTAGTGCTTGTGAGAGAGTAACAAGAGCATCCTTTGATCTCTAGGGCTAGTGTGTGCATAGAGAGTCATCTTGAGCTGTTACTCTTGGTCTATGGCAAGGCCTAGATCGGTTAGGCGTTGGTAGAGAGCTTGCCAAAGAGTGTGGAAGTCTCTACAAGTTTGTATAAGGTCTTCAAGCTTGCCAACTCTGCTATGTTTGACTGCAATTGTTTTGGGCAAATAGATAAATATGAATAACGAGCTATTTAGTCAACTACAAAAGTGCGGTTCTTGATCAAGAAAACAACACATCGATGGTCGGTGCGGGTCATTAACTCTTCTGCGTTTGACTGCATTTGTTTTGTGCAATTAAAACGAGGAATCCCCAAAAATTCACAGAATCTCTCTGATGGAGTGCACGATGTGGTCGAACGTTCATCGGGGCGTTGCTCATCACGTGGTCGCTGCATAAGCACTGTCTCCTTCTGATCATTTTGCGCTGTTTTGGAGTTCACATTCATAGTGTCAACTCTCAACTGGAGTACCGTAAATATATCTGGAGAACTCTTGACTGTTTTTGACGTGATTTGCACATTAGAAGAACATGTACTTCGAATACCTGAACTAAACAATGATGAAAAACAAAAAAAATACTGTTTTGCAGAAAAAAAAAATGATTTATGAACCAAAAAATGGCTGAGAGTAATCAGGTCCGGGAAGCACTAATACGAGCTACGAAAAGACCTGGTTCCACCGTCACCCAGCATGTGACGGAGGGTAGCATCGGCTATTCCGTCTCTGCTCGGGTTCATGGGCGCCGATGCGCTGGCCTGCGCGAAGGAGGCCAGCGTCTTGGCAATGGGTGTACAAGGCCGAGCTCCCACGCGCCCGCACCGTGATTGCCGTCAAGAAACTCGGGTACTTGCACAAACGTGTTCCAACGCGCCGTCGTCGCCGTGGAGAGCATGGGCGCTGCAGTTGTGCCATCGGCAGCAGCCCTTTTTTTTTTGTAGATAATGCAATCGGCAGCCATGATGTTTATCTGAGTTGGATCGGTCGTTAAAACTTGTGTCGGCTGGATGGATGTACAAGAACTAGTATATAACCTGAACTGAAGCTGTCCCCGGCGCGGCCTATCAGCTCTCGAAGCTCCACGTTTTGGATCATTGGCCCCTTCCTGATCAGCAGCGCGTCGGGCAACGCTGGCCACTGTTCATCCCAGTGCACGAGTGTATATGTTCAGAGGCTTGTGCTGGTTCAGACTCGCAGTTTGATTGGCACATGCAGCGTCGCGGGATGCTCGGGGACGTGCGCGCCAGAGAAGAAGATCCCGTGGTGCTGAACCAAAGAGCTTCGCCGTGGCGTTGGTTGAGCTGCAGCAATTCTGTCTGCGCCAGCGACTTGTCCCAGTATATCCAGCGACATTGTGGCTGATCAAGGACGCTTTGCCGGCGAACCCATGGAGACCGATGCGTGAGCTTGCAGCCTCCGATTGCGACTGGCACCCAGACCTGGCCCAGAGGATCAATGCACGAACACGGATGTTTCCAGCCCTTGGCCCGCAGCACGCTGACGCGGCGCCGTCATGGAGGGAGGAAGGGATTTGGAGGCGAGCAACCGCCTGAGCGCGGCGGCGCTCTGTCCAGCCGCCTCACGAAGCAGACGAGCCGCTCTGATCAGGGTGTGGTGCCTGGTTGACGTCGGATCAGATTGGTCCGGGTTCGTTTGACTCGCGCGTGGACTCGGTCGTCATCGGGCGGACAACACCGAGGTCGCGCGAGCATGGCGGCGCAGCGGCTGAGCTCGACGGCGCCGGCGTCTTCTTGCCCAAGCTCCGCTCCCGCTCTCCTTGCCTCCTTTGTCGTCCTCGTCTCCTGGATATCACCGTGGCCTACCGGCTCCCAGTCACGTGCCGATCAGCTCTCCGATTCGTCACGGCTCGTGCCGTCCACGCAATGCGGCGTCAGCACTCGGCGTCGCAATGGTTTTGGCTCGTTGTAGCAAATATTTCGCCCAGGTGGTAAGTCAGAAATTTCAGATTTTAGGCCATGCACCGATCACGCAAAATTGCAAATGCCACTGTCTCCTCTTTGGAATTTCCTTTTTAAAGAGGCATCTTTTTTTCTTCCTTAATTTTTCTTCTTTTGGAGAAGCACTCACAGCAGAGAGTCTTGTCTACAATATACGAAATCTGCAGAGCTTTTTTTTTTTTAGACCATGGAATCTGCAGAGCTTTTTGATGGTGAAACAGAGCATGCTCTGTTTTTTGACAATGAACTAATCAGAGTACTACTTCATTTCAGATATTTTGTGTCACAACCCACCACATCTGAAATGACCAGATACAAAAGGCTCAATCTGTATCTCGGAAAGATGACCTTTTTTTCTCAAGGGAGATGAGTGACCGGCAAACTATACCCATTACCCATATTGCATTTTAGGTGACTTGTGTGCAACCACCGGCAACAAGCCAAGGTGCTGAATATATAATATTGGTCAAACTGGATAGAAACCAGACCATACGTTTTACTGCAATACTCCTACTGCCAATGAAAATCAATCGTGCTTGTCTATCTACATTGCAAATCACATAATGGTGTATTGGGCGCGTGCGCTAAAATTCAAACGTTTGATTGTACGATTGAGTTCCCCTGAAAGAATGCCAGTCACTTCTTTTTTCTCGAATGAAAGAGGACTGTATTAAAATCTGAAGTACAAATCCTTTACATCAAGGATCTAAAGATGAATAAAATAGGAAAAAGTCCATTTTACTCCCTTAAACAATCAACTTTGTCTATTATACCCCCTAAACAAAATGATGGCTCATTTTACCCTCCAAACAATTCTATTTGGTGCAATATACACCTTTTTGAAGTTTGTCTTTTTTTAATCTCAGCCTACAAGTGAAATTTGAAGCTCAAATTTTGCATGATGGTAACTAACACAAAACCCTATATTAAAAAAATTATGACATATTATTTAGATATTATTTACATAGTTCAATAGAAATTAGCGTTATATGCATAAATATGATATCAAAAAATAATTAAATTTTTTGTAACATAGATTATTGTGGCAACTAACATCATGCAAAATTTGAGCTTCAAATTCTACTTGTAGGATGAGAAGCAAAAGAAAACAAACTTTAATAGGGTGTACATTGCACCGAATGAAATTGTTTGAGGAGGTAAAGTGAGCCATTATTTTGTTAAGAGGGTGAAATAGACAAAGTGAATTGTTCAGGGGAGTAAAATGGACTTTTTGCAATAAAATACAAACAAGGCATCTAAATCTTTTACTCAGCTCCAACATCACTTCTTCGATTGACACCGTCGAAGAACAGGAACAAAATCGAAGCCATGAACTCTCCAGCCACTAACAAGATACGCCAAACTTTGTTGACGCCAAACACATTGTCAAGACAGACCTAGTTTTATGACGAGAATCGGCCACATCTCCATCGATAGGAAGAGAGAAAGATCCTACCTTACTAGACCTTCACCGTGGCCTGTGAGCAACGACAAAACAGAGAAAAGACGGGAGAACCTTATTCCGTGGCAATGTCATCTCCGCCTCGCCATTTCTATCAGGACCCATATTTCTCCATATCTACATGCCAAAAACAATGCCACTGTCGCCACTGCCATCGCCACCTTCGCCGGAACTATCATGGGGAACCAACATTGCCCAACCTCCTCAAGAGGAGAAGGGAACACAAAGATCACAACACAAAAAAATATGGCATGGGTAGCCTCAAACCATAAACCTATGACTCAAACTACCAGAGAGAGAGAGAGAGGGGGGGGGGGGGGGGGGGGGGGCAAGAAATGACGATGACGGCGAAAGAATGCCGGTAACTTGTGAATGTTTTTGACATATTACTTCAGTTGCTAGTTGCAAGCTGCAACCACTTGTGCTCGCAAAATTGCTGAACTAATTGTAATTAACAGCTTGAAAAGAGTATTTGTATGACCACCCCCACTGTGGCGGGACACTTCAGTCTGCATATGCTTCCTAAAAAATTCATTCTTCATATAAAACAAGTAATGGTGGAGCTTCAGCTTGTCAAGATTAACTGACAGTAATGATGCTACTGGAGAGGCATGCACCGTGATTGTTTAGATATGAATGGTTACTATTAGTTCAATTCAGACTGTATCAGAAGTACGGGAAACCCGACATTTGCCGAGTGTCGAGGTCTTTGCCGAGTGTATTTTTTCGGGCACTCGACAAACAAGATCTTTGCCGAGTGCCTAAAACAACACTAGGCACTCGGCAAAGATTTCTTTGCCGAGTGTAAAAAAAACACTCGGCAAAGATGGGTTTGCCGAGTGTTTTTTTGGCACTTGGCAAAGATTAAAACCTTTGCCGAGTGTCCCACCTTGACACTCGGCAAAGATGGCTCGTTGCCGTGTGTTTTCCCTATTACACTCGGCAAATAAAAATTCAATTAATTTTTTGATGTATTAAATTAATTCAAATTAAAATGTTTTAAACTACAAAGTTATATAACTTCTTAAGATCTACACTTTTTATTTTGGTCATTTCTCCGTTCAACAAAAAGCTATAAAATTTATTCACAAAATCTACATCTCCTATATAGTTTCATGAAACTATAAGAGGGATATATAACATTTGTGAACAATATTACTATCACTATATCGGATGAATAAATAACCAAAATAAAAGTTGTAGATCCTCAGAAGTTATGAAACTTTGTAGTTCAACACTTTTTAATTTGAATTAATTTTGCTAACGAAATAGAGGTTTGAATTTTCTTAAATTTGAATTTTGAATTTTTCAAACGACCTTAGATGGAAAAACGACCAAAACGAAAGCTGTAGACCTCGAAAACTTATGAAACGTCATAGTTGACAACTTGTTTATTTGAAATCATCTTGTCAACGGAAAATTAGTTTGAAAGAGTTCAAATTTGAAATTCAAATTTTTCAAAGGACCTCAAATGGTAAAACTACCAACATAAAAGTTGTAGACCTCGAAAAGTTATGAAACTTTGTAGTTGATAACGTTTTGATTTGAATTCGTTTAGACCTTCAAATAATCAATTGACACTCAGTTTAGTATAATATGTCTAGAATCGAAAGGGAGTATGAGCAAATGTGATGTTGTGGTGTAGTGGTAGGGAGAGTTTCATGCGAATGAGAGGTCATGGATTTGAATCTCACCGGATGCGTAGTGTGCAAAAAATACCGCGACTTGCCAGTTGATGAATTGGGATTGGCTAACCAACCGGTGGGGGCCTCCCCTCATTAAAAAAATATTTTTGCTATTTTTTTGGATTTTTTTTAATTTAAATTTTTGCCGAGCGTCTGTCTTTGCCGAGTGTATTATGGCACTCGGCAAAGAGCCCTTTGCCGACCAAAATTTGCCGAGTGCCCGACAGAAAGCACTCGGCAAAGAGCCCTTTGCCGATCAAAATTTGCCGAGTGTAAACACTCGGCAAACCCTTTGCCGAGTGCTATAGTGGCTTTGCCGAGTGCCTCTAGCACTCGGCAAACTACAGATTAGTAGCGCTACTAATCTGTTTAGTGTTGTAATGATCGGGACTAGTCACTAGATCAACTTATCAGTTGAGAGTCACACAAGCATTTGTGTTACTCAGTGTACTTTTTCTGAAATGGATTTTTTTACTTTCATTCCCGAAGAAACGGAGATCACACTGTTTACAGAGTTTGAAATTTGAGAAAAAGAAAAGCGGACAGGAGAACGCACAACATGCCCTCCCACGACCCATGTGTATCCACCAGATCTCTATGTCGGTATCCGGGGGTGCACTTTTTCTACAACCTATTACAGCAGCAGATGAAACTTAGTCTTAACGTTTAGCACTTGCAACTGATTACATAACCTAGCATAAGCTAATCAAAAGGCTAATGTCGGTTCGACTTGGCAACCATAATCCCTTGGCCTCCTTGTTGGAGCCCTCTGTTGGCTTCATCGTCAGCGTTGTTCTCCTCTTCTACAACTCCCGGCAGAGGCAACATGATGCATCTTCCTCCCCTGGCTCTCATGACCTGAAGCGCAGCCAGCATCATCATCTCAGCGCCTTTCTTGATGATGTCCTGCATGTCACCGGAGTATAGACCTGCCCAGTAACAAATAAACGAACACGCATGACACATAACTTCATGGCTGTCGGCGGCTTGGCAACGAGCGACACGGAAGAGAAGAGAGAGGGGCACACAAGTGCTCAAATGCTAGAACTCGCACGAGCTCACACGCTGGATTTCAGGTGCCTCAGGTGCGGAAAAACGAGCATCAATTGATGGTGACCCATGGTTCAACCCGCTGCAACCCAAAAAAGAAAAGAAAAAACCAAACCATTCCTACCCCATCCATCCCATTGCAGGCAAACCCAACCCAATCTAACCTTAGAGCCAAGTGATAAACATATTTTCTGCCATACTAACCACAAACAATGGGAAATCCAACCACAGATCCGTTTTAACACTACCCACGACCAAACCTATGTACATCTTAATATAGAGAAATAGATGAACAGAGCACAAACCTTAACAAGATCCGATAGTTTTTTCGGTTTAATTGATTCGCCTGGATAACTTTCAGATTTAAGATAGGAGGCGGCTTGGGTAGGGGAGGGTAATTGTGAAAGTTGGTAGGTGTTGAGGGGGATATATATTTATAGTGGGAAATATGAAACTCTAGGTATATTGGGCTGGCCTTTCATACTAAAATTAAAATGGGCTTGGCCTTGTTAATAACAACACCTCAAATTAATCCTGCCCGTATATTAGAAGGAGACTTCCTATATGCCCTTAGGGTGTCCGTTGCCTGATGGGAACTCAGGGACGTGATTAACAGGCCCAGCCACTGGCGCGTTGACGCAAACCAGAGGCGGCATCACGAAGCAGAACAGATGTGTAGAACACACACATTGTACGGAGGCACCATGTCATCCAAAATGCTGAGCATGAAGGAAATCCTTTGTGCTTTCAGCACATAGTTATGTCAGAACTGAAAAAATATATGTTCTTATGATACGAATGAAATAGTCAATAAGGTCAAAAGGAACAATGGTACGAAGAACAAACTACACTGCATCTTTAGTTAGGAAAAGATTCATTTTTGAGTGCAATACATCTAGATCTTAAAAATGAACTTACCAAATCCTTTTGTCCATCATCTCCCTAATATCTTTGAACACCTTCCAATCCCCCTCAACATAAAAATTACTCAACTCAGACACAAAATCCACATGGCCTCTACTTAATCTAGGTAGTTCCTCTTGGCTAAATGGGATAGGATCTTTTCCTCTAAACAGAATCATCGTCAATTGATCCACGATTAGCGGCTCAGAATAAGGAATTTCATCGACAACAAAGTTTGATGGGTTCATCTTGGAGTCACCCAAATAGGACTATTTATTGCAAGGAATGTGTTCCTCTTCTAATAGGGACCAGAAGGCAAGGATGGTGTGACATATAATCCGAAAACAAAAAACTTAGTAATAATTGTAAAGAATAGCAACTTCATTGGAGATATGCTTCCAGCACTACTACAAACCATATCTCTTGTAACACATGCCTGTAACACAAGTAAAAATGTGTTACAAACATATTTGAGAGTAACACAAGTGTACTTTTTTCCGAAACGGATTTTTCCACTTTCATTCCCAAAGAAATGGAGATGACAACAGAGTTTGAGGTTCGAGAAAAAGAAAAGCGAACAGGAGAGTGCACAGCACAAAACATATCTCTTGTAACACATGCCTGTAACACAAGTAAGAATGTATTACAAACATATTTGACTTGTGTTACTCAGTGTACTTTTTTTAAACTGATTTCCACCTCTTGCCACGGGTTCACGGCAACAAGGGGTGGCATAGCTATGAAGCGGTCGGCTGGGACGACGGGTCCGCCGCCTCCCAAGTGCACGACGGCGTTGAAGTCCCAGTTGTTGCCGTCGACGTCGCCGCCGTGGTGCCGGCCAGCAAGATCACCCTCCATCGGCCGAGCTCTCGAGTTACTATAGCTAGATATTGGTTGGAAGTAGCTGCGGTGGGAGTGATAGACGAGAGTGGCGGTACGTGGGGTTTATATAGGTGTACAAGTGGGCTGCTGCGGCTGATAGGAGTGGGCTGATGTGGCTGTAAATGGTTTGTCTTCTCTACTATGGCTGTAACCTGTAAGCTAACCTCTTTGTGTGTGACTTTCTATGAATATTTTTGATAAAAAAAAAGGAAACATAGGATAGGATGCTACTTTTTGCCTACAGGATTCTATTCTTATGCATTAATACCATGGATGTAATAAATTTTGCGCAATCCAACGAGCTGTTTTGCAGAAATTAGATACACATGTAACATTGTTTTGTTAAATAAAAAAATGGCTTTAGCTTCTTTGAACAGTAACCGGTAAAATCTTCCACTCGATGAAAAGGCGTACAGGGCACCTTTTTGAACAGCTAAAGGTTATAGTTAATGAACGATGAGTAATTTAACAAATATAGAATATAATATGCATCTAACTCGACATACGTACGTAGTAATGAGCTGTAAAGAATAGCAACGTCATTGGAGGTATGCTTCCAGCACTACTACAAAACATATCTTGTGTAACACCTAAGTAAGAATGTGTTACAAACATATTTGAGACTTATCACAGGAATCACAGCAGCTGACCAGCAACAGCTAAACTCAGTTACGACGATGGAAATATATACTTCTTATGCTTGCAAAAACTGCTGCATCTGCACAGCTGCCCCATTGTTATCCGCGGGGCCGGAGACATTGGGGGGGGGGGGGGGGGGGGGGGTGGCGTGCACTAGAGACAAGAATGATCAACGTTATCCTAAAATTGATTTTCATTGTTCTTTCTACTAATATAAAAAGGCACCTATAGCAATATTGATATCTTGATACATGCAATAATGTAATGACTAGTCTAGTTATAAGTTTTCCATGTGAGATCCATTGTTTTTCTAATATGTTGGTTTCAGAATGACACCTATAGCAAATTCATATCTTTTTGCATTATTGCTAGTAGCCTAGTAGAAATTTTGCTGATAGGTTGTTATTTGCAATAATTAGGTACTATTGTCAGCAATGGCTAAATGAAGTTCCTGGCCGTATACCACCACATGAGGATGGTGAAATTTCAGAGGAGAGGAACACTTGCTTTAAAAGTTTTTTCACATAGCTGATGACTTAAGGAAGATTAAAAAACAATTTGCTGATTACTCTTTAAATAGAGGAGTCTTTGCCATCCCTGATGCAATTGAGGATAGAGCTCACTTTGACCCGCTTCAGTGGTGGGGCACTTATGGGGCTAGGACACCAGAGCTGAAAGAATTAGCATTTAAACTACTTGGGCAGCCTGCTTCTTCCTCCTGTTGTGAAAGAAACAGGAGCACATATGGTTTCATTCGTAGCCTGAGAAGAAATAAACTAACTCCTGAACGTGCTGAGGACTTGGTGTATGTGCACAACAACCTGCGCCTTCTTTCTAGGTGCACAGATGATTATCTTACTGGCCCATCTAAAATGTGGGACGTCGGGGCAGATGAGCATGAGACTTTTGATGGTATTAGTGTCCTTCAAGGAGCTGAACTCACATTGGATGAGCCTGAATTTGAGGTGATGATGATTGAAGATGAAGCAGCTTCGGCAGATTGAATTTGGCCTTGTGCCTCTTGTATCCTTGTTCTGTAATGCACTCATCGTAATTTGGCCTTGTGCCTTGTACCCTTATTATGTTCTGTAATGCACTACTATTGTACTGATTTAGCTTTGGAATTTGAACTATTTGCTGTGTTACATATTCAGTTATTTAGGATTTTTAGGGTATTTAAATTATTATTTTAAATATACCCTACGTATCGGAGTATCGGTGTTTTCGGCCGCTCGCCGTATCCGTGTATCGTATCGCCGTATCCGTATCGCCGTATCGGTGATTTGTAGCCCTTGAGGACCGATGAGTGAGCTTGCAGCGCTTGGCCGCTCAACCGCTCAAAAGGAGGAGATTGTATTGGCCCGCAAAATTGTAAATGCCACTCTCCTCTTTGGATTTCCTTTTAAGCGGCATCCTTTTTCTTTCTTTCTTTCTTTCTTTCTTTTTCTTCTTTTCGGGAAGCACTCACAGCAGAGAGTCGTGTCTACAATGTGTGCAATCTGCAGAGCTAGGCCAGTGTAGTGTTAGAGTAGGAATCTGCAGAGCTAGGCGAGTGTTAGAGCATCATTCCAACGTTCTATTGATTTATATTCCTCGCAAAAAGAAGATAACAGTTAATACATCTGTTTTTTATGGAGAAATAGACTGTGCTCTGTTTTGTACAGTGAAACAGAGCATGCACTGTCTTTTTTTTTTTGAGATGGAAAGGCATTCCATTAACACTCGGCTCTAGGCAAATCGCCAGAGACCAAAGAAACCACAAACTCTGGGGCTTGGCTCATGAACAGCGAGCCAGAGGCCAAAGCAAGCGACCCGTAGGACGCCATGGAGTCCGCTACCCTATTACATTCTCTAGGGCATACATGAACATCAACACTTTTGAAGTGTTCAGCTAACATAGCTTTGATTTGTCGAAACAAGCATCCCAGTGGGCTACGATCCATATCATTTGTGCGCAGAGCATTCCCAAGAACAGCCGCGTCCGTTTCCAAAATGATGTGCGGCATTCCCAATTCAGCTGCACGCTCAACACCATGCAAAGCTGCTAGAACCTCCGCATGCAAGGCTGACGAGATCCTGCTCAATTTACCACAACCGCCTTCCAGGAAGACACCATGATCATCCCTGGCTACAAATCCCCAGCCACCATTCTGCGTTGCTTGACAAAAAGCACCATCAGTATTTATCTTGTATTCTCCCGCTGGTGGTGGTTTCCTCTGATTGTTCCTTGCTTTCCTGACTGAAGCATTTTTAGCACTTAGGCCTTGTATCTCCCTCTGAGTTGTGAGCACCGTTCTGCAAATTTCATTCACCCCCGGCATTCTTTCATTTGCATTCTCCTTATTTCTAGCACCCCACCACTTCCATAGTAGCACAAAACATTTTAGCTGCAACTCACGGTCTAGCTTCCAGATGTACTCAATCACCTCGTGAGCTGATGTGCATTGCCTCAAGTTGACTCTGTGCAGCTCCAGATCAAGGCTCCTCCACACTTCCTTTGCTTTCTTACATTTGAAAAATAAGTGCCCACTGTCCTCATCCAATCTATTACAAACTGGACACAAAGTCTCTAGCTTTATCCCTCTCCGAGCAATATTTCTTTTGACTGGAAGACAATTATGCGCAAACTGCCAGAGAAACATCTTCAGCTTGTTTGGGCCCTTTGTCTGCCAGAGCTTATCCCATGCAAACAGGTGGTTATCTTCATTAGCACAATTCGAACTTGATGCATCTCTCCTCTGTTCATGTTCTTGCATTTGTACCGCCAGCTTGTAGGCCGATCGGACAGAGAACTGGCCCTTCGGATCACAATGCCACCCATGCCAGTCATCCAACGATGTGTCCACCGGCATAGCTAATATAAGATCAGCATCTTGTCGCCAAAAAGTATCCTCCACCAGAATTATATCCCAACTGCCCGTGGCCGGATTGATCAGTTCTGAAACCCTTGTAAGTAATGATGGGCCTGTCTTTTGACAATGAATGAAACAGAGTACTACTTCATTTCAGATATTTTATTATGACAACCCACCACCTCTGAAATGACCACATAAAACGCTCAATGCGTGTCTCGCAAAGATGACTCTTTTTTTCTTGGGAGATGACTTCCATTTTAGATACTGAGTGACCAGCAAACTATACCCATGTTGCATTTTAGGTAATGGTGTAGTTGTGTGTGCGCTCGCGCTAAAATTCAAACATTTGATGTACCATTGAGTCCTCACTAAAAGAAAGCTAGTAACTTGTGCTAATGTCTTTGGCATATTACTTCAGTTGCTACCTGCAAGCTGAACTGATTGTAACTAACAGCTTTGAAAAGAGTATTTGTGTAGCGACCCCACTGTGGCGGGACACTTCAGTCTGCATATGCTTCCTAAAAAAATCATTCTTCATATACCCAAAACAAGTAATGATGGAGTTTCAGCTTATCAAGATTAAGTGACAGTAATGATGCTACAGGAGAGGCATGCACCGTAATTGTTCAGATATGAAAGGTTGCTATCAGGTCAATTCAGGCTGCATCAGAACTACCCACGTTACATGTCTGTTTATTTGTTGCAATGATCCGGGAGTGGTAATCAACTTATCACAGGAATCACAGCAATTTGACAATGCATAGTAAAAAATATTATGATACCACAAGGTGCAGCCGTGCAGGAGCAGGACCAGCAAGAGCTAAACTGAGTTACGACGAAGGAATATACGTCTTATGCTTGCAAACTGCAGCATCAGCACAACTGACCTCTTGTTAGCTGCAGTGTAACTCAAAATAATGGAACCTGGGAAGTAACATTAAACATCTTTTGATGTTTTTTAGAAAATGATGTTTCCCTGGAGAAAGCATTGGTTATCTTCTCTTCTGCACAACTCTGTACAACAAAAAAAAGAGGGACACAACCAATTTTAATTGTACAAACTATCGCTCGGATGTAGCATTAGGAAAAGAAAATGCTCGGCTAATTCTTGCTAGATTTTGAAATAAAAAGGAAAATCCTGAAATGAACCGCAATATAGAATTGAAAAATGTAATGCTTACCAACGATGGCAGATGCTTGCTTCACGGAACAATTAAAATTGTACCAAATTAACAAAAATATGTCGTTCATTTATTTTCTTATCGATTTTTAACCTAAATTTTTAAAAAATACCCTTGTCGGTGTACTGGGAACCGGGGCTCCTATTTCCCCGCCTAAAGTAAGACGACCCAGGGAAGATAGTGGGCCGAACAGGAACGTCGCAGCCCAGCCAGGGTGTGGCCGCTCAATAAACAAAGGGAGGGGACGCACGTGCCCTGGGGAAAATATAGGACGCGGGCCCAGAGAACAGCCGTGCCGCGACAAAAGTCGGCCGGTGCCTGTGGGCTAGTGGATCCACCCCGCCCGACGGGGGTAGACGGCCGAGAGACGCGTGGCTACCCCCGAGGAGGATGAGCGGGAAGCCAGCCCCGGGGTAGACTCGGGGACGACACGTGGTGGCCGCATCCCCGCCGGCGCGGTTTCGCGACTCGCGGACGTGACGTCCGCGATCCCATGCGTGGGGGGCCCTGTGTGGCTTGCGCCCGCGAGCCAATCCCGCAAGAGGTCCCACCGCGCTGTGAGGGAAACACACGCGAGCGTGCTCGGTCGAGCAGGCGGGCTTCAATGCACGTGACGGGCACGCAGGCTATGACCCATGATGCGACGTGTAGCTGGCCGCGCTGCGTGCAGTGACGTGCGGTGCGTCTAACAGGCAAGGGAGGAGGCTTCGGATCGAAGGAGGAAGCCATCCGACCGGTCCGAGCCGAGCATCAGCGGATTACCGGAGCGGCTCACAGAATTAACCGGACGGGCATGGCGATAAAGGCGGACAGAGCTGATTGTACGTCTGGGATCTGGGTGAACACACGGACTTCAAGTTCACGATCTCATGTAACGGCCCAGGAACGGGTATGGCCTCCCCTTGGGCTATAAAAGGGGAGCACCTTGTACAAAGAAACACAGACAACACTTGAGCAACATCAGACAAGCAGGACGTAGGGTATTACACCTCCGGGTGGCCCGAACCTGGCTAAAAATCTCCTTCTTCTTCTTCTTCATTCAGCCCACGATCTAGAACACTTAGGACTGTTCGCTCCCCTCCGAATCTTGAAGGGAGGCCGTGACAGGCCCCCATTTGCCGAGGTGCTCACACCACGACAACCCTCTTGCCTGAAGAATTTATACAATACAATTAAGAAAATAATAAAGATGATGATAGTATATAACAAGTCTACTTGCAAATTTGAGTGACAATAAGAATTGAACTACATCAATCCCCATTGAAGACCTTAACTAAATACATAGCCATACAACCAAACTTTCAAAAGTAGGATAGATAAAAAAAATTATACTAAAGACTTGATTACCAAAAAAGACTTAAATTGTTTTTGTTAATTAAAAATATGGAAAAAGACCAGTTAAATCGGTCTGTTCCCGATTTAGATGTTCAATTTTTTTCCCAGCTTTACTCACATCGGCACTTTTTTATGGTCTTTCTAGATAGAAGTTATCTATGGTAAAGTGATATTTTGGTACATGGCAATGATATTAATGACTAATGTAGTTATAAGATTTAGATGTGGCATTGTGAGAGCCATATTTTTTTCTTGCCTCTAGTTTCAGAATATTATGCTAATTGTTTGTTGAATTTTCCTATTGTTATGGAAAGTAACATTCTATGTTAAAATGAGACTATGTAAAGCTAAAATATAAAATGTTATATACACTCATTCTTACATTGCTGCATGTGCCACTAACCACCAAATATTATGGGAAAAGAGATGCATGCCAGGAATGATGGCGAAACACCACCCAGATATCTAACATTGTAAATAACCTTATTACTATGTATAGCTCTAAAATGTCTCAGTGCATCGTATTTGTATGGTATATGGTGCCATAGATTTTTTGTCTGCTTCTATATATTGATGCTTCCCGCTAGGGAACATATATGAGCAGGTTCTACCCAAAATTATCTAGATCAAAAATTTCTTAGAGCGGTTATTGCTTCTATATTTTCAGTTATAGAAAATGACATCTTCATTCGCCTAGAAATTTGTTTGGTTTTTCCAAGAACTACATTTAAAAACAGGCTACTTTATTCAATTGAAGATCCAAGAAGACTGCAGATCACCATATAATTTACAAAATGCAGAAACGATGTCAAGCTATGGAACCTTTACTACTTTAGTACTTTTGTATTGGTACCTTTACCTATATATAATTGAGCTGCAACTAACATACACCGCCAAAAAACTATCTAACATAGAATAGCCACCACTCAAAATAAGGAAAAGCCCCCCAAGTTGTTGTTGTTGTTGTTGTTGTTATTATTATTATTATTATTATTATTATTATTATTATTATTATTATTATTATTATTATTATTATCTCTTTCTAAGTGTAACCAACTAAGAGTCCTTAACTCCTATTTCTCTCAACTCTCATGCAGCCACATCATCTCAATTATTTAGACCGTTGGATCCTAGCCCCTTGGTTTCATCTGTCCGTCCATCCCTACACCAGGTGCTTTAGTACCCATTATGCATGCATGCATGTATTCACGCACTACACCACGTCCGCACTACACCACATCGGTCCCATCTTCTTTCTCCATTCATTAATCTTTATTATTGTCAAAACTGCAGCCCTCTTTATAAGTGTAACCAACTAAGAGTCCTTAACTCCTATTTCTCTCAACTCTCATGCAGCCACATCATCTCAATTATTTAGACCGTTGGATCCTAGCCCCTTGGTTTCATCTGTCCGTCCATCCCTACACCAGGTGCCTTAGTACCCATTATGCATGCATGCATGTATTCACGCACTACACCACGTCCGCACTACACCACATCGGTCCCATCTTTTTTCTCCATTCATTAATCTTTATTATTGTCAAAACTGCAGCACCACTACTCTATAATAATGTCATTCTTCAATGGCGCTGTTTCTCTTCCAATTACTCTCCAATAAAGCACACATATGCTACTCACCCCCTCTATTAGAGTGTCATTCCGTTCTCTTTGAGAGGTCACCAGCAGGACAATCTTCATGGATTCTTCTCTTCTTCTCCAACGGCCACCACAAAGGCCCCGTGGCCCCCGTTAAGCATTTGTTCTTTTACGAGTTTTCTATATATCCAATGTTTGGAAATTGTATAGGGATTTGTTTGAGCACAAGACTGATACCTCCTGTTTTCCCCTTTCTTAAAGGTAGTTGTCCCTCCGCTAAATCCATTGGCATGGCAAATCAGCTAAGTACGTGAGTACACAACACAAGGACACAAATCAGCTTCTTCCTCTGACATCCTTTGCCCATTTTCAGATTGCTTTGATTTTCCTTATGAGTTTCAAGGTGGGAAAGTACTTCCATTATTTGTTCTGATGTTTAATCTTTCTCATATTTTATCTTAAAGGCTATAATCGACAAACGGCATACCCAGAAGTGCATATACCTTTTTTGGTTGGTTAGCTGAACAAGAAATTTAATCAAGGAAGGATGGACAAAAGCTGTTTAACAGGGGATGACGAATTTTATTTCCTAGATCAAGGATCCTAGGTTTGTGTATCACTTGGCTTATTGATTTTTCTTTCAGAGAATTTTTTTCTTATTGATTTTACCTCTGTCATTAGTGCTATAACTCGGTTGTCAGTCCATGCATGGGTAATGGCCCTCACCTGTCACAGAAGAAGTTCTTGGTTTTTCTTTTTAATGTTTGTTTGCTTTAATCACATAGAGGTCTTTATGTGCCCATTGAGAGGTGCCATTGGAGAAGTGAAATTTGTGTGATATGCTCAGTTAGTGTATCCAGGCCCATATGTGCAATCAGGCTGGTGTAACATGCATGCATACCAATTTTCAGTCATTTACATAACATGTAGGTGCCACTACCTTTTTCTTTCTAATTTACATATATTTATGTTGAAATACCCATTCATAGATTTTTATGAGAACTAAAATACTGTAAATCACTATTATGTATTCCATTAGATCATTAATCAAACTCAGGGCACCACTACTAACATGGATCTCATATTTCAGTCCACAGTTGCGTGGATTTAACTGTACAACTATAGATATACACACTACTTTCTCTCATTGTTTTTTGTTGAAAAAAAATCTCATTGTTTTCATTCTTATTTATACTCTCTCCTTATCATGTGTTGTCATCACACGATAGCACGTGCATGTTATTTCTCAGTGCAACTTACCATCTCTTACCTTTTTTATTCTAATAAGTTTCTCCTTTATTGAATTCGTGCCAATTTATAAGTTTTTTTTTACTCCATATCTTCTCATCTCGAAATCATATAGACAACTCTTTCCTTTCAGGATCCTACTGGAATCCTCATATGGTTCTCTCGCTGATCCATGAATTCTCTCAAGGAGATGCACAATAGAGACATGAATGCAGTCATAGGGCCCTAAAATTCTACAAAAAAATAAATAAAATGTAGTTATCATATTGCAAGCAATTTTCAGCTGACGATCATGTTCTTTGTTGCCTGCATTAGAAAACACTAACCACACCTCCAATACATTTTTAATATCAATATTTGGTACCACTTATATTAATGCTATTTCTTTACACGAAAAATGACCTATGAGTAATTGCATTTTGTAGTATGAAAACCTACACCCTATATAGTTAGTTTTATGCTTCATAAATGTTTTCTTCCCTACTCATGCTTGATCATACACAAAAAGGTTAGGTTTTACTTATACTGCTATTAGTAATATTTTAAGAATTCCCGCAGCAACGCGCGGGGTATCACCTAGTTGTTGTTATTATTATTACTATTATTATTATTATTATTTTGCAAAACATAGCACATACGCGAACGCTCACACCAAAGTTCTTAATGCTTCATATTTTGGATTTCTAAACTCGTATTGAAATCAACTAACTGGAATATGAAAGCAGCTGCGTTCGAAATTTTATAACGTTACAATGTATGTGTCGTGATAGAGGCGTAAATTCTAAAGCATGTTGAGGATTGAATATTCCACGGGGTCTGGACCACTGTTCCAGCGATGCAGTTGGTCCTTTGTGCTTTGACTATGGAATTACGCATGACAAGATAACTTCAACATCAAAGTTGACATGGTCAATGGCGGTCCAAGCCTCGCTTTCTGCCATGGGCCGCGCGCGCAAGCAATGACGACGAGGCAGATGAAGCCTCTACTTGCTTTATCAGTTGTCACCTCCGACCTCTCCAAAACAAAACTCACACAGATAGCCGCCTCTGTCTCCTAACCCACCATAACAATATTTTACAAGTACCGGAACAAAGTGAGACACATCAAGGAATTGTATAAATCCATCGTATGCTTGCGCGCAGAAACAGATCACAGCAAAGCTTAGAGCCTTAGTGCAGGACATCAATGGCGCCGATGAAGGTGTACGGGTGGGCCGTGTCGCCGTGGATTGCTAGGGCGCTGGTATGCCTGGAGGAGGCTGGCGCGGAGTACGAGATCATCCCGATGAGCAGGTGCGGTGGCGATCACCGCAGGCCAGAACACCTCGCCAGAAACGTACGTACATCTGCCATGGTTTTATGATTGCCTTTGGGTGGGAAGAATTTTATACCTTATTAAGTCTTTAATACAGGAAGCTCAACGAGCCAGTTCATACATGCTAATTAATTTGGAAACGTTTGATATTTTGTAGCCGTTCGGTGAAATTCCGGTGCTGGAGGATGGTGATCTGACGCTCTACCGTAAGTTAACCCGAGTCCTCGCTCCTTTCTCTACAGCTGGAATAAATGGTCAAATTATCAGGGGCAACAAGTCAAATTATCATGGTTCCATTTTTGTTTCACGTTTCCAGAATCACGCGCCATCGCGAGGTACGTCCTCCGCAAGTACAAGCCGGAGCTTCTCCGCGACGGCGACCTCGAAGGATCCGCACTGGTGGACCAATGGATGGAGGTGGAAGCTCACCACGTGGAGCCCACTCTGTGGCAAATAATCCGGAACTGCATCACCGGTCCGTACGTCGGGCGCCCCCGCGACCAGGCCGTCGTCGACGAGAGCCTCGCCAAGCTGAAGACGGTCCTGGAGGTGTACGAGGCGAGGCTGTCGGTCAGCAAGTACCTCGCCGGCAACGACGTCACCGCTGCAGGACCTCTGCCACTTTGGCTTCATGCGCTACTTCATGGCCACCGAGTACGCCGGCGTCGTGGACACATACCCGCACGTGAAGGCGTGGTGGGACGCGCTGCTGGCGAGGCCGTCGGTGAAGAAGGTCATGGCCGGTATGCCGCCGGACTTTGGGTACGCGAGCGGCAACATACCGTAATGTGTGTTTTGTGCGTGCGTGTCCTATCTGAAGTTCTGGCAATATATAGCCGGCACTCATGCATTTTTCATCAAGCAAAATAAAATATCGGCGAGTCGAATTTATGTTGGATTGAAGAACAGCAGAAAATTAACCTTAAATTTCTGTGCCCGTGCATTACAAATTTACAAGGACACTTCTCCACGACAAGTGCTAAAATTCGAACCCATCGTTGAACCCGGCGTCATACGCGGCGTCAACCTCGGCGTCGCCAATCATGTCCCCGATCATCATCCCACCTACCGCGCCGCCGAGGAGCCCAAGACCAAGCCCCATTCCCATGCCACCACCGCCGTGTCGCCTCGCCGCCGCCGGCGGCGGCGGCGGCGCGTACCCGTACATCTCCGGTGGCGGACCAGCGTTGTACCCGTACGCCGGTGCCGGAGCAGGGTACGGGTACGGCTGCGACGCGTACCCGGCGTTGTACGGCGGCGGTTGGTACGTTTGCTGCTGCGGCGGCGGGTACGCGGTGGCCGGCGGCGGCGAGGCGACCTGCTTGTCCGTCGCCGCCGAGTCCTGCACGTACTTCACGTACTGCCCTTCTTTATTGGACGGCACGCCGGCGGCGGGGACGTCGATGAACTTGTAGCAGAAGTAGAGCACGCCGTGGACGCGCCCCGACCGCGGCCGGCGCACCTGGTACGTCGCCGGCCTCGCCGTGTCCTTGCCGGCGCCGTCGCCCGCCGCCGCCACGAGCAGGTCGTCGATGGGCACGAAGACCTCGCCGACGTCGCGGCTGCCGCCGATGAGGGCACGGCGCTCGGCGCGGAGGAGCACGTGGAGGGCGAGGCCGCGGGTGTCGGAGCCGGACGGGATGGGGAAGTGGAACGTGGCGTTCCAGGCGGGGCTGCACCCGCCGTACCGGTCCGCCGGCGTGCAGTGCGTCGGCATGCGCGGGTCGCCGCCGGAGATGGACGCCACCGCGTACACGCGCATCCGGGAGAAGAGGGTCACCTTCTTCAGGTCGTTCGCCGAGATCAGGTTCAGCTCCAGCACGCGGTACGACGCCATTGTACTTGTTGCCGGCGCCGCCGCGGATCGAGATGGTTAAATTGCCGTTGGAGGAGGAGGATCAGGTCGTGGTGGTGGAGGAGGGAGAAAAATTTGTAGGACGGTTTCCCTCAACTCGGAGAATGACGCTCATGGCGCGAGTTAAAAAGGCTCCAGGGCAATGACCGTGCTTGGTTGGCGTTGAAGCTCTAGTTTGGCGCTAAAAATAGTTCAAGATAGTAGTTCTTTTGTGCGGTTGGCATTTTCTATCGGAGTCACTTTGTCAGCTCCATCCAATGGTTACGGGTTATTGTAGTAGTGAACGGTCTGTGGAACGGTTTCAAGTGGAAACACGCATTCTTGAACCACTGGTCTGCTAATAATGGGGCTTTTCCTACTTATTTGAGTGTTTATCTCTTCGCCAAAAAAAATTGAGAGTTTATCCTTTCAATATCCTTTTTCAAAACCCTTGAAATATCACATTGGAATCAGCCTGTCATGCATCTTCCTTTCTGCTCTGCATGCTCCAATTTGAGAGGCAACTAGAAGTCACACAAGTGTCCACAGTGCACAAGCCACACCCTCCGCTCGTCTAGTCCTTGCCGCGTCGCCAGCGTACGTTTCTCCTCCTCTGTCCTGAGAAATCGGCGCTCCCCTCTCCCCACTCTGCTCTCTCCCTCTCTTCGCCCCCACATTTCTCTCTAAGAACACAAACACGCATCGGCAGAGCAGAGAAACGCTTGGTTGCTCATCCAGATGAATAAAATGTCGCTGTGATCCGTGAGCAGCTTCTTCCCTTCTGATCAGCATCGTCGCCATCATCATCATCGTCTTGGTGGTCGTTTCCGAATAAAATGTGGAAGGACGACATTGAGTGGGCCCCATCGCCGAAGAACACCCTCGGCATCTTCCCCGGCGATGAGCGTTTCGTGGTGGTGAGTCTGATCAGCTTCTCCTCTGTCTGGAACAGAGTATTACGTGTAATGCCATGCGTTATATCTTGGATCGGAGTGATATAAATTATGGGTACAAATCGTTGGTTGGATCGATTGAACATGTTGGAACAATTGTGTGTGTCGCATGCGTGTGCAGAAGGAGGACTGGCTCACGCGGTACGTGAACCTGATCGTGCTTGCGTACCAGAGCTGCGGCGTGGTGTACGGCGACCTGAGCACGTCGCCGCTGTACGTGTTCAAGAGCACCTTCTCCGGCTCGCTGAGGCAGTACCAGGACGAGGAGACCGTCTTCGGCGTCCTCTCCATCGTCTTCTGGACGCTCACGCTCATCCCGCTCCTCAAGTACGTCTTCATCGTCCTAGGCGCCGACGACAATGGCGAGGGTAATTAACAAGACTTTTGCGTTCATGAGGAGTATCTCTAGATCATTCATGTTCATGACAGACATGCATATATCTCTAAAGATTTTGTTGAATTCGCGTTTCCTTACTGGCATGCAGGTGGCACGTTCGCACTGTACTCGCTGCTGGTGCGTCACGCCAAGTTCAGCCTGATGCCGAACCAGCAGGCCGCCGACGAGGAGCTGTCGTCGTACTACCGGCCCGGGTACACGGCGCAGGACACGCCCATCCTCACGGCGCTCAAGAACTTCCTCGAGAAGCACCGGAAGTCGCGCACCTTCCTGCTCCTCATGGTCCTCTTCGGCGCATCGCTCGTCATCGGCGACGGCGTCCTCACGCCGGCCATGTCCGGTGCGTCATGATCTAGCATCTCTCTATGTTTTTTTCTGTGTTCCATGCCTTTGTGATGCTAATTAATTTGCTCTGCGTTTCCCTTTGACGTTGCAGTGCTCTCGTCATTCTCTGGTCTGCAAGTCCATTCCAGCGCACTCACAGACGGTAAGTTGTCCAAACCCACATACCATGCATTTGATGATTCTTGACATGCATTGCCTTGGTGAACGAATTAATGAATGTTGACAGGCGAGGTTGTGCTGCTGTCGTGCATCGTGCTGGTATGCCTCTTCACGCTGCAGCACTGGGGAACGCACCGCGTGGCCTTCCTGTTCGCGCCCGTGGTCATCGTCTGGCTGCTCTGCCTCGCGGCGCTGGGCATCTACAACATCGCCGTGTGGAACCCCAGGGTTCTGCGCGCGCTCTCCCCGGTCTACCTCGTCAGGTTCTTCCAGCGCACCGGCAAGGACGGCTGGATCTCGCTTGGAGGAGTGCTCCTCGCCATGACAGGCACGGAAGCAATGTACGCGGATCTCGGCCACTTCTCAGCGGACTCCATAAGGGTGGGTACATGCTTGTTCCTTGGATTTCTTTTGCATAATTTTGGACAGGCGTCATCACTGCTTCAAATGTAACAACACTATGAATGTTAATTACGTGCAGGTTGCGTTCGTGGGCCTGATCTACCCGTGTCTGGTGCTTCAGTACATGGGGCAGGCGGCGTTCCTGTCCAAGTCTCCCGACTGCAACATCCACTTCGTCTTCTTCGAGTCCATCCCGCGGCGCCTCTTCTGGCCGGTGCTGGTAATCGCGTCGCTCGCTGCCATCGTGGGCAGCCAGGCGGTGATCTCGGCCACCTTCTCCATCGTTCGCCAGTGCACGGCGCTGGGCTGCTTCCCGCGCGTCAAAATCGTGCACACCTCGCGGCGCATCCACGGGCAGATCTACAGTCCCGAGATCAACTGGCTCCTGATGCTGGTGTGCCTGGGCGTCACCGTGGGGTTCCGCGACACCAACATGATCGGCAACGCGTACGGGATGGCGTGCGCGGGCGTGATGGTTGTCACCACGCTGCTGATGGCGCTGGTGATGGTGTTCGTGTGGCAGCAAGGCGTGGTGATGGCGTCCCTGTTCCTGCTGGCGTTCGGGTCCGTGGAGCTGGCCTACCTGTCGGCGTCGCTGATGAAGGTGCCGCAGGGCGGCTGGCTGCCGCTGGCGCTGTCGCTGCTGGTGGTGGCCGTCATGTACGTGTGGCACTACGGCACGCGCAGGCGACACATGTTCGACGTCCAGAACAAGGTGTCGCTGAAGTGGCTCCACGCGCTGGGCCCAGCCTGGGGATCGTCCGGGTGCCCGGGATCGGGCTCATCTACTCCGAGCTCGCCACGGGGGTTCCCGCCATCTTCTCCCACTTCGTCACCAACCTTCCCGCCTTCCACCAGGTGCTCGTCTTCATCTGCGTCAAGGCCGTGCCCATCCCGCACGTCCGCAAGCGCGAGCGCCACCTCATCGGCCGCGTCGGGCCCGCGAGTTCCGCATGTACCGCTGCGTCGTGCGGCACGGGTACAAGGACGTGCTCGCCGACGACACCGACTTCGAGAACGACCTCGTGCTCCGCCTCGCCGAGTTCATCCACATGGAGGCCGCCGACGCCGCCAATAATGCCGCACGCAAACGCTTCCAACTCCAACGCGGCGCCGCGCGGCAGCGACGCGTCGTCGGTGGAGGGGCGCATGGCCATCGTCAACCGGCCCATCGACCCCTGCGACGCGGGGCTCCACATGCGGCTGCCCTGGACGCGCCGCCTCGAGGAGAGCCTCGCCATGCGCGCCGCCGCCTCCGCCACCGACGGCACCGGCACCGGCAAGTCGGAGACGCTGCAGTCGCTGCAGACCATGTACGAGGCCGAGTCGCCGGGGTTCGCCAACCGGCGGCAGGTCCAGTTCGAGATCTACGAGGAGGCGGACGGGCCCATGGACCCCGCCGTCAAGGAGGAGCTCAGCGCGCTCGTCGAGGCCAAGCACGCCGGCGTCGCCTACATCATGGGACACTCGTACATCAAGGCCAGGAAGAACTCGTCCGTGTTCAAGAAGTTCGCCATCGACGTCGCCTACTCCTTCCTGCGGAAGAACTGCAGGGGACCCGCCGTGGCGCTCAACATACCCCACATCAGCCTCATCGAAGTCGGCATGATCTACTACGTCTAGCCTTGCGTTTTTTACCTTTTGTGTTTTCATTCATTAAACTTTTGAAGGTAATTAGTTTTTTCTCTTTTTTTTTCTGGCAGTAGTATGTTAGGTACATGATCAATAAATTTTTAGTTCAGTGCAAGGATGCATGGATTCTTATTCTTCAGTGCATGAGTCGTTCCATGCCATTACTTTTTTTCCATTAACTTTCACGAGAACTATAGGTGATGGAAAATATAATGGGAAAATTGCACAATATCCTTTTGGCCGTTGGAGAGGTGTCATGATTTGGTGTATTGTGCAATATGGATGAAATTAGATCGGATATCTACAATAAAGCTCAGTCCTACAATTTTTTTCCCTCAAAATCATACTGGAGCGGAGTGGTAGATAATTATTTTTGTATCTCGTACCTTGTTCTATATTCTTGTCTTGGAGTCAATGTAGGATGCTGATAGTCATAAGCTTTACATATATGAAACATTACATGATTGAGATGCTAGAGTGAGAATCTATCGATTTTAGTATTAGTGTCTTAAGCGTGGAATTTTCCCCTTTTTTAAATCACATAATATTTGGATTTCGAACTATAGGAAAAATATAGTATGATAACTTGGGAACAGGTCCCATTGAGGGCAAGGTTTTTTTTTTTTTGATAAACGATTTTATGTTATGAAGAGAACCTACAAAGTTTTGGGAATGCAATCTTAAGTTAGAAGTATGTAGACCCTAGGGGTGGAAACGGATCAAATACGAATCGGATGGTGCCTTTCCCACATCCATATCTATATTTCTAAACGAATATGGATACGAATACGAATATGAATCGAATATTAAACGAATGCGAATACAAAAGCGAATGTCACTATAATTTGGACGGATACGGATACATCTAACTTTCTATGTTGTTAAGACAGCTACTACATTTTTTCCTCTCTAAAGTATCTTTAATAGCATTATTTCACATGGTCTACACTAGTTTATATCAGGACTGAATCAATTTTATAATATTTTTCATATAACATATGGGTATATTTATGATAAAGTAGCGGATACGAATACAAATACAGATATGTCGAATATATGATGTCAAAACCTCAAACCGTATCGACATCCATATTTTCTAGTCAAATTCAAATACGAATTCGAATAGTGTAAAAATATTAATCAAATGACAAATTTCGTATCACATTTACATTTTATCGAATACGAATATCGAGTAATACGGATTATCCGCATCCACTTTCCACCCCTACTAGTCCCCCAGCTACTGAAAGGGAACCAAAGGTATATCAAAAGAGACAATAACGTTTTAACCATGATTCTAGACTCTAATTGCGTGTTCACCATCGATTTTCAGATTTTGCAAGATTACCATTGATTGCTTTCAGATTTTGCAAGATCACCATTGATTTTTTGAAAACTGATGGTAAACTCGCAAAACTATTTTGCAAGATCACCGTCGTTTTTTGAAAACTGATGGTAAAATCGCAAAATCTAAAAATCGATGGTGAAAACGTAACTAGAGTGTGAAAGGGTGGTTGTTTTGCAATTGCCCCATATCGAAAGCACATCCCCATGCAAAGGAACCGGCCAGACAAACGCCTCGGGTGCGCACGCGATAGCGTGAGGCGCATGCTTGCCACGTTCGTGGCTATCTCTGACCCGGTCTGCCTGCCTCGGCCCACCGCTGCCTTGCACAGCGCACCAGGGCCCACCTCTGCCACGGCCTGGGTCCGCCGTAGCCACCGCGCCGGCGTCCGCGGCCAGACTCGGCGTGCCAGCGCTCGCGCGCAGACCCGACGCGGCCAGCGCGTCCGCACTCGCGTTCAGACGCACCACGGCCCGCACGCCCGCCTCCATCGTGGCCATCTAGCCCCCGCGCCTGGCCGCGTCCTTGGACACGGCGGCGTGGCGTACGTAGCTCTTGCTGCGGCCCACGGGCGCCGGAACGACTTCAGCACCACCCATAGGGCGGATGGAGGCGTCGTCCAAACGTCGGGGGCAGCGACGCCAGGGAGTCAATCCTACCGCGTCGACGGAGCCGGGAGGAAGATGCCGCGTCGGTGGAGGCGTGCCGGCGACGAGAGGTTGAACATGGGGTAGCGCCGTGCTTGATAACCAAACACGGAATGCATTTTAGCCAAACATCCAACGGTGCGTCCTCCCAAAGAAAAACTCAAATTCTCGAAATATTAAAATAAAATAGAAAGAGGCATCATTTTTCTACCAACGGCGTTGTGTGAATAGATCGAACGGCGTCGGTGTGAGAGCGTGACGAGTCAGATCGAACGGCGGCGGCGTTGTCGTCCTCAAAGCCAGCAGCAGCAGCCGCCAGCCGCCGCCGTCCGATTCGGCTGCCACGGGAGCGTGTTCCGACTCCAAATCAGATGAAATCAAACTACTACTGTAGTAGTTGCCGTGTTGAGATTCGGATCCGCATATCCCAGCCCTCCCTGTATAAGACTGGAGAACTGGGCAGCAGGGCAGAGGGCAACCTCCTGTCCAGCCCTGCTTGCCCGTTCGTTCGTTCGATCGCCCATGGGGTCCGCGCTGTCGTCCGCGTACGCCTCGTTCTGCTCGTTCGTGAACGCCCAGCTGGACAAGGCGGAGGCGAGGCGCCTCATGGCGAGCTGCCCGCAGCTGCGCGACCTGCCCGCCGAGGAGCGACAGCGCAAGCTGCGGTGGCTCATGGAAGACATGGAAGGGCACGACGGCGACGATGATGACCGGTAGGCCTCCCAATTCTTCGCCGCCTGACTTTGCTTAACATTATCGGCCAATTAATTAGCACCTGCTGCTGCAAGTCAGTCACCAGTAGAGCTTCTGAATAATTAATTCCCTACCCCGTGCATGTTGTGATTCTCAACATCTTTTATGCTGTGACGACTTGGACCAGGTTGCGAGGTCGTGATGATCTGATGCCGCGGCCGCATGTTCGCTACAATTACCGGCATCCAAGCTTCAGGGTGGACCGCAGTAACACAGGCTAGGCAGAGAATGTTCAATCTCATAGTCTTTCATGGGACGTGTATAAGTATTCAATCTGAAGACCTTTGGCATTCCTCAGTTGCTTCCTTTTAATTTACTCCCTCCCTTTCATAATATTTATCGTTCTAGCTATGCTTTTGGGTGTTCAAATTAACTCATTTATCTAGACAAGTGCATGTCCATGTGCGTAGAATATGCTATGCATCTGGTACATTTTCAGAATGATGAGTAACTTTAAATGGAGGGAGTAGTACAATAAGCTATGTTATGAGGTGAAAGGGATCTCAGGAAGCAGCCAAGAGAATGCTACAATAATACAAAACAAATCATCATATATGTATTTCCTTACACAGTCCTTGCGCACTTGTTATTAACTTCTCCTAGTCTTTTGCTTATTTGCCCCATGCCTTTCATGTCTGGCTCTGCCACTGTTCTCTAGTGAGGGTACAAAACCGCATCCCTCAAACTCACACAAAAATTGTATGTAAAGATCATTTTCTAACGGTTGTTTGGAAATTAAAAGGGAGGTGCCCTGGTGCCCAAAAATTAGGGTCGGCTGATCCCAATTCTCCCCTGCTTCTACCAAGGCATCACTACGGGAAACCCGACATTTGCCGAGTGTCGAGGTCTTTGCCGAGTGTATTTTTTCGGGCACTCGGCAAACAAGATCTTTGCCGAGTGCCTAAAAAAACACTCGGCAAAGATTTCTTTGCCGAGTGTAAAAAAAAAAACACTCGGCAAAGATAGGTTTGCCGAGTGTTTTTTTGGCACTCGGCAAAGATTAAAAACTTTGCCGAGTATCCCACCTTGACACTCGGCAAAGATGGGTCTTTGCCGAGTGCTTTTGGGGTACACTCGGCAAATATGGCTATTTGCCGAGTGTTTTTCCTATTACACTCGGCAAATGAAATTTCAATTAATTTTTTGATGTATTAAATTAATTCAAATCAAAATATTTTAAACTACAAAGTTGTATAACTTTTTAAGATCTACATTTTTTATTTTGGTCATTTCTTCGTTCGACAAAAAGCTATAAAATTTATTCACAAAATCTATATCTCCTATATAGTTTCATGAAACTATAAGAGGGATATATAACATTTGTGAACAATATTACTATCACTATATCGGATGAATAAATAACCAAAATAAAAGTTGTAGATCCTCAGAAGTTATGAAACTTTGTAGTTCAACACTTTTTAATTTGAATTAATTTTGCTAACGAAATAGAGGTTTGAATTTTCTTAAATTTGAATTTTGAATTTTTCAAACGACCATAGATGGAGAAATGACCAAAATGAAAGTGGTAGACCTCGAAAAGTTATGAAACTTCATAGTTGACAACTTCTTTATTTGAAATCATCTTGTCAACGGAAACTTAGTTTGAAAGAGTTAAAATTTGAAATTCAAAAGTTTCAAATGACATCAAATGGTAAAATGACCAAAATAAAAGTTGTAGACCTCAAAAATTTATGAAACTTCGTAGTTGATAACTTTTTGATTTGAATTCGTTTAGGTCTTCAAATAATCAATTGACACTCAGTTTAGTATAATATGTTTAGAATCAAAAGGGAATATGAGCACATGTGATGCTGTGGTGTAGTGGTAGGGAGAGTTTCACGTGAAGGAGAGGTCATGGGTTCGAATCTCACGAGACGCGAAGTGTGCAAAAAATACTGCGACTTGCCAGTTGATGAATTGGAACTTGTGGCTAGCCGGTTGGGGCTTTCCCTTATTAAAAAAAATATTTTTGCTATTTTTTCGGAATGTTTTTTTTTGTCGGGCACTCGGCAAAGGCTTTGCCGAGTGGCACTCGGCAAAGCCTTTGCCGAGTGCCCGACAAAAAGCACTCGGCAAAGAGCCTTTTGCCGACCAGAATTTGCCGAGTGCTATTTGCCGAGTGTAAACACTCGGCAAACCCTTTGCCGAGTGTTATAATCGCTTTGCCGAGTGCATCTAACACTCGGCAAACTACAGATTTCCCGTAGTGCATCTGCCAACAATCAAGTTTTCAGCTGAATAAAAGATTGTTTCACAAAAAAATTGAATAAAAGATGGACAATACGACCAACAATATGACACTTGCAGCCGTAGCGACACCATATGCACACAATCCATCACAAAGATGGGTTGCACAACTTTTGGTGATATCGAGAGTATTTTTCGAGTATTTTTCGTGTGTTTATCTTCAATGTGAGTTCTAGAAAGAGATCTCCAAGTAATTTCCTCGATATACTGGTGTTTAATAGGGGTCAATTCCCCCCTCGAAATTCAGTCCTAGATTTGTAAGCCGAGTATAATCCACAGTTTGTTCCCTAGGGCTGCTTGGATTATAAGCCAATCTACTGCTCGAGTTATGAAGCTTGTTCGGCATGACTGCTGCCATTCAACCGCTACAGTGTTTGCAGTTATTTCTTCGGATCCGCTACAGTGTTCGATGTTATTCTTTAGCATCCGCTACAGTGTTCGCAGTGGCTTCTGCTGCCATTCAAACACTGCCGAACAGGGCCGATCTTCCGTGAGATACTTTATCAAATGACGAAGAATACTGTTGAATATTGAAGCTGGGGTTATATCGATCAATTTATGTCCGGAGCAGCGCCAAGGTAATGATTAGGAATGTCCAGTGAGGCAGTGATGATGACAGAGACAAAGAAAGGCAGTTGGGCGCGGTAGTGACCTTGTTTGGAATGACTAAGAAAGTTCTGGTCTGACCATGGCCAAGAAAGTCCAGTTGAGGCGGGGCCATGTAGTGGTGATCAGAGGAACCTCAAGCTGCAGCGTGAGTCACCTTCTGAACACTAAAAATACCGGTTATCGTTCGGTGGAGCCACGGCGTACCGTGGATCGGGGCGGGGGGTGTCGAAGTAATGAGAACCCGGGTATCCTCAAGAATCAACAAGGCCGAGTATTCCAGTTATGGGTAGTCGGATGACTTCAATTAGGCCTGGGTGGCCCAGCAGACTCGAGGTCGGTTGGGTCACTCGGCCCACATTAAACCGAGTCGGACTTGTACCGCAAGGCAAACAATGATGTAACCGACTAGGTTAGACTCCATGTAACCCTAGACCCCCGGCTATATAAGGCGGCTAGGGATCCTACTGAAACTCTCTCCACAATATACCATACCAACGCTGGACGTAGGGTGTTACGCTTTTAGCGGCCCGAACCAGGATAAACCTTGGCGTCCCGTGTACCATCGTGTTCTTGATCCATAAGCAACCACACAAATAACTATCGAGGCCTAAAACCTCGACAGTGGCGCGCCAGGAAGGGGAAGCTTCAGGATCCACCTCGTCGAACTCGATGGCCAACAACTTCATCAACAAGTTCACCGCCGGTGAACGGATTTCCTTCGGGAATCTGAACTATGTCGCCGGATCCAACGGCGAACTTCAGCAGGTTGACTTGGCGGTCTCGAACCCTAGTCAGCCGGCTCCTCCACCCTCCCGGTCAGATCTAGATCTGAACCTCGCCGGGACCGAGTCGGATTTGGAGGCGACCAAGATCGGATCCGCGACACCGAGTTTAACTCGAGACCCTTTTCGGTTCCCGATGGGGTTATGCAACGACACGGCGATCTTCGGCGACCTCATCATCAAGATTGGATCTGCAACGCCGAGTTCAACTCGAGGCCCTCTTCGGTTTCCGTTGGGGCTACGTAGTGGCGCAGCGACCCTCTGGGACCTAGCCGTCAAGATCTACAGAAGCGCCGCAGATCCACCACTCGGGACACTCGGATCTCTCGAGACCGATTCACCCGGAGACTACGCCGTCGGGCCTGCACTCCGCACGCTGACTTCGGAGAGCACCTCGCTTGGCGGCATACCGTCGCCCGAGTGTTTTATGGCAGATATCGCTGAACCCTCCAACACTGCAGCTTTAGCTGCAGCAGCCACGATTGGAGCTACCGCCACTCCCGGTGCAGTCCCAAACACCGGCGTCGGCAACGGGGACAATCATCAGATAGCCAACCCTCCATTGTTCCGCAACCTCACGCTTGAGTTCGGGCAACATCAAGTCTTCACTACTCCGCAGGACAACGTGGTCGGCATCACAACCTTGCTGGAGCAGATTGAAGCCCGTATAGCCTCCACGGCGACTCCCGACCCAACTCTGACTCCTATGATTCAAAAGGCCAAAGCCATGACGGCTGCGGCTGCACAGCAGGCAGCCGCTCTCGTTAGCGCAGCAGCGAGACCGAACGGGACTCCGCCAAGGCAGCACTCCGACCATCCTTCCAGGGATGTGCAGTCCCGGACTCCAGGCAGGACCCTCTCTCAAGACTCGTCCAAGGATCCGGAGAATGAGCAAAGGCCAGAAGACCGACGCCCGGCTAGGCGTCCGAGTGCTCTAGAAAGACTCGGGCAGCCATCACGGCACAGGAATAGAGATGACCGACAACGTACTCCACCTAGGCGATCTGTATATGACCGCCTTACCTACCCCCATGGGGAGAGGGATCAACCTTCAGACAAGGAAGACGAGGACCGAAATCCTCTCCACCGCAACAGGCGCCGAGATGAAGAGCGCCACCGCGAAGAACGCCCACAGAGGCAACAAGACCGGCATCCTCGCGACAACTGAGAAAGGAGGTAACCCCGCGAAGACCGGCACCAACGGCGCCATCGCGACGACCGTGAGCCATCGCCCAACTCGGGCTACCATACCTGGTCACAAGAGCAGATTCAGGGGACTGCGGTGCCTGTCCGGAGACCTCTGTCTGTCAGGCCCTGGCCTAAAACCTTCAAACCAGTCGGCATCGAGAAGTACAACGGCACCACCAACCCGGAAGAGTGGTTGAGCATGTACGCTACGGCAGTATACGCGACTGGAGGTGACGACAGTGTCCTCGCGAATTACCTGCCCGTGGTCCTCTCCGACTCCATCAGACGGTGGCTAACCAACCTCCCCTCCAACAGCTTCCACTCTTGGGAAGGCCTGTGCGACCAGTTCATCGGTCGATTCAAGGCTATGGCTGACCGCTTGCCAACCGAGTACGATTTACATTCGGGTTAAACAGCGAGAAGGGGAGAACCTGCACGATTACATTCAGCGCTTCACTCGGAAGAGGAACGAGATCCCTGACATCTCAGACCATGAAGTCATCAAGGCTTTCAAGGAAGGCTGTACTCGCAGAGAGCTGGTAGAGAAGTTGGGCCGCAAGCGCCCATCCTCGGCTGCGCACATGCTGAGCATCGCCAACAGTTACGCGGGAGGCGAAGACTACTGCACGGAGAACGCCAAGGAAGGCTACCACTGTCGACAAGAACGTCGCCAAAGCCGGAAGGAAGAACCCGAGTCCTCAAGACCGCGGGATCGCAAGCGCAAGAATGATACTCTGGTAGCAGCTACCGAGAGTAGTCGGCCGAGACGACCACCAAGGACGGATGAGTTCGAAGATATGCTCGACAAGCCGTGCCATTACCACCCCGACGCAGCCAAGCCGCACAAGCTACGTGACTGCTACAAGTTTCAAGCCCTGCTCAGCTATAGCAAGGGTAAGAGACCAGAAGAGCAACAGAGGAAGAGGGGGAATGACGACCAAGACAAGGAAGGCGGATACCGGCACCCTAAACAGGCCTTGACCATATTTGGCGGACCGGAGGTGTACGAGTCAAGAAGGAAGCATAAGCTAACTTTCGAGAAGTCAACATGGTCACAGAGACCCCCCAGTACCTCAAATGGTCAGAGGTCCCGATAACCTTTGACCGTAGAGATCACCCTGACTACATACCCCGACCCGGGAGGTATCCTTTGATACTAGCGCCGATTGTTCATGACACTCGGCTCTCCAAGGTGATGATAGATGGAGGCAGCGGACTCGACATCCTCTTCATCAAGACCTTAGACAACATGGGAATCCCGAGATCCGAGATCCAACCCAGCTACGCCCCGTTTCATGGGGTAATACCGGGCTTCTCGTCTCTACCACTCGGACAGATTACTCTGTCAGTGATATTTGGCGAGCCCGAGAACTACCGTAAGGAGTTTATCACCTTCCAGGTAGCTGATTTCGACTCGGCCTACCATGCCATCATCGGGAGACCAGCTCTGGCGAAGTTCATGGCCATACCCCACTACATCTACCTGATGCTCAAGATGCCGGCACCAAACGGAGTCATCTCACTCCGAGCATACGTGAAGCAGTGCTACGCGCTGGAATCCGAGAGCCTGAAGTTGGCCCAGCTGATGGAGGCAGTAGTCGGCGCGAGCCAGATTCACTCGGCGGCACAAGACCTTCAAGATCCGGGAATAGTACCCGCAAAGAAAGCAGCCAAGTCAGCTATGCAGCCCGGGCCCGAGACCAAGAAGGTGCGCGTCAACGATGAAGACTCCTCCAAGACGGCGGTCGTCGGAGCAAACTTGGACCCGAAATAGGAACTCGCGCTCACCAATTTCCTAAAGGAGAACCGGGATACCTTCGCGTGGAAACCATCCGACATGCCAGGTGTTCCTAGGAGATTGGTTGAGCACACTCTTCACGTCGACCCCAAAGCTGTTAGCAGCTGGCTTCATCAAAGAAGTTTTCCACCCAGAGTGGTTAGCTAACCCAGTACTTGTAAAGAAAAAGTCTGGAGAGTGGCGTATGTGCGTAGATTACACCGACCTCAATAGGTTTTGCCCCAACTTCAAGGCAAACGAGTTCCAAGCTTTTGTCAAGACGTCGGCATCAAGACCTGTTACGCGTCACGATCTCATCCAGAGAGCAACGGACAAGTCGAGAGAGCTAATGGCATGATACTCCAAGGCATTAAACCCAGGATCTTCGACCGACTGAAGAAATACACGTCCAAGTGGATTGACGAGTTGCCGTCAGTCCTTTGGGCACTCAGGACAACTCCAAGCACAGCAACCGGCCAAACGCCATTCTTCATGGTATACGGCGCAGAGGCAGTACTGCCCACAGAGTTGGAATACGGCTCACCCCGAGTCGAATTCTATGACGAGAAGAAGTCGGAGCAACAGCGGTTGCTAGCAGTGGATCTCGTTGAGGAGGAGCGTGATCAATCATTCATCAAGTTGGCGAAGTACCAGTAGGCTATGCGAAGGTACCATCAGCGGAACGTCAAGAACCGTGCATTCATGGTCGGTGATCTCGTCCTGAGGAAGATCCAGACAACGGAAGGGCGTCATAAACTGTCTCCCATATGGGAAGGGCCATTTATAGTAGATGCCGTCACCCAGCCAGGCGCCTATCGACTGAAAAGAGAAGATAGAGGACTCCTCCAAAACTCCTGGAACATCAACCAACTCCGCCGATTCTATACATAAGTTTTCTTTGTAGACTCATTTCATGTTTACTTGCAATAAATTATCACCTTTTCCCATTCAATGTTTTTTGGCTCTGCAGTAAGTATACTCTACTAACCACAGAGCCAGGGGGCTGTGTCACCTACCCTTATGTGTGGTGTTTTAAGTTTTTCTCATCTTGCTAGCAAGTCTCTGAATCTCTCCCGAGTTCATGAACACTCATATCAGGCTGACGCTCACACTCTAACACTGACGGGTCAATGCCTTATGTCGCCAACACCCTAGGTTAATGAGTCAGGCTAAGTCATAACCGAGTTAGTAGTGAGTGGACTTCATGTGTACTTAATGCACGAGGAAAGCAATATTAAACTTATGCATAAGGCAGAGTTTTCACATAATAAAATTAACCCATAACAAAAGTTTACACGTCTTCGTTACAACTTCACTTGCTACTCTACGTCCTACAGTATTTACAGAAGGAACCCGAGTAGCATCTACTCAGTCAAGGGTCGACATTGAGATCAGCTACCATCTCGGTAGCAGTGGTCTTCACCTCTTCGATCAACGCCAAAGCTTCCGGCCGTTCGCAGGCGTATCCCGTCAGCAGCCGAGGTTCTTCGAGTCCTGGATAGTGGGACTTCACCTTGGCGAGCACAGCACTGGAACACATGTTGGCGACGAAAACCGGCATCATCTCCAGCAGCTCTTAAGAAGACTTCTGGTCCTTGAGTTCTACTGAAGGATACACGTAGTCGATCACCTCAGCGGCACTCAGCTCAAGCTCTAGCAAGCTGTCTCTCACCTTGCTGAGTTCCTCTGTAAGAAAGCCATAAGAGAAGTGGGTCAAGACAATCAAGGTTTATTGAACAAAGAATAATAAGAAGACTTACTCTTGTGATCACGCTGCAGCATGGACTTCTCAACGGTGCTGGCCGACAGTTCGTCCTCTCTAGTCTTCAAGGCAGCCTCAAGCCCAGCAATCAACTGCTCCTTCTCCTTCAGCTGAGTCTTCTTCATTGAGAACTTGGTTCTCAGGTTGGAGATTTGCTCTAAGGCAACCTTCAGACTCTGATCCTTCTCTCAGGCGACCTTAGTGGCAGCAGTCTCGGCATCAACAGCTTTGCTGAGCTCTTGGTAGAAGCGCTCTTCTTTGGCTGAGTGGCTCTCTATTTGCTTTTGAGCCACTTCAAGCTCAGTTTGGCGGCTCTTGAGTTGTTCGTCCCTCTCGGTCAGCAGTTGAGAAGCTTTGGCATACTGGTCCTCCAAGGTCCGAATCCGACTCTTCAGACGTTCATGATCTAGAGGAAGAATGCAAGCTGCATAAAAGTTAGACTACTCAATTCCGACTAGTCAGCTAAGACTCTTCAAGAGTTAAGAGCTATTACCTCCAGAAGACCCTGCAGCCGACTGCAGTCTCTGAATTAAAGCATCCTTCTCCCTGGACTTGGCCTGCAATGCAGCGATCTGTTCTTCCATGGCCAGTTGCCTGTCCAGGTGAGGCCTCAAGTTCAGAAGCATCATCTCCTTAGCAGCCAAGTTCTTCTCCATCTCCTGCATTGGGCAGAGAGTCAGTAGACTTACAAGATTAAAGGAAGAAAAATATTATGGTCAAGAGACAAACCTAGAAGGATACCAGCAGCCCTCCATGATGATAATGAAACTTTGTCTGATTGGTAGACTCGAATTGTTTCTGCTTCCGAATGTCTTCATTCAAGTCAGACATGAACTTCTGCAGCTCCAAAGAGTCGTCAGCATGTGATGAAGAACCCCCTGCGTTCTGAGTCTCTGAGTCAGGAATGTTCAGGGAGAAACGAAGCCAGCCTCGGCTGAGGCTACCACAGCTTTCTCTTCAGGGACTCGGCGATCAACCTCCATGGGCTGAATCAGCTCCTGGTCATGTGAAGACTCCTTGTTTAACTGCTGAGAATTCTCTCCTTCTGCACCTTGTCTTTCTTCTATGGGAGAGTTGGCAGCAAGAAGAGAAACATCAGATGAAGGAATGTTCTTCCCTGTCTCAGCAGTCATCTTTGGCCCGGCCGAGTCATCTGCAGTGGCTGCGGTGGCGTCTCCTTCCTCGGGCTCCTCGGGACTGGTCTTGGGGGCTGCGTCTTCAACTCTGGCAGGATTTGTCTCCTCGCTTGGAGGAGTCGGAGGCCTATCCTCTGAATCATCACCACCAAGACCATCGCCCAGGTCTTCAACAACACCTTCTTCAGGTTCAGGAATCTTCTCTGGAATCGTTTCGGAGGAGGAGGGAATCTTCGGTTCAGCAGCAGCAGAAGGGTTGCTCTCGGGGGCTCTCTCAATCGAACTGATGTCAGCCACAGGGCGCCTGCAGAGTTAATGGGATAAATAGCAGTTCATCATAAATAATCTTGAATGAAATTCAAGAGGTTAGGCAGTGCCAACATACAGATTTGAAACGACTATGTTCAGTCGATCTGCAAAAGACCGTGGTTATGGAGCAGTCGAGCTGCTTGACACCCGGGTTTTCTTCGCCAAGGGATCCTCCTTCTCGGTGACTTCAGGGGAGTCATTATCTTCTATCGTGATAATTTCCCGAGTGGCTTGCCTGGTAGCTCGCCTCAACGGAGATCCACTCGGAGCTGAAGGAGGGCTGACTGAGATGGTAGCCCTTCGAGAGTCACACACCACGACACCTCGGGATGACCCTGCATCACCAGAACCCGCTGCCACATGCTCAGCAGAAGGTTTCCTTACATCCTTCTTCAGCTTCTTGCAGGAAGGAGGACCAGCTGGTGGTGAAGGAGTCGGAGCATCTTCACCAGCATTCAGCTGAGGGACCTCCGGCTCCTCCGTCTCGTCGTCACTCGGGATAGCAGCGTCAATGTCCCTGTCTGAAGACCGGAAGTCCAAAATGTCGCCCGACCTCTTCTTCGGAGGAGGAATGATGGCGTACACCGGAGTGTTCGGGCCGACCGACTGGAACGCCGTCTGTCTCTCCTACAGTGCAACAAAGGGTCAGAGAAGAAATAAAATGCTTGAAGTCAAGAATCAGAGAGAATAAAAGGTAAAGGATAAAGGATATACCGCAGGAGGAGGATTTCCATCATGAAATCCAGTGATGACTGGATGTTCAATGTCAGCACCATCAACAAAGAAGTGGACCACTCGGTTGGCAATGACCGAGTCGGTGTCTCCTTCGATATTCGCGTTGCTGGGGTCATCTTGTCCGAGCCACTTCCAAGCAGGATTCTCCCTCATCTTACAGGGTTGGAATTTCCTGGAGCAGAAGGACACGGCCAGCATAGGACCAGTCAAGGAACCGTGTTCCTCATTTTTCTTCAAGTCATCTATGAGGCTCAAGAGGTCTTCCACTTGGAGCTTTTCTTGGGCAGTCAGAGTCTTTCTCCAATTTTCCCTTGGAATGGGAGAGATGTCTCTAAAAGCAGGAAGCATTGGGGGAAAGTTCTTCACATAGAACCAATAGGCGTGCCATCCCTTCAGAGTGGTGTAGAATGGAAAGTGGAAATAGATATCCCGGTTCCTTAATTGAAAGCCGGCGCCTCCAATTTTAGCCGGGTCATCGTTTTTCGGGTGGGCTTTGATCATGAAGAGGCGACGGAAGAGGTTGAAATGTGGTTGGAGGTCGAGGAACACTTCACACAAAGTGATGAAGCAGGAGATGTGCAAGATGGAATTGGGGTTGAGGTGATGCAGTTCAAGGCCATAGAAGTTGAGAATACTACGAAAGAAGGAGTGAGTGGGAAACCCTAACCCGCGTTGGATGAAAGACTCGAAGACCACGATCTCGTCGATGGCGGGTGTTGGGGAACCCTCGCCGGCGGCGGGCCTCCAACCAATGACTTCGCGCTCGGGAAGGATACCAGCGTCGGTAAGGGCTTGGCACCTTGCTTCAGTCATCAGCGAGCGCGGCCATCCTTCATCTTCATCTCCGGAGGGAGAAGCGGCTTTCTTCTTGCGCTGCGCCGGGCGTTTGGACCGCGGCAGCATAGCGGATCGGGGGAGTACCCAAGGGCGCGAGGGAAGTTCTTCGTTGCAAGAAGATTTGGTGGCGACTTGGTGGAGAAATAGCGGCGGCGGATTTGGGATTGCGGCGAAGTTGGGAAGGAAGAAATGGCAACTGCCCAGATCTGGTGGAGGAAGACGAAGGGGTGCGCGTGTTTAATAGGCGGGAACCATTTCGTGAACGGGTCAAATTTGCTGTTTTAGTTTTTGACGGTTGAGATCTAATAACCGTTGTGACTAGTTGGTTAGGTCATTTGGTTTCACACTTAGCCATTGTGTGGTCTACACCGGAATCAGTCGGTTGACTGATTTCCGAGGTCCTTTGTGACTTGAAGATTGAAGTACTCAACACGGGAAGATTGGAGTCCTTTTATTCAACAAGAAGCAACAATACAAATGAGACATTACAAGTTGCAACAAATGAAGGAGATACAACAAGATAAGGAGACATGTTACATAAACATGACAACACCGACTACAACAGAAGACTCCATGGAAGCAAACATCAGTTTACTCCTTACGAGTCTTGCTCCTAGTTCTGCTAGCAACCTCTTTATTCACGAGTTGCCATGGAGGGTTGCCATTGGGCAGATAACGGCGACGAGGATGATTAGAGGCTTCGTCATCAGAGGAAACGTCGATAAACTCGGGCAAGGCTGGGTCAGTTGGCTCGGGAGCAGGAAGAATAATATCAAGAGCAGGAATTTCAGGAGCAGCTTCAACAATGGCTAAGTTATGGAAGGAAGGCAGCTCGGGAACCTCCAGCAATGGATTTACAACCGGAGGCTGAGAGGAGCTAGAAGAACCTTTCTTCAAAGCTTTCTTCCCTTTCTGGTTCTCCATGCTGCGAGTTGGATAGAATGGCTTAGGGGGCTGTTGGTGCAGCTAGTTCATTTAAAGATGGAAAAGAAAGAAGAAGATAAGGATGAATGACAATCATAACAGTGAAAGCATCTTTACTTTAGCTGCAAAGCCTGGGGGCTCGATGCAGGTAGTAAGAAGACAGAGCAGCGTTTCAGGCAGAACAGTGAACCTGTGACTCAGATGATGACAAGGAGTTATTGGCTTCAAGTGATCTCTAGTTGAAATGACTCGGCACTGAAAGTTAAGGAACTAAATCACTCGGCAATGCTTCTTTGGGAGTCTGTGAACAATTTTTCAACTTCTTCATAGACTCGGAGGGCTACATCCATAGGATGCACTAATCGTGCACCCTATTGAGTTTTACTCGGAGAGATAACAAGTGGTAAAGGCTGAAGGCAGGAATGAAGTTATTGAAGTTTGTGAACAATTGTTCCAATTCTCCACAAACTTGGGGGCTAATCCGTAAGGATTCACTGTCGTGATCCATTTTTGAAGGCGACTCGGCTCAACCGAGCTAGACCCACGGGGGGTTAATCCCAGAATTGAACTTACTTTTTGTGTCAGTTTTATGAACTGCAGTGAAGAGTAAGGCGTTTTTTCTTCAAAACTACGAGCTGTTATCATCCTGGGCACAAGTTGCTGGATGGGCTTAGGATCGCGGGCAAAGCAAACACTCAGTCTGAGACTCGTAACTTATTTTTGGTTTAACAGCTTAAGTGCACCAGATTTGGGGAGTTCCATTTACTCTTATAAAGTCCCATATTAACTCGGCTAAGGGTTTCTGACTCTTATGCTAGGCTTCTTTAGAGCTGCTGCATAATTCTACGAATTTTGTAGATGCTCGGGGGCTCCACCTTATAGGTGTGTGTTTTAAAAAAAATCCTGTCAATTGCCTACTGATTGTCAGTCTTGTCAACTCGAGGTTGAACGCATGTTGACAGGTAGGGCATGCTCTTTAGAGCCCAGCAATGATTCTGGCGTCAGTCGGCATTGGATGTCCTTTGTGTTTTATGCCTAATTCAAGGCCTTGCTGATCTTGGTATTCCCAGGTTTCAGTCTTCTTCTTCTGATATTGGTTATTTCAGGTAACTGTAATTCTTTTGAGTCTTTTTAATTGACCAGCCTAGGCTGAGAAATGATGTACGTGGAGTTAAAGCCAGTCGGAAGTCTTCAAAATCAATCAAAAAGCACTCGGGGCTACTGTTGAAGTAATGAGAACCCGGGTATCCTTAAGAATAACAAGGCCGAGTATTCCAGTTATGAGTAGTCGGATGACTTCAATTAGGCCTGGGTGGCCCAGCAGACTCGAGGTCGGTTGGGTCACTCGGCTCATATTAAACCGAGTCGGACTTGTACCGCAAGGCAAACAATGATGTAGCCGACTAGGTTAGACTCCATGTAATCCTAGACTCCCGGCTATATAAGGCGGCTAGGGATCCTACTGTAACTCTCTCCACAATATACCATACTAACGCTGGACGTAGGGTGTTACGCTTTTAGCGGCCCAAACCAGGATAAACCTTGGCGTCCCGTATACCATCGTGTTTTTGATCCTTAAGCAACCACATAAATAACTATCGAGGCCTAAAACCTCGACAGGGAGGGGGTCTCGTCTGCATTGATAGCTATTAATTCAGAGAACACCTTTTGGACATTAGCTTCCATCTAAACTGTCTGTTTGCAAAAGAAAGGCTACGATTGCTTGCCACTACCGATAGCAGGACTTCATCAGTTCACGCACTCGCCGGACGCCGCCATGACACTCGGCCAAAGCCGCCCCCACGTGCGTGCGCCCGCCCGCTAGCCAAAGATTGCGACCACGCCCGCTCGCCGGAGATTGCGAACACGCCCACGCCCTCTCAGCATAAAGTATTTAGTTGCAACATGTTGTACTGTATCACCCAACCTAAGCTACTTCTCTACACTGTGGGACTCATTTGTACAGGGGCACCGGCACACCATTGCCAGGCGTGGAAGTACTAACAGACACCACCGCGTCCTTCAGAAAGCAACATGCCCCGGTTGCGTCGACCGATCAAGCCAAGTATCTGTACGAGTTGACAGCGTCTTTGTCCCGCTCCAGGTACTCCCTGGTGATAAGGTCCTCAATCCTTCTCTTGATCATTTTGACGTCAGGCTGCAGAAGAGAAAATGTACCCGTCGTCAAGATATTGATTCAGAGAAGAGAAATTAGTCTACATTAACAAGCACGCAAAGAAAAACAGTGTAAGGAGACAGACAAACTAGTACCCTGAACATGCGGCTAAGCTGTTCCACACATTCCGCAACGAGATTATGATGGGTCGAGATTTTGCGGCTCTTCATGATACGCACAAGGGATGCATCAATTGCAAACTTCCGGTCCGTGTTCACATCGTCAATAACCTTTTTCTTCTCGTCAGACGGGGGAAGTTGCACCTACAAAAAACACATCACTATTGTGTTTTTTTTTTATGAAAGCAAGAGATGAAATCAAAAAAAAAAAGAAGGAAAATGCGGTAAGTCACCTTTATCCTGCACATCCTATCAGTAAATTTGGAGTTGAACTCAAAGACATCATTTGGAGAGATTGTTCTGTTACTTGGCTCCTTGTTGAGAATCTTGTACTTTGCGCACGAGAGTGAATGTAGCACGCGCACAGTATCATCATCAGTCAGTTTCAATTGCGTCACGATCTCAGAGTAACTTAGTCTCTCAGAGTCATTGAATAGCAGCAGTAGAGCAGCCTGGCGACAAAAAATATATATTGGTAACAACACTAAAATTTTGGCACGGTAAGCAAGCATGTGGATCCAACGTACCTGATAAGTTATAACTATAAGCTCAATTTTTTTGGGTTCGAAATGCCCAAGGATGTTGCAATTTCCCAAGGAATAGATCCAGGTAAGGTTTCTTTTATTTTTCCATTCATGATTATAGAAATCCTTGTAAGCCTCTACACAATGAACCTGAAAATATGCCCATCGGCAATCTAGCATCATTAGCAAACTTTTATTCCAACCAGTAAAAATATGACAAGGAGCGCATACCATCTCATAAGGAAGATTGATCTCACAAGTTCTGTAAGTTGGCCAGTGTCCTGTCCTCAGGACAGTCACAGACAGATCAACCCAAGGATTTGAGCCTAGGTGTGCTTCAATATATGCTTCATATTTGCATTGTTCACCCTTCGTCTCTGTAATGTCAGTGAGCATGCCTTCCATTTTTGAAGTAAATTGTTCTCCAAAGTTTTGCTTTAGCTTGGAAAGCATGCTTCTCTCATGTTCTTCATTGCCAACTTTTTCAAAGAGCAATCTCCTTCCTAGCTTCTTCCTACATTAGATTTCCAGGGGAAGAGTTTTCAAGCTCAAATTAGGACATCTGTAATAAGATTCCAAATTAATTAAAAAAACACAAGCCTGTGAAACTCAAAGAAGAGATCTTTATCCCTTATGTATGTGATAAGCTTGACAACCTGCAGTAATAGTTTCAAAGCTGAGAAAAATTAGCATGCAACTATGTGTGCAGAGAGTGCTGCAATAAACCAAACCGTGTCAAGGTTTTCCTCAATTGCTTCATCACTTAGTTTTACAATTCCACCTTTTCTTAAGATACTGTCACAATATGATGCAAACAATTCAGCACTAGTGCAACCAGCAACATCTTTGCTGCAAACAACTTCAAAGGCCTCTCTAAGTGCCTGATTTAAAAAAAATAGAAAATAGATAGAACTAAATCACATTAGTACCGGTTTTTCTTGTAAAGCCATACGAGGATATAGTATGATCATAAAATGTAGAACCAGCAAACCTTGTGAAATTCCTTATGATTCTGGAAACAACCAGTTACATATGCATAATTTTTGTCATGAAGCTCCAATATTTTCCGCACAAAGTCCTAAAACCAAACAGTGTAACCGCAAGAAAAGAAAGCAAAAGATCAATTAAATAAGAAAGAAAATGTATCTAAAATCATACCAGCTCCAGCATGCTGACTACATCTTTCTTTTCACTCTGCCGGTACGCATAGGCAAAAAGAAGAGGTTTGATTACAGAAGTTGAAAAACAATCAAGCAAGAGTAATCAAGATGCAATCATTCATATTAGATCAAATATCAAAAAGAAAATAAATCACGTACATGCTTAAGTTATGTTATAACCAAAAGTTATAAACTGCTTCCAAAATTTTGTATTATCAGAAATTCAAGACATACTATTGATCAGAAAGTGATCTTCTTATGAATTGCTTGATCAAAGTTGGACACATGATCACAGTGCATATGAATTTTGACAAAGATAACTGGGAGTTGCATATATATGGTTAACCCAATAAGCGAGCAAAACATAGGCTGAATCACCTTTTTGCTGATAGCAGCATCAATGGCTTGTTGAACCAAGGACATGCCTTGTTCGTTAACATGCTGCAAAGCAGTAGTAATGAACTTATTTAGAAAATATGCTACACTTTCAATAGTGGAATAGAATCAGGCCACACGGTATATGCCATACCTCCTTGAAAACTTTAGATACTGGAGCCAAGCCATCTATCCTAGAGAAGAGCCTAAACATCCGTGATAAATCTTCAACCTACAGTAATAAATATATTTTAATTTTTAATATTAGTATATGGGGTATTGCAAAGCATATGTTTCTTTCTATCATACCTTATCATCAAAAAGCAACTTCTTTAGGATTTGGTCGGTGTGCTTGGCTAACAGTTCTCGTTGTGCAACCTGTAAACATTGGCATTTAGTTTCAAAATCAAAGGATATTCAACTTGCTGTGGTTTTATAAAAATTAGAAATTATTCAAAATGAGACACAAACCTCCATTAGCTTTTCTTCAGTAGAAGAATGCAAATAATGCTTAACCCGTTCTTTCTCTTTTTGCAAGTATTCCTCGGCCTACAAAGAACTAGTCAGAAGGTTGTGTCCTAACACTCTCAATATATTTAAATATCTTCTCAATTACCTTCATCATGTATTCAGGGCAAGTGTCCTCAAGGATCCAGGCTTGAGACTTCTTGGAATAGTAATCGGCCGTACCTTTCAGAAAAGCTACCACGAAATCCTCTTGATAGAGCTTCATATCGTTCCCTAGCTCAACATAGATATCAAGAACATTCTTCAGAAGAGTACGATCTATAATCTGGCCCTCCCTCTCCTCGTCAACCTTCCAAGTCAAGGAATTCGACATAAGTAATGCTGCCATGCCTGTGAAATGTGCCATGACATGCAACAAAAAGCAAGACTCACCATGCCGGTCACAATTGTTGTCACTGTAGTTTTGTGCGCATTGAAAACCTGTTACAAAAACAACGAAACAACAAAACTTAGAATCTCACGAATGCAACTAAACTTACTTGGAACTTAATGATCTTGTAAAATCGCATCATTGAAACAAAGACCCTACCAGATCCCGGAAGCAATTCCAGCCCGTTTCTTTGAGAGATGGGAGCCTCCTCCGTGGTATGAAGACGCGTTCAAGGTAGTGAAAGAACCTGCTCAGCCACCTGACCATGATCTTGTGGTCCTTCCACCTCTGGTCCAGCTCCCTAATAAGAAACTCGCCATGCTTCTCCTTTATGGAGGGCAATACCTGCGTGTACAGAAGGAGAAACAATCACACATGGGCAAAGCAATGATAAGGCACGAGCTAACAAACATTGCTTGTTAAAATCATCCGTATTCATAATGGACAAAAGTAAAGGACCAATTTTATACTTGCATTGTTAAAAGATCTATAACCATCCCAGCCAAGACCCAATTACTAGTTACGAAAACTAATCTGACTAAGCATATACAAGAATCCATCTATCCAATCTAATTAAACTCGCGCATTGAAACAAAACAACAGATTAGAGCACGTACGGTTTTACTGATGTAGTCCTCCAATACTTCCGGGTACCTATCGTAGAGCTGCTCCGAGTAATTGTTCGGCGCCTTCTCAGTGCACATGTTGTAGATCGTCCTGCCGATCGGCAAGAAGCGCACACAATTAGATTGAATCGGATCAGATTTTAACCCCACCAGTCAAATCGATGGAGTTGGGGACGTACGTGTAGAGGTGCATGTACTCGACGGAGCTAAAGCCGACGCCCTCCTCGGCGGCGAGGATGCGCTCCAGCTTCTTGCACCCTACGACCATCTCCTTCCACCCCTCCTCGAGCTCGATCACCTTGCGCCTCTGCTGCTGCTGCCCGGCGGCGTCGGCGTCGCCGGAGCCGGCGGTGGAGGCTTGCTTCGTCGCCATTTCCGTGTGTCGCGTCGCAAGGAGGCGAAGCAGCTGCGTGGAAGTTGCGGAGCATCGAGATGACCCGTGCAGCGAAGGTTTTGCGTGGGTTTGGCCATTAAACTAGTGGTTTCACTTTGTCTCCTTCTGCACGTCGCCTTCTGCCAAGGAGCAGAGCCCGAGAACCGGTACCGACGATGAGTTTGAGCTTCAATTCTCAGATAATAGTGGAGTCACAGCTAGGCCAGCCGGGCTACGGGGCCCTTGCCATAGAAATTGCTTAGAAGATGCGACCCATACGCTGCTATCCACGCCTAAATGCACCACCGAGTAGCTGATGAGGATGTTTGTTGGGTCTTTTGATTCAAACATTCCAACGTTTACCTCTAGCACTTGTGATGCGTCGGTGTTAGTACTTCGTTATTGCTGCCTCCTTACCACCGTGTTGTCCTGAGGTGTAGGGTTTTGGGGGATTCCAAGCACATTGCGTAGAAAAATACTCCTAGCACCCAAAGTCACATCGCTCAGGCTTTCAACGGTGCCAATCCTGACAGCAAAACGACGCCTGCAACGGTGCCTTCCGCAAGAAGCATTCAGATTGCTTCCATGGGAGTAATAGTTTATGCCGTGAAAGAGATGTCTTACGGTGTTTGCGATTAACGTGAGCCGTCCGTTGCTTAAATCTAACGTTCCACAATGGAAAGTACCAACCAAAATATACAAAAGTATTGATAGAAGTATTTAAGTATTAAGGATAAAAAGATAATTTCATATGTTGGCTAATATGGAACGGGGGTACAAAAATATTTCACGCCAGCACTTCCTATTTACATAGTTTGATTGTTGTTTACTTAGTTCCAATATTTCTTCGAATGAGAAAACAAGAACATGATACGAGGTCTCTTGGTGAGGCGGTGCAGGCGGCCATAGCAAGGCGGTGCTAGCAGCACTAGAGGCTATGGTGAGGCTATGCCGGAAGCAGTGCCGCGATGATGCGTTACCATGATATTTACATGGTTGAAATCACGTTTACTGCCACGATGCGTTACCATGATATATTTACATGGTTGAATCACGTTTACTTGTTTATGAGAGTACCGTGCTATTCAGATTTGGCAAACTATGTTTGAAGATTAACAAATAGTTAGGTCGAGTAGTGTATTTGTTTTAATGATTATCGTCATAGCCATGGCCATAGGAGCCACGACTATCGAAAGGAGGAAGACGGGGCATGATACATGCGCCGGGATTTTTGGGATTTGCTGAATAATTTATTTACATTTTCTAAGTTTACCAGGTTCTAAACTTGGTTGTTGCATGGCAGAGGCGAAAATTTTAGGGACTAAAATATTTAATGATAAGCCATATTTCTTAGAGTGTGCATCTATTGTAATCTTAGATGGTGAGGAAAGCCGGGGCTATGGAGGCCATGATCAAAAGGTAGAAGATGAGGTAGGATGCAACCACCAGGATTGTAGGAATTTTATTAGGTAACTTACTATTGGGTAACTTACTCAGTATACGTGATATAATGTACAATTTTACGAATGTTATTACGGGAACATATTTAAAGAAACTTTTGTGGCCTGCTATCATTCTAAAGTATCATTTACCGTGTTTATCACTATGTTATTGAACATTAAAATGCAATGTGATCATATAAAACTACCAAAATCATTGCACTGACATATTTAGTGGTTTGCAAGCACGGGATATTTAATTTCTTAACTTACATGGTTGCATGCTATTTACAAAGCTTTGAGCTATTGCACCAAACGTGATCCTTAACCTTTTACCTTATTGGACTCAAATTCGCTCAATTACAACCCTCTAGATCATAGTCATTTGAGCTATTCAAATAATATAGGATTGAGTAAATAATCACATTTTATAGCACCCGCCATGGTTATCTTGCATGCTATCTCGCTCGAGATCCTTGATAGAAGGATCAATCGGGAAAGAGAGTAAATGATCTCATTATTTATCTAAACAAATAAATGCCTTAATTGCACGTAATTAGTCATCTTCTATTGATTGTGACAATTTTTATTCCGTACCTTACCCCTCTCTTAATCAACGGTCCAGATTTTGGTACCTCTAAGTACATCGCAAACACCATAAAAGATCTCAAGAAAAGAAAATTCTTCGAGCGTTGGCCATAAGGGAAAAAAAAGATTGTACATGAAGCTTAAGGAATCATGTTTGCCTTTCTACTCCTCCAGTACATGTGCTCAAATGTGATGGGATTTCTCCTCTCAACTACAGTAGCAAGCAAAATATCACGCGTCTGAACTTTGCAGCGGCGTTCTGAATATACAAAGTAATTGTCAACAAAAAATGAGGACTGACAACGAATAAATTAAAATCAGGGCAGAATAATTAATCGGGATTTGGTCAAAATATATAACTAAGCTGGAGTAGTTACCTGGTCAATAGGCTCCGTCCGCATCTTGCTCCCATCGAAGTCGAACATGAATGAGCAATATACCAACCGTCCTAAAATGATTTGGCTTGAATAAATTCCGCTCTGAAAAGCCAAATGTTAGTCTATGAAAGGAATATTACAGATGAGCTAGCAAGAAATTTTGGTCAGTTGCGCATGCGCGGGGAGAAAATGGTTTCACCGACTTGAAATGATCTGTCGTGCTGTAGTGCCCAAGCGATCAACGTGAACAGTGGAAAATCTTGGCATCGGTGGGATGAATAAAATACGAGGGACACTGTATCCACTAGGCAGTAGAATCTGCACTTTCCCAGTGATGAGTCGCTGCACAACAGTACTGTGGTCCATAGCTTTTGACCACCGTCCCGGCCGTTGTACCTTTATTTCTAATCGTTGCTGAGTTACGCACACCGCTCCATTAATTTGTAAGCCGAGTCTAATCTACAGTTTGCTCCCTGGAGGTGCTCACGATTCACGAAGACGCTCGGTCGAGCCGGCGCGTCCTGACCCCTCTTGGTCGTCGGAGTACCGGCCGGTGAACGTGATCTGCGCCTGCAACCGACGTGGTGACGTCCCTCTCACCGCGGCTTACAACGCACTCGGTGTTCATCGTCTCGCACTTCTACTGGCGCAATGAAGGGCTTGTTTGCCTGGAGAGGAGGCAGGTTTTAGAGGACGCGAACCAAAGCAGCCCGCATGCGTCATGAGGACTTGTCGTTTGCTTTGGAGTTGGATACTCCAGATCCAAGGTACATAGTGAATATAATTTGGCCCATCAAAGTGTTGCGCCATATGTACCATATTCTGCCATTCCAGGGTATAAAACAACAAATTTTGTCAAAAAAGACAAAAAGCGGGAAAAAAAAATACTTGACTCCCATTTTGTGGGAACAAAAACGGACAATAACATACGAGGAGAAAAACAAATCTTAAAGCATAAAGTATTTAGCTGCAACATGTTGCACTGTAGTATCACCCAACCTAAGCTACTTCTCTACTATGGGACTAATGTACAGGGGCAAAAATGCCAGGCGTGGAATAACTAACAGACACACGTCCTTCAGAAAGCAAAATGCCCCGGTTGCGTCGACCCATCAAGCCAAGTATCTGTACGAGTTGACAGCGTCTTGGTCGCGCTCCAGGTACTCCCTGGTGATAAGGTCCTCGATCCTTCTCTTGATCATTTTGATGTCAGGCTGCGGCAGAGACAAAACAATTGATTCAGAGAAGCACGCAAAGGAAAAACAGTGTAAAACGAGACAGGCAAAGTAGGCACCTTGAACATGCGGCTGAGCTGTTCCACACATTCGGCAACGAGATTCTGATGCGTCGAGACCTTGCGGCTCTTCATGATACGGACAAGGGATGCATCAATTGCAAACCTCCGGTCCTTGTTCACATCATCAATAACCTTTTTCTTCTCGTCGGATGGGGGAAGTTGCACCTACAAAAAACACATCACTATCAATTTTTATTTTCTTGACAAGCGAGAGATGAAATCAAAACAAGGAAAATGCAGCAAGTCACCTTTATCCTGCGCATCTTATCGGTAAATTTGGAGTTGAACTCAAACACATCACTTGGAGAGATTGTTCTGTTACTTGGCTCCTTGTTGAGAATCTTGTACTTCGCGCACGAGAGTGAATGTAGCACGCGCACAGTATCATCATCAGTCAGTTTCAATTGTGTCACGATCTCAGAGTAACTTAGTCTATCAGAGTCATTGAAAAGCAGAAGTAGAGCAGCCTGGCAACAGAAAATATGTATCGGTAAGAACATTAATATTATGGCACGGTCAGAAAGCATGTGGATCAACATATACCTGATAAGTTGTAACTATAAGCTCAATTTTTTTTGGTTCGAAAAGGCCAAGTACGTTGCAATTTCCCAAGGAATAGATCCAGTTAAGCTTTCTGTTTTTCCATTCATCATTATGAAAGTCCTTGTAAGCCTCTACACAATGAACCTGAAAAATATGGGAGTTTAGCATCGTCAGCAAACTTTTATTCCAACCAGTAAAAATATATGACAAGGAGCGCATACCATCTCAGACGGAAGATTGATCTCACTAGTTTTGTAAGTTGGCCAGTATCCTGTCGTCAGGACAGTAACATTCAGATCTACCCCAGGATTTGAGCCCGGGAGTCCTGCAATGTATCCTTCATATTTAACTTGTTGTTCTCTCGACTTAGTAATGTCTGTGAGCATGCCCTCCATTTTTGAAGTAAATTGCCCTCCAAAGTATTGCTTTAGCTTGGAAAGCATGCTTCTCTCATGTTCTTCATTGCCACCTTTATCAAATAGCAACCTCCTTCCCAGCTTCTTCCTATAATAAGTTTCCAGGGGAAGGTTTTTCAGCCTCAAAATAAGACATCTATAATAAGATTCCAAACTAATAAGAAAAACACAAACCTATGGAACTCAACGAAGAGATCTTTGTCACTTAAGTAAGTGAGAAGCTTCACAACCTGCAGTAACAGTTCCAAAGCTGAGAAAAATGAGCATGCAACTTGATGCTTGCAAAGAATTATTCAATAAACCATACCTTTTCAAGGTTCTCTTCAATCGATTCATCACTTAGTTTCTCAATTCCACCTTTTCTTAAGATACTGTCACAGTATGATGCCAACAGTTCAGCACTTGTGCAGCCGGCAACATCTTTGTTGCAAATAACTTCGAAGGCCTCCTTATGTGCCTGATAAAAAAAGATATATTGAATCATAACTCTGATTTTAGGCAATAGAGAGACTAGTATGATCAATGTAAAATCAGCCAACCTTGTGAAATAGTGTGTCATCCTGGAAACAACCAATTACGTATGCATAATATTTGTCATGAAGCTCCAACATTTTCCTTACAAAGTCCTAAAATGCTAGCATCAGTTAGTAAAATAAATAAAGCAAAAACTAAACTGGAAAAAAAAGAAATGTATACAAAATCATACCAGCTCCAGCGCACTCACGACATCTTTCTTTTCATTCTGCAGACATGCAAAGGAAACAGGTTTGATTACAAAAGGTGAAAATAAAGCAAGTGACAGTAATCAAGATACAACATCCATATTAGATAAAATATCAAAAATAGAAAAATCGCTAGCATGTCTAAAGTTATGTTATAACTAAATATTATTTCAATACTTCAAAAATTCGTATTAAGAGAAGTTTAACTAAAATTTCATAAAGTGGTGCTTCACAAAAGGAAGTGGCACTAGCAAAGATGTTTGTCGAGTGAAGTTGAATTTATATATCAGCTAGCTAACAAAGTAAACTGAGAGTTGTAAATGGTAAAAAAAATATCGAATCACCTTTTTGCTGATAGCAGCATCTATGGCTTGTTGCACCAAGTACAGGCCTTCTTCAGTCACATGCTGTAGCGCAGTAAACTTGTTAAGAATGTGCTACACTTTCATCAATAGTGAAATAGAATCAGGTCATGCGGTGTCCAATACCTGCTTGAAAAACTTTGATACTGGAGTCAGGCCAACAGGTTTAATCCTATTGAAGAGCCTATACATCCTGGATAGATCCTCGACCTACAGCAATAAACATATGTGAAATTCATATAATAATATTTATGGTTTGGCAAAGCATATAAATGTTTCTTTCAATCAAACCTTATCATCACGAAGCAACACTTTGCATCCAGAATTCTCCTTGGTCAGGATCTGGTCGACGTGGTTTGTTAACAGTTCTCGTTGTGCAACCTGTAAGCAATGGTTTTCAATTGTTTTACAAAATTCTACTTTCTATTGTTTTACAAAAATTAGACATTACTCAAAATGAGACACAAACCTCCAATAGCTTTGATTCAGTAGAAGAATGCAGATAATGCTCAACCCGTTCCTTCTCTTTTTGCAAGTATTCCTCCGCCTACAAATAGCTAGTCAGAAATTGTCCTTACACTGTCAAGAGATATCAATATCTTCTCAGTTACCTTGATCATGTATTCAGGGCAAGTGTCTTCGAGGATCCAGGTTTGGGCCTTCTTAGAATAGTAGTCTGCCGTACTTTTCAGAAAAGCTACCACAAAATCCTCTTCGTAGGGTGTCAGATCGCCATTCCCTAGTTCAATATAGATATCACGAACGTTCTTTAGAAGGGTACGATCTATAATCTGGCCCTCCCTCTCCTCGTCAATCTGTCAAACCAAGAAAGTCAACATAAGAAAACGATTGCCCTGCCATCTCTGTTAAATGTGCCATGACAAGCAACAAAAAGCAAGGCTCACCATGCGTGTCACAATTGTTGTCACTGTTGTTTTGGGCTCCATGAAAACCTGTTAGAGAAGAAACGAAACAACGAAAATTAAAAACTCACGCATGCAACTGTAAACTTCTTGGAATTTAATTAATGATCTTGTAAAATCGTAACATTGAAACAAAGAGCCTACCAGATCCCGGAAGCAGTTCCAGCCCTTTTCTTTGAGCGGCGTGAGCGACTTCCGTGATATGAAATAGCGGTCAAGGTAGTGGAAGAACCTGCTGAGCCACCTGACCATGATCTTATGGTCCTTCCACCTCTGGTCCAACTCCCTAAGAAGAAATTCGCCGTGCTTCTCTTTCATGGAGGGCATTACCTGCATGCACAGAGGAAAAATAATCACGCAAGGGCAACGCCACGATCAGGCACAAGCTGACATTACTTGCTAAAAACATCCGTATTCATAGTGTACACAAGTAAAGGACCAATCTAAAGTATAACCATCACAGCAAAGACCCAATTACGAAAACAAATCTCAACTTGCCCCACTAAGCATATATATGCTCTATCTAATTAAAGTCGTACATTGAAACAAAATAACAGAATAGAGAACGTACGGTGTCGTTAATGTATTTCTCCAATTTTTCCTGGTACCTATCGTAGAGCTGCTTCGAGTAATCGAACGGCGTCTTCTGCGTGCACATGTTGTAGATCGTCCTGCCGATAGGAAAGAAGCGCACACAATTAGATTGAATCAGATCAGATCGGATCAGATTAAACCCCGACAGCCAAATCGATCGATCGAGTTGGAGGACGTACGTGTAGAGGTGCATGTACTCGAAGGAGGTAAAGCCGATGCCCTCCTCGGCGGAGAGGATGCGCTCCAGCTTCTTGAACCCTTCGACCATCTCCTTCCATCCCTCCTCTAACTCGATTATCTTGCGCCCATGGTGCTGCCCGGCGGCGTCGGCGTCGGCGGCGTTGACGGAGCGGGCGGCCGCCGCGGCGGCGGCGGATTGCCCGTGCTGCTTCCTCGCCATTGCCGTGCGCCGCGAGGACGACGGGGTAGGCGAAGCAGCGGCGTCCAAGTCGCGGAAGAGGAGACGACGAGATGAGTCGTGCGGCGAGGGTTTTGGGGGGGTTTGGCGTCTGCGCCGGAGGACGGAATATAAATAGGTTATTATTAGGTTGAAGGGAGGGCGTCGTGCCAACGATGGAGTCTAATGGTGTCCTACGTCGGTTCGCATGCCGTCACGACTGACAGTGGAACCCTTTCTCTCGCGGTGAAATCAGGGCCGTTAATTAATAGAGTTATTAGCTAATCCATTGTATGTGATTCGTAATCTAATTGGAGCTTTATCCAATTATAATATGCAACCAATCTAATAGGAGTACGTGCATGTGGCATTCATTTGTACAACTTCCAGGTTATAAGTAGCACGTAAAAATTAATATATTGTGGCAACTGGACAGCAAAGATTCGTCATCGAAATAATGAGTAGGTAAGTATAGTGTAAGTATGATAGAATAACATATGAATCATAGGTACAATGTAAAATAGTAAATATATGATATAAACTCATAGTACTTAAGTTATAAATATCGTTGTGTCACTGCAGAATACTTTCATTATATAGGAGATTATACAGTAGTCCTACATAATAGTGAACCGTTCATTTGAATAGTCCTCGAGACTCTAGATGGCCTCTTACCTTTTAGGATGCACAAATTTACCCTTTTACCTAATAGTTGTTTGTAAGATTGGGTTAACCCTTTCATGCAAAGCATGGACAAAAACGTAAAAGATTGATGGGATAGAGTGGGGTTCGCACAGCATGTGAGCAGGCCTAGTCAGGTTGGACCCTAGGATGTTACGCCCATATATAGACTAAGGGTACAAACCAAGATGCCTCGCTCCCTATGATCACACCAATCCATGTTTCTCTCCAAATCTTCCCCCAAGTGCTCCTCTTACTTCCTCTTAGCCACCATGTTCTCTACTGTTTTCCACTGGCCAAGAGGCCCCTCAAAGGCTGAGCAATAAACTACATATAGGCCTGCAAACCTTAACTAGTCGTTGGTCAAAAGTGCTATGCTAACATAGACAATCCAGCACTGTCTCCATTTCTGATATTCCCTCTCCGGTCTAGAAATATTACTAACTAGGTACATACCCCGCGCGTTGCTGCGGGAAGATAAGATTCAAGAGGTGATTGGATTAAGCAAATATAAAAATAGTTTGAACCAGAAAGGAACATGATGTTTGGGTCATTAATCGAAGCACGTGATGCTTTTTTTTTTGCTCGTTTTTGTTGTTGGCATCAAGCTCTTTGAAGTCAACATCAACTATTACCATAGAGACAACCACCGCATTCTTTCTTTTTATGAAAATTTTTCAGAATGGAATGTAAGAACCCTAAATTGTTTCTGTATCAGACTTTAGTAGAACAATGTGCGTGTTCACAGTGTATCTTGAAGATAAATCAACTACACTATAGAGGAGCGATACAAATGATCGTACCTGTATTGGGGCTTAGTTTCCCCATATCAAACATTTTCAGAAGCAACTAAAAGAAGATGTGTTTTTGTACTATAAAGATCTTATATAAATGACCGCGTACACGTTGTGTTTAATTAGTTTGCCATATAGCAAGCACGTTCAGAGGCAACTAAAAGCAAATGAATGACATGGTAACATCCTCGGATAATTTGGAAGTACACACACAGATGCACTATGAGGCAAGTGAACTACATGAGCTATAGTCCCAAAATATAGTTCTGGAAGGAGAGTAGACAATTCATGCTGGACCAAAATACGAAGAATTTGCTGCACAGGTTTGTTGACATGCATTAGATCCTGATCCCCATCTGACCCTTGATCAATTGTGCCTTGGATATATATAATTTCAATAGCAAGGAATTATGTACCTCTGAAATTATAATAGAGAATTAGTGTCCCATCTGCATAAGACGTTGGAACAAAAAGTAAGAATGGGAATAAAAATAAAACTTTGTTGATTCGAAATCTAATTATTAAGTTTCATGCAGGTAAGAACTTGTAGTGAACATGAATGAGAATGACCGGAGTGCATAAAACTGCACCAGGCATAACAAACTCATGGCAATAAAATTACAGCAAATTTTCATAGCATGTATAGTCCAAAGATATCCCAGAAGCAAATTTCTGCACGGAGAACAGAGAAACCGAATCCTACAGGGTTAGCAAGAAAAGAATCAATCAAGGACGCAAGGGGCAGAGATATAAAAAGCAAAATTAAGTATCCTGGCTCGCATGATTTTTGAAGCAATGGCTCACATGATTCAGTGATATATTGGAAGCAGGTTTCCTAGTGCAAGGGCAGGTTAGGCAAAGAACACAACGATGTAGCTGCTCAGCCTGCTCAATAGAGATGCTCGTGGTGACAAACAGCTCCTACCTACGTTGATGCCTGCAGGATGATGCAATTGGTTGATGGTGGAGCGATCTGATATGTATATTAGAGCTTGGCACCTGACCGACTGCCAGCTCAACTCAGGGAAGGGAGCACAGAGAATGCCTGCCTGTTTCGACTGCCAGGATGAGATAAAAAGATAGGAACATGCAGGCAATTTAAGGAGATAAAGTAACACATTTTTGAACTTGAAGAGAAAAACATCGTGTGACTCTTCAGTTGGGGGCATTCATGAATGAAGAATTATAGTCTGCAATGGCTGGAGACCGTCATAGCTAGATTGATGAAGGAGTAAAGCAAGGAAAGTAACGCATTTGGAACTTGAAGAGGAAAACATCGTGTGACTCTTCAGTTGGGGGCATTCATGAAGAATAATAGGACGCAATGGCTGCTGGAGACCGTCATAGCTAGATTGATGTAGGAGTAAGGAAGGAAAGAGAAGCATGCACATACATGGATGGGTAGATGTTAAACGGTCCTCTAATGCTTTGCATAAATCACCTTCGGCAATGCTTGGTGATTTTTTTTTTTTTGTCGGTAGGCTGCAGCGTCCCTCTCCACCTATCCTTGCTGCCTCTCAGCCCATGTCAGGCGCCTCTACAGCCATGCAAGAAATTCACAATCTCTGATGAGATGCCAACATGATCGTGGCACTGATCGACAGTCACCAAGCGGATGTCTTTGACATGTTACCCCTCTATTGCATACTCTCCTGCTGCTTTGTTTTGATTCTTTATTGTCTCATTCTTCACATTAGTTAGGTGTTTAGCACTGCTTATGGGCTTTGTTCTTTTGCTACATATGAATTACAGGAACATTACTGTATCCAACGAAGCATCAGCAACATGCACTACGGGAAATCGGCTATTTGCCGAGTGTCCGCTTGTTTGCCGAGTGTATTATATCGGGCACTCGGCAAAGAGTCTCTTTGCCGAGTGTTTTTTTAAAACACTCGGCGAAAAAAAACACTCGGCAAAAATAATCTTTACCGAGTGCCAACGAAAAAACACTCGGCAAACATATCTTTGCCGAGTGTCAAATAATAACACTCGGCAAAGCGAAATTCAAATAATTTTTTTGAAGCCCTAAACAAATTCAAATTAAAAAGTGTTTAACTATAAAGTTGTATAATTTTTCAAGGTCTACAACTCTTATTTAGAGAAATTTTTGATTAAACAAAGTGATAGTAAAGTTGTTCACAAAATCAACCTCTCTTTTCTAAGTTTCATGAAACTAGAAGAGAGATCTATAAGATTTGTAGACAATATGACTATCACTATGTCGGATGTACAAATGACAAAAATAAAAGTTATAGATACTCATAAGTTATGAAACTTTGTAGTTCAAAACTTTTTAATTTGAATTAAATTTGCTTACGAAATGGAGGTTTGAATGACAGCTGAATTTAAAATTTGAATTTTTCAAATGACCTTGGATGGAGAAACAGTCAAAATGAGAGTTGTAGATCACAATACGTTATGAAACATTGTAGTTGACAACTTTTTTATTTGAAATCATCTTGTCAACGAAAACTAAGTTTGAAAGAGTTCAAATTTAAAATTCAAATTTTGTAAACGACGTCAGATGGACAAAAGACCAAAATGAAAGATGTAGATCTTGAAAAGTTATGTAACTTTGTAGTTGACAACTTTTAAATTTGAATTCGTTTAGGGTCTCAAATAATCAATTGATACTCAATTTAGTTTAATATGAGTGGAATCAAAACAGGATATGTGCACATGTGATGCTGTGGTGTAGTGGTAGAGGTGGACTCGCACGAACGAAAGGTCATGGGTTCGAATCTTGATGTCCACAAGGTTTGCAAATATTACAAGAAAAAAGCTGCAGACTTGGGGGAGTTGTGGCGGGTTGATGGGGGCCTCTCCACATTAAAAAAAAAAAAATTTGCTATTTTTTTCGGGCGATTTTTTCATTCAAACTTTGCGAGTGTCCCTGTTTGCCAAGTGTTTAGGGACACTCGGCAAAATTTTTGCCGAGTGCCCGACAAAAAACACTCGACAAACCCGTCTTTGCCGAGAGCTGTTTGCCGTTCGGGTTTTGCCGAGTGTTACACTCGGCAAACTTTTTTGCCGAGTGTAATACTGGCTTTGCCGAGTGTTTCTGGCACTCGGCAAATCATGGCTTTCCTGTAGTGATGTAGATATGTGCTACATCTTACTCTTATCTTTGATGTGTGAATTGGAGGCTACATTTTGGGATCAAGCTCTCAAATGTTTGCTTTTTTAATTAGTAATTATTTATATCAATAAACTACCTTGGAATATTTTTTTTTCTGTGGTGTATAGGCCTTTCCTCTGGAATCTCAGGGCAAAGACATCACTAAGCAGATGTCACTGTTCGCAACATCAAAACGGAAGAACTATTTCAGTGAAGAGGACTCCAAGAGTAAATAAAAAAATAAAAATTGTAGTTATTTTCCCAAATGTAGTTTTTCTAGACATGATACCTTTTTCCTATTCGTCATGTTCGTCACAAAAGAATGACTACATTATGTGTTGATGAATGTATTCAGTCCTAAGTTCTGGTGCACCATAACTTTCTTTTATCCACCCATGTCACTGATAATTCGCACTACTATCTTCCTCTCCTCATAAATTTAGCTTTATTTGTATTTATATTTCCTACGTATTCATTGTTAAGGACCATGACACGCATGTATTTATATTTCCTTCAAACAAGGATTCAGTCATTTAACCAACACAATATAATGTTAATATAAATATATTATTGCTTTTGCAAAACTATTTTTTAATTTCCCCATCTCCCTCAATATATCCATTATACTCTATTCTTCTAATTAAAACATAGGGGGCGTTTGTTTCCTCCCCTCTAAAATTTAGACCCGTCACATTAAAAAGAATCTTGTCATTTAGGAGCATTAAATAAAATTTAATGATAAAACCTTTTTGACAGATGAATGCTCATTTCGATACGTATCTAATGAGCCTAATTAATCTATGTTTTACTACAGTGATGCTACAGTAGCCATCATCTAATCACGGCTTAATTACCCTCATTAGATTCGTCTCGCGAATTAGACCAGGGGTTCTGCAATTAGTTTTGTAATTAAACTTTATTTAATACTTTTAAATAACAAAATTCTTTTTGATGTGACCACTCTAAAATTTAGACTCTATGAAACTAACACCTCCATAGTCATTAAAATTATCTTCCATTCCCGCAGCAACGCGCGGGGAATTCACCTAGCTAGTAACCTTGAATTGCAATCACACAAAACTATTGAGGTAAGTTACAGACCAACGCGTACTCCTACCTGATCGATTTGTATCCAGCACTGTTTTATCCTTCCAAAACTGACACCTTCTGATACCGGTCAAGATACCGGTCAAAATGCCGGTATTGCTCGCGCACAAATCGGATCGAATTGCAGCATCAGATTATCAGGGCGTGGGAACATTACGCCAGGCATTATTAGGGTTAAAATAACTCATCGCTATGGGGGGCAAGGAGGCAAGGCGGCGCAAGAAACAGGCGACCGCGTCCAGGCCGCCGACCGCCGTACACGACGTTCCGGACCACCTTCTCAAGCTCGTCATCCGGCGCCTGGACACGCACGTCTCCTTTCTGCGCGCGGCCGCCGTGTGCAAGCGTTGGCGCCGCATCTTAAGCGTCTTCGCTTTTCGCAGGATTGAGTCGGTCAAGCGCTGATGAACAGACGCAACAGTACAGCATATAAAAAGCATATAAAAAGCACAAATTAAGTCTTTAAGTGATTACATTAATCCAATTAAAAACATAGAGTCGCACAGCGGAAATAACGATACAAGTCTAGAAATAAAGTACAAGCGCACGCGCTCACGATACACAGGAACCCGCATCTAAAGCCATGAAGATGCGGACTCGAGAGGAGATCACTCCTCAGTCTCCCAGTGGGCTGTCCAACCAAAGGGAAGCTGGCCATCCCACTGTCCACCTCCACCCGTAGAGTCAGGGATAAAGGTGTTACCTGCAATAAAATCATAAAGAGCCAAACCCTGAGCAACTAATACTCAGCAAGTCTTACCCGTCAAATTGGCTATCTACAGCCGACTCTTAATATGCAAGGCTACAAAGGGGTGGCTGACTCAATAGCATAACTCGCACTAATTACTTGATCCTTACTTTCAAGTTTTATTTTTCAAGATAAGTACTTATCCAGTAATACAGTGTGCATATCTCTAAAACATGTATAAAGTAACAATACATCAACGGTGACAGTATATATATAGCAATGTAAATAACAGTAAGGTAAATAGACTAGCATCATATCATCCATCATGTCACACTACGATGTGACGCAGTGAGCAAGGTTGCTCTTGACCGAGAGCGGCGGCATCGATGTACATCCTGCAGGAGAAAAACCTGACCACACGACATATGCGGCAAAGGCCACATATGGCAACCGTTTGCAAGAGTCCCCCTGAAGCTAGGCCGGATCCAACCCCTCCCGAGAAAGGTACCTCCCGCCACGGTCCCCGTCCCAGACGTACGCCCCGTTCGGGAGGCATCCCTTCTCTCCCGAAATACCATGATAGAAAGGGCAGGCTTCCACCGCACAGCAGGGCAACTCGAGCTACTAAGTTTACTAAGCCCATAAAAACACTAGCATGTGATCAGTACGTTCGAACTTGCTCAACAGGGCCAACAACGGACGGTCCTTAATCGACACAGACGGGGCTACACCACCGTGAAGGCCCAGCCTTCTCCAACCATCCTATACAAGCAATTCCCCGTCCGGTCTCAACAAATCCTAAATCCAGCTAGTACAATCCAGGGTCCCTATCATGCGAGTGGGACCTACCACTCGACTTCTACCGTCCGCTAGCCACTAAGCCTAGCAAGTTCTAACGTAACCTAGACCACATCTACAAAAATGGGACACAAGGTAGGATAGGGAAGGGTAGTCCTAATGCAGTTCTAAGTTTTCACATCACTCCTAATAAACCTAATGCACAATCAATTACTAGCCCCAATCAAGTACGAAAATAAAATCCTAAATAGGGAGGCATGCACCGGGGCTTGCCTGGCTCAGGAGCGTAGCTAACAGGGTCAGCGGGGTCAGTGTCCTGCTGCGGCTGCTCCTCCTGCACCACCTGGGTCTGCTCCTCCGGCAGCTGGAAGTCCAGTGGCTCCGGAGTCGTCTCTGTCACTACACGTTATGACAAGGAAAATAATGTAAAATTAGATGCAAGAATATGATGCAATTCATGATTTAATTACTTGATAGGACAGTCATTTACACTGTAAGTGTAAATGATTAACTTTGTTAATTAATTTCGTCTGGAGTATTTACTTCATTAATTTTTAATTAAGTTTACCATTAATCAACTTGGGCAAGTTAAATGAATAATGTGATTTCGAAAGTTGATTTATGTCCAGTGGCATTTTTCTGGTGAAGAGTGCCACTGGAAGTAATTTATGGTGAAGTTTCATGATTTATTGCAAAGTAAATTATTTATAATAATATATACAGTGCAGAACATGATTTAAATCATAAGAAAATAATTAGACAACATGTGACAGTGGAAAAATGCTCTGTAGGTGTGTTATCAGATTCTTAACAGGCATGCAAGAGTTCAGGATTTATTGGGCAACAGAGAATTTATAAGGAATTAAACAAGATCTGGACAGATGTATTTTCCAGAAAATACACAATCTGCAAAAGTGTGTTTTGGTATTTTTGCTGGACAGAGGATGTTACATGGAATCCAAAGAAATTGGATTTGTATTTGTCTGATGTGTATTTCATTTTCTATCGATTTTGGAAATTTATTGGAATTTCTGGAATTAAAAATTATGCGAAAAAGGATTGAAATTGGACCGGGCCAGTAAGATCTGAGCCACAAATGTGTCACATGGCCTCGCCCACAGAGGATCCAGGCTAGCCACACTCTGATCCGGCCACTCGTGTACAAAGGCACACGGTGGGCCACTGGAACGTGGTGCACCGGATCCGGGTGTGCCACACCGGATCCGGCCGGCTCGGCACGGCGCACCCTCGCCGGAGGGCGGCGGCGCATCGCCGGAATCACGTTCCCGGCGGCCAACTGGCCAAGGTTTAACGCGAGAAGGGACAGCGTGAGACGTCGAGCTCACCTTGGGGACGTGGAGCTCGCGGGGATGGCCGGAGTAGCGTCGGCGACGAGAGGCGGCAGTTGGCGGAAGTGCGGCGACGTCGCGATGCCGAGGTGGTGGTCGGCGAGGTGCACGCGTAGGTGCGACGGCTTCACGGTGCCGCGGGGAATCTCGACAAGGTGCTTGACGATGACGAGGTGGCCGGAAAGGTGGCGTTCACCGGAGTGGTACCGCGGCGAGGTGAGATGGCCGGCGGCGGGGAAAAGTTGGTTCTCGGCGGACCTACTGCGAAAAGGGAAGATTGGTGAGCACCAGAGGATGCGCAACGACGAGAGCTACCTCCGGGTGTACGCAATTGCAAAGTCACTCACCGGAATAAGTGAATTTCGCGGTGGCGCGACGGTGACCCGGGTGGCCGGACTCGAGGAAGATGGCTCAAATCGCGTCACTCAACCCGAGTCAAGAGCCATGGTGGCCATGGCAAGCTTGGCGGCGACTTTGCGCAGCCCTTGACCAGCAACCAGGCCTAGCAGGGGCTCGTCGGCGCCGGAATCGGGCGGAGCTCGAGCTCAAGGCGGCAATGGCAGCTAGGGTTTGGGGCGAGCTCGGGAGAGCGGGGAAATGGGCGAGAGAGGGAACCGGAGTGGAGCGGCGCCTGCTTTGACGTCGCGGAGGGGCGAGGAGCGGGCCAGGGCGCCGCGGAATGACGCCGTTCACCGTCGGCGACGTGGAGGAAAAGTTCGTCCGCGCGCAGTGAGACAACGGCCACTGACAAGCGGGTCCCACAGCATCTTCTCATTTTTCCGAATTAATTCAAACTGAATTTTCCCCGAATTTTGGTACATCAATTGGACTAGCAATTGAACTCCAAAATTCACAAACTTGGTACCGTTGGAAAGCTCTTGAAAAGTTCTATCCACTGGCCAACATGCACATCTGGAATCCAAAGGGATTTCAAATGGAAACATTTCAAAGTGGATCACTTTTTCAGCTTTGGTGATTTTATTGAGCTATCAAATGAATTTTTAAAATCACCAAAAATTCTCCAAAATTATATTTTGAGTAGGGCTATTCACTGGTATTTTTGGTTGCTCAAGTTGTTATGGAAAATTTTGAGTTCCTTCAGAAGCTTGTGTTTGGCCATTATTTGAAATTTGTATTTCGAATTTTGAATTTGGTTGGTTTCAGTCTTTGCTCAGTTTGGGTTTGCACTATTTTGAAATTCAGTGACACGGGGTGTCACAGCATCGCCGCCAGCCGCGGCGTCTTGGATTGGAAGGACGATTTCCTCGACCGCCACCCGGGACCACATGTCCTCGGCCACTACCACGTGTTCCACTCGCCGTCACGGCAGCCACCGGCACCGCCGGGCAACCGCTTCAGATTCGTCCCCACCGAGCCGAACTCCGTCAACGCCGGCTACTTCACCCTCGACGACTTCCTCCCCCGCGGTCGTCGGCCATGGGAGCTCGTCGACAGCTGCGGCGGCCTCCTCCTCCTCGCCAACAAGAGGCACGGCTTCTTCCCGGACCTCGTCGTCTGCGATCCGACCTCGCGGCGCTACGTACGGATCCACCCCATCACGGAGATGAAATACCAGCGCTGGCCTCGGCGTCTCCCTTCACAGGAACTCTAGCGTCTGCAACCTGTCGTACTTTAAGGTGATCTGCGTGCTATTTGAGCGTTCCGTGCGGATGGCGGACGACATGGGAACCGCCACGTCCTGCATCTTCGACCAATGTCCGCCGTCCAGAAGGCGCAAGAACGGCTGGCAGATGCAGAGCGTCGACACTTGGGATCTCTTTGGCGTCCGAGACGCCGAGTCTGTGCGCTATGTCGGCCGTTCTGCGGGGTCAATATGTTCTGGCTTGTCAAAGACGACGGCACCGTTCTCACTGCATGGGACAATGGCAAGCTCTTCGATTATCATCTTCCTGAACACCTCCATGGGTCACACCAGCTGTCGTCCTTCCGCTTCGTCGACAACGGCATGAAGGACCGCCTCATGGTGCGGCTCGTCAGCCTGATCGGCGATGAGCTCAGGGTCTTCGCGGTGGGTTTTTACGACCGCAACGAGTGGCGTCTCGAGAGGACCCTGCGGCTGTCTCACCGGGCTCCCGGGACACAAGGAGAGCTTTTTCCGTAGCACCGCCAAGATCGCCGCGGCATGGGTGGGGTACCTCATGCTCACTCCGGCGGAGGAGACGTGGATGTTCTCCTTGGACCTCAAGAATATGCGGGTGGAGCGCATAGACAACCGGAATAGATTTGTCAGTGCTGTTTACCCCTACAAGCTTGAGATGTCCCCGGTCGTGGAAGCTTGTGTAATCCAGTGTGTGAGGGAGGGCTCTCGGCCAACATGGAGGGGTCAAGGAAAATGTTCACATATATGTGTCTGCGGCTAACCCAGCTCAACTCAGGGACGGGAGCACAGAGAATGCCTGCCTGTTTCGACTGCCAGGATTGTGACACCCCGTGTCACTGGGAACGAAGGGAACTCATCTTGAATTGATCAGAAACTAAATAGAAGCCAATTTCAAAATTCGAAATTCAAATTTCAACCAATGTTCAAACCCAAGCTTCTGAAGTAACTCAAAATTTTCCGTAACAACTTGATCAACCAAAAATACCAGTGGATTTGAGGTGATGTGGCTCAACGTGAGGGCAGAGAAATAGCCATTAAGAACTCTTAGTTGGTTGCACTTATAAAGAAATAGTAGATGACCGTATCCTACGGTTCCATATATTTGCCTCCGGTCTTCATTTGAACACTATCCAGAACCACACCTTCGCTATGTAATTCGTCCTGTAGGAACTATACTCTACGGTCTCCTTTCCTCATCAGCCTAGAATCTTCATTCTTCTTCCAAACAGAAGCTCATCTTCTCCGTATAGGATCTCTGAGTTGATCGTCCCCCCTGTACGGTCTCTATAGTAGAAGCTGAACATTAAAGCCACATGGCGAATCTAATATTTCCAACTGCGCCAACCTTGGTTCTTATTTAAAAATCCCCTTTGAAAGTTACCCATCGAGATTTTGCATGCGTCTCATTCAACTTTCTACTCGATAGCCAATAAATAGGCTTGTCTGTTTGTATCATGAGGCGAATCTAATATTTAAGAACAGCTTTGGGAGTCCCCTGTTTCAAAAGTCAAAAACATGCATCCCACTTGCAATTAGCAATTGATTAGTTCAACGGAAACGCTGCATTATAATACTCATGCATAGTTAATATATCTTCTTAACATACTCTGCAATATAAATACATTAAGACTACAGTTTTATGTCGCACTTATTTTTTGCATCCGTTAGAGGACAGTGAAGGAAAAAAAAAATTAATGCAGATGTGGGATACATATTAAACAAGTTTAGTAGTGTATATATAGAGGAAGATGGTGGGTACCGCGGATACCCAAGCTAGAGCGGTAACAAGGCTTTACATACCGGAAAATATTAACATGTTGGGTGGCGGTAGTAGGATACTGTTGATCCTTATGATGGGTGGGCCGGGGATGATGGGGCAGCACCTACTGAATGCGTGCCTCGCCGCCAGCCACCCAACTGCTGTGCTCGTCCAGCCGGGCAGTGCTGCCGGCAACCCAGGCGAGATGCAGCTGCTTCTGGAGTCTTTCGAGGCCCGTGGAGTCTACATTGTCCGTGAGTATGCATCACATACTCTCTCCGTTTTTAATTTGATGTCATCCGTTAGCTCAAAAAGAGTATATATCAGCATAGCCATCGATCTAACACTACTGTTGTATGCAGGGCGACATGAACGAGCACGAGACCTTGGTTGCGGCATGCAAACAAGCTGACGTGGTTATCTCCTCTATCGGACACCCTGGACCGGAGGACCTAGAGGACGGGCAGCTCAAGATTGTGGCAGTCATAAAGGAAGCTGGCAATATCAAGGTTCATGCTTATATATTTTTATTATTGGATACGCTAGTGTCATCAACTGAAATGTGAGAAGATTATTTGGGGTTGTTTTTCTTGTTTTATTAAAAAAGGTTATTAGATAGTAAACTTTATGCATGGCTGCTGCAGCTTTTTGTACCGTCGGAGTACGGTTGCGATGTGGATCAAGCCGTCGAAGAGGCGCTGGTGGAGCCGGCGAGAAGCATCTTGCTGGCCAAGCATCGAGTCCGGGAAACCGTGCGAGCAGCGGGATCCCCTACACCTTCATATGCGGCTACTGGGGTCACGGCTTCATCCTACCACGCCTCGGCGACCCTCAAGTCGATGCTCCTCCGGTCACCAACGCAACCATCTACGGCGACGAGAAAACACAAGGCATTCCTTCATTTTCATCTCATCGTCGATCATGCCGATCGATACGATGGAGCTGCATGCTGTAGTACTAATACTAAACGATTGTTGTTTCTGTAGTGATTTTTGTGGATGAGAAGGACATGAGCATGGTGGTGATGAGAGCCGTGGAGGACCCACGGACGCTGAACAAGATCCTGTACGTGCGACCTCCGGCGAACATCTGCTCATATATTCAGCCACCTCGTGTCCCTCTGGGAAGACAAGATCGGCAGGAGCCTCCACAAGCACTACAGGTCCGAGGAGTTTGCAGCGACATATATAGCTAGGAGTATGCATCCTAATTCTTTGCTCTCATCAGGTTCTTGTTAGAACTAATTGATTACAACTTAAAGCAGGATCACTAGTCAATCAGGATCTCATCTAGCAGAGACTAACTAATGCGGAATTAGGGTTCGATTAGATCATTACTAGCAGAGGCGGCAGTCCATGACGGCGAGAGCTTGATGGCGTTCAGGGATGTAGCGCAGCTTCTCCTTGAGCGTCTTCAAGCGATTCCCGTCCGGACGGTAGCGAGTCTGCCCTACAGCAGGGCGGCGGACTTGAGCTTCCAGACCCTCCAGAGCGCTTATTGATCGGTGGGGTGGAATTAGATGGCGTGAGGGAAACCCTAGGGGTAACCCTTGTACTTATAGGTTGCTTTGTGGGTCCGGGGCCGAGTCCCAGATGGAAACAATTGATTTGCCTCCCGATCAAGGCAAGAAACGAACTCTCAATTCGTTTCCCTTTTATCTCTGATTCTGTTTCTATTTCTTTCTATATTTGTTCCTTAAAATCAGAGTTTGTTGCCCGCAGGTCAACACAAAAGGAAAACTAACATTCTCCCCCTTGACCAAAGGTCAACAAACTTAAACTAAAACTTATTCTTAACTTAAACTTAATCCCTCCTCAGTAAACCAGCGAGCACCAGACCAATGCGTCATCAGCGGACCACGTCACACTGGGACAACATTACCCATAGCCTCCACTAGAAAACTTTGTCAGGACTCTTACTCTTATTTGAGGAAGATTAACAGCCCTTAGACCAGGACCTTATCAAAGCTATCCACCAGACCCATATAAACGACATGTCTTTCAAAAAGGTGTGGTGATAAACCTTTGGTAAGCGGATCCGCTATATTTAACTCAGTATCAATATGCTCAATCTTCATTATGCGGTCCCGATTTTTTTCTTTAACGATAAGAAACTTGAGTTCGATGTGCCTAGAAGCACTACTTATCTTTTCATTACCGCTAAAGAAAACTGCGGCTTGATTGTCGCAGTGCATTGTGATAGGTCTCGAGATACTATCAACAATCCTTAATCCCGGAATAAAATTCTTAAGCCACATTGCCTGTCCCGAGGCATGGTAACATGACACGAATTCAGCTTGCATCGTAGATCCAGCTGTTACTGACTGCTTAGCACTCCTCCATGAAATCGCTCCCCCCGCTAGCGTGAAAACATATCCAGAAGTGGATTTCAATTCATCCTTATCACCAGCGAAGTCGGCATCCGTGTAACATTCGACCCGAAGGTCGTTTGTCCTCTTGTATGTGAGCATGTAATCCTTAGTGTCTTGGCAATATCTTAATGTCTTCTTAACAGCTACCTAGTGAGCCCATCCTGGGTTAGACTGATATCAACCAAAAACTCCGGTTGCAAATGCCAAGTCTGGACGCGTACAGACTTGCGCATACATCAAGCTTCCAACAGCCGATGCATAGGGAACGTTCTCCATTCTTTTCTTTTCTAAATCGTTCTTAGGGCACTGACCTTTATGAAGCTTATCGCCCTTTTGAAATGGGACAGGAGATGTGTTACATTTGTCCATCTTATACCTCTTAAGCATTTTCTCAATATATGCTTTCTGAGATAATCCTAGTGTTCCTTTGGCTCTATCTCGGTGTATCTCAATGCCAAGTACATACGAGGCTTCACCTAGATCCTTCATGTCAAAATGAGATGACAAGAAGTTCTTAGTCTCATGTAACATATTCTTATCGTTGCAGGCTAATAGTATGTCATCAACATACAACACTAGGATTATTAACTTTCCACCCTTGGGTTTGATATAGATACAAGGATCCACATCATTATTCTTAAATCCAAATCTCTTAATTACTTCATCAAACTTAAAGTTCCACATTCTGGCCGCCTGCTTAAGGCCATAAATGGATTTCCTTAATCTGCATTCCATATTCTCTTTACCTTTAATGGTAAAACCTTCCGGCTGAACCATATAAATAGTCTCATCTAAATTTCCATTCAGGAACGCAGTCTTAACATCCATCTGATGCAGCTCCATATCAAAATGAGCTATAATTGCCATGATAATTCTAAGAGAGTCTTTGGAAGACACAGGAGAGAAGGTCTCGTTGTAATCGATCCCCTCCTTCTGCGTAAACCCTTTAGCAACAAGCCTAGCTTTGAACCTTTCGACTTTCCCTTTAGAGTCACGTTTAGTCTTGTAGACCCATTTACAGCCCACTGGTTTGACTCCATCAGGAATTTCTACTAAGTCCCATACTTGATTAGAATTCATAGACTTAAGCTCTTATTCCATAGCTTCAATCCATTTAGTGGAATTCTCACTCTGAACTGCCTCCTTAAAGTTGGCAGGGTCGTTCATGTTCCCGACATCATACAAATCCTCACTAAAGTATGTCTCGTAAATGTCAGGAATAGCCGATCTCCTTTCCCTAACAGATCTTCTTAATGGTTCGATTACGGCAGGTTCAGGGACCGGTTGAGGTTCTACTAATGGCACTTCTTGCGCCTGCACCTCTGTTGCTGGCGCCTCGTGCCCAACGTCTGGCACCTGAGTGTCAGTGGGCGCAACTGTGCTGCTTATCTGAGGAATAACTGGCGGTACGAATTGAAACACAGGTGTTTGATAATCCGGATCAGGAAGATTGACCCGCAGTTCTTCTAAACTTATATCCCTCTTCGGGAAATTACCACCAATTTCTGAGTTTTCAAGAAACACGGCCTGTCTGGTTTCAACAACCTTAGTAAAGCGACCAGGACAGTAGAAACGGTATCCCTTAGACTTACCAGGGTATCCGATAAAGTGACAACTCACTGTCTTAGAGTCTAATTTCTTATGCTGAGGATCAAATAGCTTAGCCTCAGCGGGACAGCCCCACACTTTTAAATAATTAAGTGACGGTTTCTTCCCATTCCACAGTTCAAAAGGTGTCTTGGGAACTGACTTAGATGGAACCCGATTAAGTATGTGGGCAGCCGTCTTTAATGCCTCTAACCATAGTTCGACAGGTAGACTAGAATGACTGAGCATGCTTCTTACCATGTCCATTAATGTGCGGTTACGCCTCTCAGCCACTCCATTTTGCTGTGGTTCTCCAGGCATGGAGTATTGTGCTTAATGCCATTTTCTTCTAAATACTTAGCGAATGGTCCCTTAATTTGACCATATTCAGCATGTTTCCCGTAGTATTCTCCACCCCTATCTGATCGCACAATCTTAATGGAGGTGTTATGCTGTTTCTCAACTTCATGTCTATATATCTTAAATACTTCTAGCGCATCTGAACGCTTTCTTATGGGGTAGATGTGTCCATAGCGGGAATAATCATCGGCAAATGTGATGAAAGAATCATAGCCATCTACCAAAGTTACTGAGAGAGGGCCACAGATATCTGTGTGAATTATTTCTAATACGCCCGTACTCCTAGTAGCCCCTTTCTTAATTGTCTTAGCATATTTTCCCTTAATGCAGTCGATGCACTGCTCTAAATTGAAGAAGTCTAATTTCTCTATTATTTCGTCCTTAATTAGACGCTCAATTCTCCCCCTCGAAATGTGGCCAAGGCGACAATGCCACAATTGCGAAGAGGTCTTATTATCACGCTTACGCTTATTTGTAGTAACATTCATCACAGAATCATTAAGAGAGAGCATATAAAGCATGCCTTGCCGACTAGCAAGACCAACACTAATCTCATTAAACTTGATCACACATTGTTTGTTGCTAAACTCACACACATATCCAGAATCATCTAAAGCTGATACAGAAATCAAATTTCTCTTTAAACTAGGAACATAAAGGACATCATCTAAACAAAGCTGGAAGCCTCCTGGCAACTCTAAGTCGAAGCTTCCAACGCCTTCAACTTTAACGGCCGTCCCATTAGCCACTCTTAGGTTTCGCTCCCCCCTTCTTATAGTTCGGATCGAACGGAATGCCTGAAATGAATTAGAAATGTGCACGGTGGCACCTGAGTCAATCCACCAAGTATTAGGGGAAAAATCTGCTAAGAATAATTCATCAATGAAAGAAACAACATCAAACTTAAAATTACCTTGTTGCTTCAACCATTCCTTAAAGCCTGGACAGGCTTTCTGAAGGTGCTTAGGAGACTCACAGAAGGAGCACAACATCTTATCACCCTTAGAGTGGTTGTTCTTGAACTTGTTGTTGTTCTTGAGAGCAAAGTTCTTGTTGCCTTTGTTCTTATGCTTCGCTCCCCCCCCCCCCCCCCCTTCTGACCTTGCTTGCTGCTGCTAGCCTCATGCTGGTTCTTAGGTGTGGAGTTGAGACTAAGGTTGCCAACCATGTTCACAACATCCTTCATCTTCTCAGTTTTGATACGCTCTTCTTCCTCAACACAATAGCTGATTAATTCACTAATAGTCCAGACGGACTTGTTGGTGTTGTAGTTCATCTTGAAGGCGTTGAAGGTAGATGACAAGGACGTCATGATGAAATGAACGAGGAAACCGTCAGAGATCTCCATCTTCATCTCCTTAAGCCTATGAGCCATGTCACACATATTCAAGATGTGCTCCCTTATGCCATATGTGCCAGTGTACTGAGAGGATACTAGCTTCATGATGAGAGTACTAGCATAAGTCTTAGAGGAGCTCTTAAAATTTTCCTCAACCTTAGCGAGGAACTCCTTGGCAGTGTAGTCATGTCCCTCTGAATTCTTAGTGGGGAGTGCACCCTTAATGCCAGGGCTGATGGTGCCAGTCATGACCATGAGAGCCATACGGTTGGACTTCTCCCATTTCTCAAAAGCAGGCGTAGCAGCTTGTCTAGCCTCAGGAGCAGCGGGCTTCTCCTCCCTTAGAGCCATATCCAGATCATTCCATGCCAAGCATGTAGTGACCTTGCTCTTCCAGTCCGGAAAGTTTGCCCCGTTGAGGTTCTCAATGCTGCTAAGGACAGAGGCAGCAGCATTGACGTTTGTCACTGAAAATAAGAGAAAAAACTTAGCTTAGTAATGATATACAATGAAATGCAAAATTAAGTGCATGATTAAAACCCTACGGTGGTCTGATTAAAATCACACAAATAAATTTCAATTTGCATCACCGGTGGGGAAAACAAACGAAATTTAGCTTAAAATACTCATGATCAATCAACGGTGGTCAGATATAATCACAAGTTTACTCTAAATAAACTTCACGGTGGATCCATTTAAATAGAGGCATCTCAAAGTATATTGGTGGATTTAAACTTAAATTAACAGTAAAACACCAACATATAAAATTAACTTACTGAAATTTAGCTTAAAATACTGAAAACATAGAGCTGAAACTTAAATGATAAGGAAATTCGCTAAAAATTCGCTGAAAGAATAAAACAGACGAAATAACCAGCGCGGCCCAAAACTTAATTTCTCCGCGCGGCCCAGAGCCCACGCGCGCGCGCAGCCCACGCGCACGAATATTGGCGCGGCCTGCCGCGCGAAAAGGCGCGACGCGGAGCGCGCAAAAGGCCGCCGTGGCTGAGGCCCGAAAACCAGCGGCTGGGCCGCTGATTCGGCCCGACGCGCGCGCGCGCACCGCGTAAGCGGCCCAGCCCAACTGATGGCTGGCGCGCGAGCCGTCGGATCGAGCAGGGAGGAAATCGGACGGCCAGGGCTTAAGGAGCTCGGCATAAAAGGCCGGCGAAAACCCTAAGCGCCTCATTCCTCACTCCCGCTCCCTCTCTCACCTCACTCTCTCCCCCGCTGCCGGCGACGCGACGAGCGCGACGACGCCGACCCGCCGCCACGGCGCTGCGGGAAGCTGCTCGCCGGCGCGCGCGTGCGAGAGATCGCGCGCGCCGCCGTCGAGCTGCTTCACCGTGGCGCCCTTGAGGCCCGGGCCCGTCGCGCGCGGATCTGATGCGGCGACGACGGGACCCGGAGGGCGGCGCGGCGACAACGGTCACGGCCCAAGGCCGTGGGCGTGCCGGGGAAACGCGCGGCGGAGCTTATGCCGCGCGGTCGGTCCTTATGCCGGTGAGGAACGCGCGCACGGTGGAGCCGTGGGGTCCTCGCCGGCGACCGAGGAGAGGAGGTGGGTCGCCGCCATGCGCGCGTGCGAGATCTGAGAGCACGGCGCAGTGACGGCGGCAACCGAGAGAGGTAAGTCTCTCTTACTTAGCAGATTAGGGTTAGGGTTACGGTTAGGTGTGTGAGTTCCAACCCTAGAGCCCAGATTAGCTTAAGTGCGCATCAATTTCGTGTGTGACATGGCATGATTAATGAAGTAACGAAACCCTAACTGCTTGCATCTAAATCATGAACTGAATCAATCTAACAGCTTACTGTACTGACTAAAACTTGAGTAAAACTGAAAACTAATTAAACTAAAACATGACTAATTACTTACTGCTGCAAACATTAATCTAACTTAGCACTTAAAACATGAATTAAAACAAAGTGCGCAGGGACTAAACAGAGCATAAACATGACTAATCTAACCTTAATCACCTCTGTCTAGGTCTAGATCACGACAATAGAAACTTAATTGACTAAAACATGAATGGATCTAGCACAGGAACCGAACCACTAACTTAAACACTAGAGGATCTAATCGACTAGATTAGGCTAACTGATACCAACTGTTAGAACTAACTGATTACAACTTAAAGCAGGATCACTAGTCAATCAGGATCTCATCTAGCAGAGACTAACTAATGCGGAATTAGGGTTCGATTAGATCATTACCAGCAGAGGTGGCGTCCATGACGGCGAGAGCTTGATGGCGTTCAGGGATGTAGCGCAGCTTCTCCTTGAGCGTCTTCAAGCGATTCCCCTCCGGACGGTAGCGAGTCTGCCCTACAGCAGGGCGGCGGACTCGAGCTTCCAGACCCTCCAGAGCGCTTATTGATCGGTGGGGTGGAATTAGATGGCGTGAGGGAAACCCTAGGGGTAACCCTTGTACTTATAGGTTGCTCTGTGGGTCCGGGGCCGAGTCCCAGATGGAAACAATTGATTTGCCTCCCGATCAAGGCAAGAAACGAACTCTCAATTCGTTTCCCTTTTATCTCTGATTCTGTTTCTATTTCTTTCTATATTTGTTCCTTAAAATCAGAGTTTGTTGCCCGCAGGTCAACACAAAAGGAAAACTAACAGTTCTTTCTCGCGTGTGTTCCATATCAAGATGCATGCTAGTAAATGATATCCATATCAAGATGATGTCATGTAAAACCATGTATATAATCACAAAAAAATGTAAAACCATGTATATATCGCCCCCCGTTTCCTCAGCAGTTTTTTGCCGTTTGCGTTTGACCAAAATAGGCCAATCATCTCTTCGCCAAATTAAAGAGGACACCACTTCACTTACCAGCTTCATAATATCCTGATCGATGTCAACGTTTCATACACACGTGACAGTGCTTCTTGAAGGCATGTGATGAGTGAACTCTTGCGTGCGTGGCGTGTGTGTGTATGTGTGATCAACATGCAATGACAGGAAAAAAAATGTGACATCGAGAAAATTCTAGGCGAACATTATAGTGCTTCATTCATTCAAACAATAGAATCCAATTAACTTCGTCACTAAAGAGAAAGACTAATAATAAGCATTGAAAAAGATTATTCATTATTATAGGTAGCTATGCTTGTTCTTCAGATTCAAAGCCCAACATGATGTTGGGTGTGTTTGGATGGATAGGCTCCATGTGCTCAAGTGTTTGGATGAATAGTACTACACATGCATCATCAGGATCATAAAAAAAACGCATTTGTTGATCGAGGTGCTGTCCCCCACGTGCCTAAGGAATCCGATCAATTATGTACGCGTATTTGCCATAGTTTTCGAGCGAACTGCCCCCAATTAGGGTTTACAAAACAACGGTAAACCAGACCAGTTACCGCAAAAACCGGGAAACCATGGTCCGGTCCAGTTTACCCGGTTCCCCGGTTTTCGAATTCAAAATTCAAAAACAATTTGAAACAAAAATATATAAAAAAAGACTAGATGAAATTTGCAGCACAATGGTGGAAACGGAACACAAAAATTCAATCATTTGACGGGTTAAAAAAATCACGCAATTTTTCTGGGTTGAAAAAGAAGAAAAAACAAAGAAAATTTCAAACCAGCAATCTTCCTCGATTTTTTTGATAAACCAAAAGATCGAATCTACGTGTTCTGTTTCCACCATTGGGGTGCAAATTTCATCTAGTTTTTAACATATTTTTTGTTTCAAATTTTCAATTTTTTGCAATTTTTTTCATGATTTCTTTTTAAACCGGTTTGCCGGAATTCTTGTCCAGTTTACCGGAATTCTGTCCGGTTTACCGGAATTTTGGTCCGGTTTACCAAAAATTTTGACGTTTTTTGTTTCAAAATTCGTGGTTTGAATTTTGATCCGGTTTTCGATCAGTTTTTCCGGTAAACCGGCCATCTCGGTCCGGGCCGGTTTTTCCGGTTAAAACAAGATTACAAACCCTGCCCCCAATATATACGTTAGTCCCGATCCAATCACATTTAATGTCGGTGATCAGTAGAATGAATGGGCTTCTGGCTAGGTTCATGCATGCTAACACATAAATATTTTATCGGTGCAATAAACATTTCATGCACGAAAAACACGTGCTATGGATACAACAAAAATGAAGCAATGCATTACAAGGCCTATTTCTATCATCAAATAAATTTCTTGATGCTTATATGTGACACTATTGGAAACAACAATATAAATTTGTGCATTGGGAGTATCCTAACATTGACTGTGTTTTCAAGCTGTATTAAAATAGTGCAGTACCTACGTTGTAGTTAAATCAGCAAGGATCGAAATTAACAAATTCATTGATCGAGGTGCCTTCCGCCACGTGCATACGGAATCTGATCAATTGTGCACGCCTAGTTTTGGAGTGGATGCAGAGGGAACCGCCCTCAATATATACCTCCAATTTAATGTTATCGTTGAACGGTAGAAAGTTTCATGCTGACACGCACATAATCTACTTTGTCGGTGCGATTCACTTGCATTGCATCCAAAAACTGTGCTCGTTGATTCCCTCGAATAATATCAATATTTTGACAAGGTTTATATACCTTCTTTGGCAGGAATTTGGAACTTTCTTTTTGTTTGGCTTAATAGTTTACTGACATATTGTGCCTGAATTTCCATATGAAAATATATTGTCTACTTTACTTAAATCGGTCGTGAAAGATTGAAGCTTGCTTTGAAGGAAGAAAAGAGGGTGTGTTTCTTATGTTAAAAAAACCTTGTCCCAACAGAATAGGCCAAGCTTGAGATAGCACATATGAAAAGGACATGCACATATGAAAAGGACATAGATTGAGATAGCACATATGAAAAGGACATGCACGCAGAAAACCTTGTCCCAACAGAATCATGAAAGCCTGCCCAAAAAACATGTCGAAAAGTTTCTAGTGTTCTAAGACAAGTTAGCCAATGTAGAGGATGGGTTGCATGTATGAATATAAAGGTTTAATTTCAAACTTAATGTTATTAGAAAAACATGAAGAAAAATACAAATTACTATTAGCACTAACCGCCCATATAATGGCTCTAGTATCTGACCCATCCAAGGCCCACCACCCTCTTTAAGCCCAATAAGCTACGTGCTCAACGAAATTGTTGTCTTTTTTTAAAACATTTTAGAGTGCAATCATTGGTTGAATGCATCTTTGAGGATATATAGTAGAGAAATTATAAAAACAATTATATTCACCTATCAACTAGATTCCTCGGCATAAAACACTATACTTTTTTTTTGTGAATGAAGAGAGCTAGTATTAAAATTTGGCAGACATCTTACATCAAGCTCTGGAAGACGAATAGCACAAAAAGAAAAAAAAATCAAAGTCTTTTATTCGTCTTCCACATTACTTCTTCGATTGACGCCATCAAAGAAAAGGAACCAAAGAGAACCAATGGTGCATGTGACAGCAACGCCATCAAAGAAGAGGAACCAAAGAGAACCGATGGTGTATGTGATAGCAACTCAGTACCTAGCGGACAAATCTACTATTTCTTTATAAGTGCAACCCACTAACCATCATTAACTTCTAATTCTCTGCAACCACAGCCAGCCACATCATCGTTTTTGTTTGGACTGTCCGATCTTTCGTAGCTACCCATCATGTCCGTTGTTTTTCTTCAGCTCTTCCCTCCCATAGCCACGCTGGGCCTTCATTGTCGTCTTCCACCAAAGGAAACTGCCCCGACGCAAATTGAAATTGTCCTCACGCACCACCTGTTTCTAATGGCGAATTGCAGTTGATGCCGTTTTCTGCCCCCTCTCCCTGCCATATGGTAACTGCCCTCCGCCATGAGTCGGGTGGACAACAAATGAATATTACTGCGGCCGTTTTCTGCCCTTCCCTCATGATCGCTTTGATTCTCCTTCAAAGATACAATAGAGGTGGCGGCCCTTGCACTCCTGCCATCAATTCGTATCCACACCCAGATATAAGCAGCATCATGGATCGTCTCCAACCACAGGACCCAACCCACGCAGATGCAGATCGTCACCTTCCCTATATTCCATTCTTCTCATTTTGTTTTCATCGCCTCACATACTGTTGATCTGAATAGACCCATTTCGTGGTGACGATGGCAACTCTATTTCTTATTTCCCTCCTTTTGTTGTTTATCTGATTTGTTAGTTCTTTGATTTTTTTAAAGAGGTTTACTCTGGCTTTTTGCAGTGAATCACACGCAGGCAACAATGTTTCGTATTTTATTTTGACGGACAGGGCACATTTGTACTACCGCTTTGCAGGTTAGCCAATTATTTTTGTGAGTGCCCAATGCAGATAGACTGATGCAAGGCAAGTACTGGAGTTCTCATTGCCATGAAAAATAATAATACTCACGTCTACGTCGTCAGTGCCCAGTGCAGATAGACTGATGCAAGCAAGTACTGGATTTTTAATTGGCAACACAGCAAGGTCTTGCCCCAACCATAATCTTCTTGCTTTGCGTCTTAAACTCCCCTGGCTCAAATCTATGTTAATTTTCTATAGATAAACCATACCCAAATCAATGGCAAGATATCTTTGTTAGTGTTTGGTAATGCACTTTTCATAAGATCTTTCACCTCCATTCTTTCTTATATGCTGCATCTTCTATATGACCATATATTCCCCCTCATTTTACAGTCACAACAATTACCCATATTTCATGTGATTTACTGAATAGGTCTTTTGATTTAAGCCATTTGACCTTTAATTATTACTCTCTTTTTCTTCATCATCTTCATTGTTAAAGGACTACTTTACATTTTCATAGGCACCAATTCATATTTACTTACCACACAAAGCAGTAGCTACAGAGATATCTCATTTCTTACCACCGAGTAACACAACTTTTTTTATTTCAGGATATATATCTGATTTTGGATGTATCATAACAATTACCTGGTATTTCAGTTGTATGTTTCTGATCAAGGTTGTTAATTTTTCCCTTTCAAGATGGCCCTGCCCAACTGGTAACTGTTGTGGATCAAATCGTGCACCAGGAAAGGATGTTATGTGTCCCATTGTTCGTGTCAAGCATGAACGAATTTATATTTTGAGGCACCAATTCATATTTACTTACTATCGAGTAACACAATTTTTTTTTAATTTCAGGATATATAAATGTATCTGATTTTGTATGTATAATAACAATTACATGGTATTTCAGTTGTATGTGTTCTGACCAAGGTTGTTAATTTTTTCCCTTTCAAGCTAGCCCTGCTCAATTGGTAACTGTTGTCGACCAAATCGTGCACAACTTCTACAAGAAAGGATGTTATATCTCACATTGTTCGTGTTAAGAACCAAATATTGTCAACCCACGATTTCTAATCCTTCTACACAAAGTTAATTTATGCATAATATTTTCCAAAAAAAAAGAGAGCGACTAGGATCTTTATCTAACATATTCTAAAGAAAACAATACTTAAATTATGTAATCATGGTTCTGTTAGAAATATATGATCAAACATGGAAGGGCAGAGAAGTCTACAATGCAGATTTTTCCGTGGACAATAGCTTTTCTATGAATTACAACCCCAGATGACACCTTTCTTTCGCTTGCAGTCAACTATACATGCAATGTCAGGGATGTCTCAATCATTTTGGTCTCCATTGCAATCTATTGCAGTCCATACATCTGTTTGCCCTCCCAGCTCATTTTCTTTCCTCTAAAAAATCTTTATGCCCCAACAATCTTTGCTGTTACGTCCCACCCTAGATGTATCAACAAAGTCCCGCAGCAACGCGCGGGGAATTCACCTAGTTAAAACTTACGTCGGCATACATTTACCACATGATTGCAATGCTAGGAACGAACAATTCCGAGAATTGTTATGGAGGAATGCATTCCACATGAATTTTAGAAGATGCATAGGAGCACAATCCTTTGTTCCAAAGGTCTCCACAAGAAATTTGGGATTTGAGTCCTTCAAAAGTCCTTCTCTTGTTCTTTGTTCCATAGGGGCCCTTACCCAGTTCCACCATTAAAAAGAAAGTTCCACCATAAGGCCCTCGAGGCTTCAGCACTCAGCAGAGTCGTTTCTTTCACAGATAAATGATACAACCAAAATGCGTTAGAACTGTAAATAAAAAAATACATGCGCGGACAGTAGTCTGCTTTTGCTGGACTTGTACAATCAGAATATTTGATACATCACACATCAGCATATCAAACACTTATCTGAGATATATTTCACAATAAATACAACATGGATTGCTATTTTACCACATCAGAGGGCGGTACAATGGTGACTAATTCATGATTCTCTCTCCATTTATCTAGACAACAAACTGAAATAAATGGTACAGGATCTAATTGGTGGGTGTCTCACATCTAGGCTGTGTATGTGTGTTTTGCACGCAAATCCTTTTACCAAAGCTCTATTGACAGGCCAGCCGTTGGGCAATCTGAGTGTACAGCAACAATATGTCCATGCCGAAGATTGTCAATCGCTGGCAGCTCTAGAAAATCTACAGCCGTACAGAAGAGAACTAGAGCAATACCACCGACAAATCATGCAACACCACAGGGGATGGAAGTCAGGCTCTGGAAGTGCTGATCTAGAGATAAACTGATCAAGCCAAGTATCTATACACATTCGGGTTATCTTTATCCCTCTCCAAGTAATCTCGTGTTATAAGATCCTCAATCCGCTTCTTTATGGCCTTGAAGTCAGGCTACAAAGAAAAACATTTTACCTTTAACGATATATAACCTTATTACAGAAAGCAAAAGGCTAAAAGATGATGGAGCTAGGCACAAGCGGTATGCCATAAACTGAGCTTAACAGGGAGCTAGGCAAAGGGACCCATGCTGTGTATAGTATAGTGGAAGACAGCCCCAATAAATGGAAGTTATTATCAAATATCAGAGACGTTGCCTTGCAACAAGCCTTTGTAAAACAACAAAAATCTAGTGAATGTACAACTGATTGGATAAATCAAGCACTCAAAAAGAGGGCACAAGGTATATTTGGGTGGCATAATCTTCAACAACTTCCCAGAATAAATAGTTTCCATACCTTGAACATACGACCAAGTTGCTCCACACATTCCATAACAAGTTGTTGATGATTCAAAACTTTGCGGCTCTTCATAATCCGCACAATGGATGCGTCAATTGCATACCTACGATCCTTGTCAACGTCTTCAACCACTTTCTTTTTCTCATCAACAGGGGGGAGAGGAATCTATAAAATATAATGAAAAATTCAATATTACATAATGAAAGTAGAAATCAGAAAAGTACGTTGACCTATCTATAAAAAATGAATGAGAAATATTACCTTTATCCTTCGCATCTTGTCTGTAAATTTTGAATTAAACTCAAAAACATCATTAGGCGAAATAGATTTGTTATTTGGTTCTTTGTTAAGAATCTTGTATTTTGCACAAGAGAGAGAATGGAGCAAACGAATAACATCCTCATCCGATAGATTTAGCTGTGTCACAATCTCAGAATAACTCAGCCTGTCGGCTCCGTTAAATAGCAGCAGTAATGCAGCCTACAGACATAAGAGAAGGACCATCAGATGGCATTGAACACATGAAGCAAAAGCTCACTGAAACACACCTTCGAACTACCTGATAAGTTGTAACAATGAGCTCCATGTTTTTCACTTCGAACTTAGCATTGATATTACAGGTCCCTAGAGAATATATCCAGGTAAGCTTCCTGTGCTTTGTTCTAGTCTCATAAAACTCCTTGAAAACCTCTACGCATTTCACCTGAAAAATAAAATTGAAATGCCAACAAGTACACCATGCGGAGTAATGCATCAGCCGGACATAATTCAGAAAACAAACAAAAATTAAATTATTGATCAAGTTAAGCTCTATGATAAATCTCTAGTTAGCATGACGAATCAAATTTACCATTTCAGAAGGCAGGTTTAGATCAAAAGATTTGTAACTCGGCCAAAATCCTGTTGTCAGAACAGTAACAGCTAAGTCTATCCCAGGATTCAACTCAGGATGGCTGCTTATGAACTCTTCAAATTTTGTCTGATGATCTCTTGCAACAGTAAGATCAGTAACCATGCCCTCCATTTTTGAAGTGAACTGCCCTCCGCACTGTTGTTTTAGTTTGGTAAGTATGCTTCTTTCATGCTCATCATTGGCACTCTTGTCAAAAAGTAATCTCCTTGCAAGCTTCTTCCTGTAATTAGCACCAGAAATCAATGATTGCAAATTCCAGTTTTTCCTGTGGATTGAAGATTGGTTGAACCAGTATTCAACAAAACATAAAATTACCTGTAAAATTCAGCAAACAAGTCCTTATCGCTTATATAGGCAAGTAGCCTTACCACCTGGTGATTGCACACTTGCAACATTAGTTTCTATTTCTGAAAATTGTAATGATATCAGTAGTACAGACAAAGCAAACTGATAGCTGTACCTTCTCAAGGGTATCTTCAATTGCTTCATCACTAAGTTTTTCACTGCCACCTTTCTTTAAAATATTGTCGCAGAAAGTAGCTAGCAATTCAGCACTTGAACTACCAGAAACACCTTTGTTGCAGAAAACTTCAAAAGCCTCTTTAAGAGCCTACATACAAACAAGACACAAAAACGAACCCATTATTTTAATATTATGGTTGACACAATAGTGTGAACTAAAACGTCAAAAATTAGTATGCCAAGCGACAAACCTTATGAAAAAGTGTGTGGCCCTGGAAACATTCCGTGACATATGCTAGGTACTTGTCGTGCAGTTCAATGATTTTCCGGACAAATATCTATAATGAAAAGGTCAGTAGGTTAAACAGATGACATAACAAAATTGAAAACTAACAGCAATATTATATGAGGATATGAACCTGTTCCTGCAGACCGACTATGTCTTTCTTCTCTGGCTGTAACACAACAAATTGTACTTAGATAACAGTCACAGGGAGAAATCAAAAGGTAAAAATGTATACAGAAAAACAGAGAGAGTTAAGTATGAATAGAACAATCACAGAGGAAATTTTGATGCAACTAAATGATCAGATAAAAATCGGCAAACTTCAAAACATCTAACTTGCCAGGAATCAGATAAAAATCTAAACTACTATGCCTGCCCATTGTCTCGCACGATTGGATTTCTCTCAAAAGACAAGAACATGACGAGCTAGCAGGCAAGCATATGACTAATGATAACCTTATGTCGAAGACATCACCACAAATAAGATAGTAAAAGAAAACATTCCAGGTTGTGGCATGACAAAAGAAAACATCCATAGTCCACACAGCCTGCATCTAATTCTTAACAAGCAATGCTAACAAAAGAAAATATCAAAGAAAAATAAATAAATGGACAAATATACTGGACTATCTCTACTATTTATACATAAGTGTACAATTCATATGAGGCACAGTAAGATTATATACATTCCAGCATGAATCAACTACAAACTCATACATTAGCGATGCAAAATATCCAATTTAAACCCCCCCCCCCCCCCCCCCAAAAACAAAAAAAAGAGAGTAAGGAAACATAACGATCAAGTGCTGCATACACAAAAAAACTGCACCTTCTTATTACTAGCAGCATCTTCTGCTTGCTTGACTAAGGCTGTGCCCTCATTAGTAACATGCTGCAGAGGAGTTATCTTCAATTATAACATCAAATATATAGATTTATGACTAAACATATCTCACTTTGAAGCAAAAAATACCTGCTTAAATATCAGAGAAACAGGTTCTAGGCCACGAGTTATTCTGGAAAATAGCCTATACATTCTAGATAGATCCTCAACCTGCAGCGAGATCGCACATTATTATGTCAAAAATATACTTAATGCTTAGAAACAAGTTCTAGGCCAATATGTCATTAATAAAAAGAGCTCTTCTATGAAACCTTATCATCACGAAGTAGTGCATGACATCCAGAATGCTCCTTCTCCAAAAGCTGGCTAGCATACTGAGTTAGGAGTTCATGCTGCACTTTCTGCAAAAACCAAGAAGGTAAAATGGTTAACTCTGGCATATCAGACAAAACAAATCGTGACTATTCCTTTATTAGAAACCCTACAGGACATCAAATGTACAGCAGTTAGACATGACTTTCCACTAACCTCCAATAACTTTTGTTCGCTACTGGAATGCAAATAATGAGCAACTCGCTCCTTTTCCTTTTTCAAACATTCCTCAGCCTGATGAAAGAAATATCCATCAGAAAGTGCTTACCAGATTTGGGTACGAATATCCATAATAAAATGTTCACAGAAGCCTTCCTGGAGTCGAATATACCTTTAACATATAGTCTGGACAAGAATCTTCAAGGATCCAGGTTTGGGCTTTGATAGAGTAATAGTCGGCAGTATCTTTGAGCAAGAAATCTTCAAAATCATTTTCATAGCATTCCATGCTACCCAAGCCAATTTCAACAAATATGTCCAAAACATTCTTCAACAGGGCCCTATCGATTTGTTCGCCCTCTCGTTCTCGATCTATCTATTGAAGAAAGAAATTATTGTAACCAAACATATACAGTCAAACAAGTTCAAATGACAAGATAAAACATCTCACCAAAGATATAACTGCACTTTTTACTTTCCCTTTGATCTCTTGATATACCTAACCAGAAGAAAAAGTTGTTTAAATAAAGAATCAATACAGTGACTACAGATCCATTACATGGGTTCAATAAAATAGGACTGAACAATCAATAATAATTCAAATACAGTAGGTGAGTTACCAAGTCTCGGAAACAACTAAGCCCAACTTCTCTAAGCGGAGGTAGTGATCTTCGCGATATGAAATAGCGATCAAGGTAGTGGAAGAAACGTGACAGCCACCGAACCATCACTTTATGGTTTGACCACCGTTTTACTAGCTCTCTCAACATAAACTCGTCATGCTTCTCTCTTAGAGAAGGTAAGACCTGAAAGGAATAGAACCAATTAAGAAATAATACTATAGGAAGAGGGTGAGAGAAAAATACAGAAAAAAGGGGGTGTGATTATGATCATGCGGGTAAAGAAATGATCCTTTTAACTGTAAATACGCATGTTTGTGTTCCATCCTTTTTTTCTATCTTATACTGGAGTGGATGAATTAAACTGTTTCGAACACTTCTGATCTGATAGTGAGGGCAACTTTTCACGGGGAAAATTAGCAACAACAGACAATTCCCAACTCAACCACAATCCCTAATCAAATTATGAACCCAGAGTGAGTGCATCAGCTTCCAGTTTGGCTCTAGCGACGAATCCCTCTGCATAATACTATAAGGGGTCCTTTGGAATGGAGGAAAAACACAGGATTTTTAGAGGATTCTATTCCTATGGAAGTTTTCCTATACTTATTCTTTGGTTCATAGGAAAAAACAAAGGAAAAATTCCATAGGAAAGCATTCCTAAGCCTGATTTCACAGGAAAAAAAGCAAGAGCTCAGAGCTCTTGGAAAATTTCCTGGCGCGAAAGGAAAGCGCTCGCGCGCGCCGCCCGCTCGAGTTCGCGCTTCCCTCCCGCACCGCCAGCGAGTCCGACGCAGCCAGTACCTCGCCGCCGGTCGCCGGATCCTCACTGCCCCGGCCTCCTCCGCGGCTCCGCCCCTCCCCACGTGCCCTGCCCCGGCCTCCTCCGCCTCTCCCCGCGCGCCCTGCCCTGGCCCTCCCCGGCTCGTGCGTAAACGGCTCCGTGCGCCGGGCCTCCGCGAGGACGTCGCCGAGCAGGCTCGCCCGCCGCATGGGCAGGACTAGTGTCATCGACTCGTTTCGTGAATCGATTCTTTGTTTTGATAAGATTCTACTTCGGTTGGCATCAGGTGTGAGCTAAATAGATCAAGAAATAGGACAGGTTCAATGCATGGTTGGTTCACTGCATCAGGTTCAATGCATGGTTGGTTCACTTCGATTAGTAATTTGGGCTCAATTTTCCTTGAGAACGAGCCATATCTATTGTTTCTTAGGGATGTGATGCCAGCCTTGCCAGGTAGAGGTTCTGTTCTCACAAGAACCTGTTGATGCTTGCAGTGAGCAGGAAAATGAGCCTAGTCAAGAAATAGGTAGTGCTTCTAGTTTCAGTTAAAAGAAGCTGAAACTGAGATTCTGTCTGTTGCATATTGCAATTGAAACTGAAATTGTAAGACACTTTTTTAATGCTGTGAGTTGGTGAATGAATTTCAAATCTCTTCTGTGCATGGGGACTACTGAAGTGAAGTGGATGAATCTGCAGGTGTGTGAATTTGAGATCATCTTGGTACGCAAAGGTCTCTCCTGTCCTATCCCAAATGACTATTCATTCAAATTCGAAATGAGAGGAAACTAGCATGTCCAAATTCCTTTATTTTTTCCTATGGTGTTACCAAAGGGCTTCTCCTCCCTATTCCTATGTTTTGAAATTCCATAAGATTGGAGAAGCATGCCACTTCAATTCCTGCGTTTTTCCTATTCCTGTGTTTTTCCTATCCTGCGTTCCAAAGGAGGCCTAAAATATACAGCCATATTGGCATATTCAGAAAATGGTGGACTCGTGTCGGTACCAGGGTAAGCTATGAGAAGCAGCTAAAGATTTTAGTTCCAAGGAGGAATCCCTCTCAATAAGCAGCTCAAGTCTAATAAATCAATCAGTGATCATTGCCTATCCAATGCTTAAATGTGCCTCGATTCCAATACCATGTGAACGATTTCAATTTGTTCCGACTGGACGTGCTGGCCACAACCCAGCCACTAAAGGCAGCATAGGGACACAAACTATGCTAACACAGCTAGGAAAATTGAACTGCTTACCATGGAGGTGATGTACTCCTCAAAGGACTCGCGGTACTTCTCGTAGAGCTGCTGCGAGTAGTCATGCGGCGGCTTCTGCGTGCACATGTTGTAGATCGTCCTGCCGCAACGAACCGAACCAGATAATCAGATCAACGAAGCGTAAAACCATACAGGCAAGCAAGGCAATAGGAACTCAGTTGAGGCCGAGATCGAGGAGGGAAAGTGGGGCTGCGCGCACGTGTAGAGCATCATGTAGTCCTCGGAGCTGAACTGCGGCTCGGGCTTGCCCTCGAGGATGTTCTTGAGCTTGGTGATGCCCTTCTGCATGAACTCCCACCCCTGCTCCAGATCGATGGTCTTCCGCTCGTGGGTCGCCATCGCGCGCGGGACGAGCCGACCCTAGCCCCTCCGCCGCCGGCTCCGCTCGGCGCGGGGGGGGGGGGGGGGGGGGGGGGGGGGAGGGGGGGTTGTTGGGGGGGTGAGATTCCGCCGGAGAGGAGGGCCGGGCCGGATCCGCGCCGGGGAGCACGAGCGCAGGCTGGCTGCTTCGCTGGCCGCGCGGCGCGGGCGGTGCGGGGGGACGACGAAATGGAAAAAATTGCTTTTCTATTTTGTGCTGCCTTTTTCTTTTGTTGTATTATTTTATTTTTGTACGGAGTACGCGAGTATTTCTTTTTCTTGCAGTTTTATGATGTGTTTGGTTGGGTTTTTCTGGCTTTGGCTTTTAAAAATACCAAAAGCCCAATCAGTTGGCTGTCAAAAAAGTCACAGTCAAAAGCAGTTTTTGTCTAATTCATTTCTGAAAGCAGGTAGGAAGGTGTTTTTTTTGGGCTTTCGCTTTCACAAGTTTGAAGAAATTAACCACATACATGCATGCATACATACATATATATATACACATATACATATGAATATTTATAATATGCATAAAATATTTATAATATTTATATATACATAAAATATTTATAATATTAACATATATATATGTGTATGTACATATAATATTTGTAAAACATACATATACATTTACATATGTATATATAAATATTATATATAAATGTACATATTTATTTATAATATTTATATATACATAATATATATATGTATATGTACATATAATATTTGTAAAATATACATATACATTATTATGTATGTATATATAAATATTATACACAACTGTGTACATTTATATACATATGAATCTGTTATATATGTGTATATATATACATACATATATATGACATGTAGGTTCAGCTAGTCAGTTTTCAAAAAACCACAGCTGTTTCACTAAACAGTTTTTAACTTTCTCACAGCTCACCTTTTTTCACAGCTCATAACTCACAACAATTTTTTTTTACAACTATAACCCAACCAAACACGCCCTTATTAATTAAACAGTGAGTGGGTGGTCTGTGCGATGTTGAGCTTTCGCGTGGGCGGAATAGTGTGGCTGATGTGCTCCCGAAGTCCCACCGCACTATGCTCGAAACGGCAAGTGGTCAAAAACTAGAACGAAAGACGGGTCAACATAAAAATGGCAAAATAGTTCAGAGCTTGTGTAATCGTTATTAGCCATATGTTCTTTGAATGCCGTTCTTTCTAAGCAGATGAGGAAACGAAGATAAAAAAAAAATACAAGATGTCATCGTACATGCCGTTTTCACTAAGAGGTAGGTGCCACTAAGAGGTAGATGCCATTGTCATAGGAACATGGTTCATGGAATCGACATGCATCCAACAGCTGATCAGTCTGTTGGAGGTAGTTAGGCTAATCTCCAAGTTAACCTCCCAAATCCAAACTAAGAAATTATGTTGGATGTTGCGAGTGAAGCGATGACGACGACATTATTATTGAGCTATCGCTAATTAAAGGCCCACGCCAACATTAAGCAAACGGCTCGGGCTCCAAATCAACTATTCATGAACCGGTGACAGCGGCCGCGGATGCTGTGATGATAAAGTTGGCATATCAGAAAAAGATGGTGGAAGAGGCTTAACCAAAAATGAAACAAAACACTATGCGTGAGCAGTGAGTTATGAGGCTTAAGCAGCTTCATAGGAGATACGAGCGTAATGAGCATATGTTGCCAGTTACTAAAGCTGCTAAAAAAACCAGGATCATTTTAATCGTACCGCGGTCTAAATTTTTGCACCCAGCAGTCGCAAAAAATCAATACCCACCTCTGTTAGAAGAGTCGCTTATCTCTGTTGGTGGACCAAAGCTACAACTCGTCATGCTTACTGTGGAGTTGATCTACCAGGGATGTCGCACAGGTCAGGCGTGACGGTCCAGCCACACTAAGCCGACCACGTCCCGAGACCACCGACCTGCCAAAGTTGGAGGAACAGCCTTGCCCATGCAAACTTCCGAGTACGCCTGGTCGGGCGCAAGGGGATCACGGCCTTGACGCCCTCACGACCTCATCACGACATCCTTGGCAAGCTGTGAAACCCACGTTCCCTTCGCCCTAAAGGAACCAAGACAAAAAGCCATCGAGGACACATCCAGGCGACAGCTATTCGGAAGCTCCAGGACAGTTTTGGAGTCCTTCGGGACATTCCCGAAGACACCTGAGGGTGCCTGCTAACCCGACCACGTCAGGCACCTGACCCTAATACTGACCTATTGATATCTGACAAAATTATTATAGATCCGTCACTATTTTGAGCATTTTTCTTTTTTGGCCAATTTTATTACTTTTTTGTCTTCCGTCATTAAAAAACATGCTTTATGACAAAACACCAACAGGAACCCACAATTTTCATCATAAATCCCACCCCACAGGCATTTCTGGCCCGCGTGCTTTCCAGTCAGCAAGACAGTCCCCACATGTCAGACTTTTAGGGGCTCATAGTCAAACCATTTTCGTCACTAAAATTTCGTTTGACCACGTAAAATACCACAAGACGCACAACAAAGCAAAATAAAGTCCCACGTATTAGGAGAAGAGGCTCCCACGACCAAGTATTTTTCGTCACTGATTTCGTTTGCCCGCGTGTTAGTGCCACGTGGCGCACAATGCAGCGCTACACGGGCCCACACATGTCAGTCAACGTGGGACCCACGACCCGGTAATTTTGGTCGCTGGTTTCGTTTGCCGAGGTGTAGTGCCACATGGACCTCAAAGAGGTCAGTGGGCCCACATGTCAGTCAACGCGGAATCCACGGTTAAGTAATTTTTGTCGCAGCTATGGTTTGCACACTAGTACTGAACGTGTCGCACAAGGAAGCACTCGTCAGGCCCGCGTGTCAGCTATGTGGGCGCAACCTCCAACAATTTTTTTTTGATGCCACATGCCTCCGTCGGTCCCATTTCTATGACACACATTGGCCTACTTTTTCAACATTTTTTCATCCCCCAATAATGCCACGTGGCATCCACGTCGGGACCCACCTCTCGGTATCGTCTGTGATGGGCTGATCCTGGTCAGCTGTTCTCGGGCTCGATTGTAGTTATGAGAAGCCTTCGTCGGCCTGCTACACACGGCCCGCCAGACTGTATAAATGTGGCCCACATGTCAGTCAAAATGGGACCCACAGTCCAGTAGTTTTCGTCACTGATTTCATTTGCCGGCGTGTAGTTCCACGTGTCTCGAAGAGTTCCGCGGGCCCACATGTCAGCCGTGGGACCCACGGTCAAGTAATTTTCATCGCAGCTATGGGCCGCTAGTGGACCAAATCACGATTTATGACGAAAATGGGTGATGCCATGTCAGCAGCCATATCGGCTCACCAGCCGACGTGGCCAGTGGCTATGTTCGGCTCAGTTTATGACAAATGAAAAACCGCCACCATCTTGTGATGCGTTTAAAAAAGTCATAAATCTTGACTTACCACACTCGACTACTGACGGACGCTATAAAGTCATAAATCATGATTTACGATGAAATTTTCTGTCACTAGCAGCGGTCGATGACATCTTAAAAAGTCTTTAATCAGCATATTCTGTTCTAGTGCTAGTGTTGACTTTTTTTTTCTTCTTCATGGCTCAACAACAGCGGCGCACAAGCAACAAAAAAGTTTTGATTTTCGAAGAACAAGGATAAAGCACATTACCCAGGGAGATGTGGCGAAGGGTGGCAGGAGAGTTCTATTACAAGGCAAAAGCGCTCTATCGCTAAAAGGTCGACAGTCTTTGCCTCAGCGGTTTCTATTCATGAAGTTATTCCTGTTTGGGAAACATTGCAGCGTAGTCTTGTTTCTGAATGGACTTAACGCAATGGTACCAGCTTGTTTTTTCTTCCAGGATGGTTACCCTTTGCGTAGTTTAGGAAATATATTAAGGGAATACATATGGCTATGCTTCTCATCTCCTTATAACATATAGATGTAGGCAGACCCCATGTAAATTAATTGACAATAGCTCAATTGGTTAAAGCCTTCTCGTGTGAGGCCATCCATTAGGATTCAACTCCTAGTGTGCACCAATTTATGAAATAAAAAAATCCACTGGATCTGTCCTAGTTAATCGGTATGATGCGACCTATGGTGTGCAGGTTATGGGGTGGCTCAAAGCATGAGTTAAAGCCTGAACCAAAGAGGGCGGCTCCCTGAGGATGGGACCAGGGTTCGTGGAGTTTCTCGGCCGGGGTTCTGGTTGAGTTCTCTATACAACAATAATGTGGTTTTTCTAAAATTAATAGACAAAAGGCTATGCTAGGAATTCAGTGTCTATGTTTGTTTCATCAACTTCTTTTCACACTTCATAGAATGCATATATTTTTTTGAGCCGAATAGAATGCATATATTCAATTAAAGCTATGACTAAAATGGCTGTTAATTAGCCATTTGTGTTTTTAATTTTTGCTTTACATTCCATTTAATCAATTTTGTAACTAGGATTCTTATGCTCATCGTGATGAGTGTTGCAAATTCTCAAAGTTGTGGTTAACTCATCATGATGTGAGATCACATATGAGGTTTCTAGTGGCACCGTCACTGTAACCATGAGAATCTCTTTAGTTATCTATCATTTATTACTTGATTCTTTTGCCCGGGAAAATGGCTAAAGTTGATGTATCCTAACAGGGACTCCTTCCGTTATTAATTATATGACGCTATTGACTTTTTTTTTTGAACTTTGACCAACAATATATATGAAAATAATAAGTTGCTTAATGTGAAATGCAGTTTAAGATTAACTTATACATTTAGCTATTTGCACAACTATTTATGAATAATACGAATGGTTAAAGTAACAAAAAAAGTCAACGGTGTCATATATTTAAAAACGGAATTCAGTTCATGATTATAAATTGAAGAACATGGCTGGTGCCATATGCATAAATCATCATGTTGCCCTGTTTCTCAAAAACCATTTCCCTGTTTCTTCTTTTCTGCATATCTAAATATATAGTATTCTTTCCCTAACTACCTTTGACATAAGTTTTTTGGTGTTATATTCTTCTTTTCTGCATATATTTGTGTGTATTTCTTCTGCCTCTAATTTTTCCTTCTTGGCCTCTCAACAGTCAACAGGGAACAAAACATATCAAATTTTGTTTGAGATGAAATAGATGAAAAATTCTCTTGGTTTGTTGAATTGGAAGAGCCATGCATCGCTTTCAGGTGTGCATTTTATCTACCTTCAGGTGTTTCTATCCTTCTATGTACCAGCTTTATAGAAGGATTAGTGGCCAAGGGATATTCAGGATGGCCTCTCATTGATTGGGCTTTTTGGATATTTTCAGTTTTGGGATACCATACAGAAGCTGACCCTTAATACTGATGACGATAGTCATGTTTGGAAACTGAATAGCTCATGTTAGTATTCAGCTAAATCAGCAAATACAGCCTTCTTCAATGGCAAGGTTGCTTTTGATCCATGGTAAAAAAAAAATTGGAAATCATGGACGCCGGACAAAGTGCAAACTTTTTCTTTGGTTAGCTGTGCATAACAGGTGTTGGACTGCAGATAGACTAGCGAAGAGTGGACTGCCTCATCCAAGTCAATGTCCACTTTGTGACCAAGCTGACAAGGATATTGAACATCTTCTCAATTCATGTGTGTTCGCCTAGGAATTTTGGTTCAAAGTATTTAACCTGCTGAATTTGCAGGGTTTCGCGCTAGGGTGGCATTAAATGTCTTTTGCTAGTTGGTGGATAAAAGGGTCATAAAAGGTATGATATGGAAGCACTGCAACTCTCCTGTATGAAGGGAAGAATCCATGTATGAGCGAGTTGCTGAGAGCTTTAATGGATGAGCACCATCTGTTGTGCCTTGCTGGTGCCCGAGGCCTCCATGCACGACTTAGATGGGTCAGGTCCAACCTTATTATATTAGTACTTTCTTAACCTTTTTGGACAGTTTTTATTTGTATTGTACAACCCTCGTGGCTCGGTCCGGAGTGTGGTGTGGCGGTGTTTGGAAGAGACTGTTTTTCTCCTCTATCAATGCAAAGACGATACACAACTCTCCTGTGTATTCAAGAAAAAAAATATACCAGCATTAATACCAAGAAAACTTTGATGCTAACTGCCAAGATTTAAAGGAGCAATTCATCAGAACAACGATAGCGGGTGTTTCCCATTCCAGCCTTGAATGAAAATCTTGTGTTTTCTATGTTACTTAAGAATAGGTTGGCATAGGTGTGTGAGTTCTTTCATTTTGTCACGTGATCCAGTGATTCAAATGTAATGGTTATGAATTGAATGGCTAATTGGATGGCCGAATGGTTAGTTTGCAGTGTGCTTTGTAAGTGGATGCTTTTCCATGTAGTGAGTGGTGCCATTTGTGCATTAGGAAAAAGTCCATTTTACTCCCCTGAAAATTTCACATTGTCTGATTAACCCCCAGGACAAAATCATGACATAAATTAGTCCCTAAAACACTTCATGTTGGTGCAATATACCCCTATCAGGATTTGCCTTTTTTTTATCGGTGTACAAGTTGAATTTGAAGCTCTAATATGTTTTGATAATAATTAAGACAACAACCTATGTTAAAATAATTACAACATATTTTTGGATACTATTTACATAGTCTAATAAAAATTAACAATAAATACATATAAATGATGTTAAAAATATACTATAAATTTTTTTTACATAGTTTATTGTGTGAGCTATCATCATGCAAAATTTCAGCTTCAAATTCAACTTGTAGAGCGAGAAACAAAAAATACAAATTACAATAGGAGGTATATTGAACCAACCTGAATTGTTTGAGGGAGTAAATTAAGCCATGATTTTGTTCAGGGGGTAGGACAGACAAAGTGAATTGTTCGAGGAAATAAAATGAACTTTTCTTTTGTGGATTATGCTACATGCTTCGTTAATATCAAGTACTATGGATGTTTTTACATTAACACATCCTATGATATATGGACCAGAAATATATTACCTGATCTCTGATGCATAATTTCTCTTTATCCAATTATTGTTCCACCCTGTTATGCCGTATGGTTTAACAAATATCTGAACTGTGTGTTTGAAAGCAAAAAGTATTACCATAGCTAGACACTCACAGACGGCATGGAACAAGATATAACATGGTTATTTCATACTTTGTGTCCATTTTTTCTTCTTTCTCCAAATTATAATGCCTAACATACATTTCATATCGAATTCTAAACGTCTGCACTCCCAGGGGGAAACAACAGAATATTGAAAACATGAATGTATGCTGACATTTCACTATTTTTTCTAAGTACTGAACTCAAACAATACACCACACCTCCCCACGACTGTAATACTTCTGATTCAAATCTATGCATTTGGCTCCAGCGATGGGATGCACCTTTTGCTATCTTCCACAATGGACGAAAGTGTCTCGTAATTTGTCTAAACCTTTAAAGAACCAGTTGCGAAAAATACATTTTATACCTGCTAGATTGTACCCACCTGTATATTAACCATTGATCTAAAAGGTCATCTTTAATATCTACCATCAGATCCTGCCATGCTAGGCCCGGGCCCGCGCAAGGGTGGACATTGGACATGGACAAATGTCCAAATTAGCTCATTTTCGTATGACGATTGTAATTCTTTTTACACCTACGGTACCTTCACCCGCGGCCTCACCTTCCACCTCCTTTCATCACGGCCAATCAATGCTTTCCTTTTATAATTGTAATTTGAATACAATTCCATCCCTGCATAATACAATCATTAAAAAGTTTTCTTCCCTGATTCTTTCCTAATGAACAGAGGCACGGGAGTTCTTCCCTGATGAGCAAAGGAACGGGAACTCCTTGAAGTTTTCAAGGGATCAGCGTCGGTGCAGGGACGGCAAGTGCAGTGCCATCGTCGCGCCCGTCTACGAGAGGTCGTCGATCAGGGAAGAATAGAATTCCCATCGGCATCAGTGCAGTGCCGTCGTCTTCCCATCGGCATCGGTGCATCCCGTGGAATTGCCATCGTCTTCCTGTCGCGGCTGTCGTCGTCATTTGCTATTTTCCTTCATTTGCCGATTTCCCTTCCGTTTTCCTTCATTTGCTCTTACCATAACTATTGTTTCCTAATTCGTTTTCCATCCACAGATCACGCGGCGTCCGTCAGCCTTCCGGCTCTCGCTCTTCCATCGGCCATAGGCGCCGCTTCACGCAAACCATCGACGAGACAAGCGAGGCGACCAATCCCAGCATTCGCGACAACAGCAACGCCGGCTATGAATCGCCTGTGGAGCAACGCTCGTTGCAATCGTCGATTAAGGAGGGTGTCCGTGGCCATCCTCCCCTGATCGCACCCGTGTGACGCGTCACGGCCGCAAATTCATGGAGGAATATATGCAGGAGATTGATGAGGTTGTTCACCGGCGCTGGTACCGTCACTCCCTTCGCCCTCACTTCTTCTTTCAATCTGTTTTTGTTTGATTTCTTTATGCCGTCGCTTGTGAATGTCGCGCCTATGAAGAAGCTCGTGGTTGTATGTATACCCCATGATGTATGTTCGTCCTGAAAGAGCCCATGCACATCTCAGCAACCAAGAATTCTGTAGCATCCTCCAGGTTAAAACCTATCTTTCATTTCCACTATCCGCTCCGAATTCTATCGCATTATACCTTGGTGATTTCAGTTTCTGTGACTATTTCAGTTTCCTCAATCATTCCCAGCGTCCGCGCCGCACCTGATCCAGGGCTTCGGAGAGAACGGCGGCTGAATCGATTCGAGGTGACAAGCTAGATCCCAACAGGCGACGCGTACGAGAACACTGCAGCGGCCGAGGTTGAATTCAAGAAAGACGGTTCAGGCTGTTGTGATTCGTGTAGGAGCACACCGCTGCGGCGGAGGTTGAATTCAAGGACGATGGTTCAGGCTACCATGATTTTGTTAGCAATAGGTTCGTCGCGTACAGTATAGTATAGATAAGGGAGCACTGCAGTTTGCATATATGATATATAGCACTAGAATTAGATTACGCCATTGGTTCTTGTCTTTTCCTGATGTTTGCATGGCATCAGAATCAGATTAGGCCATGAGTTGTTGTCTTTTCCTGATACAGCAAGTCGGATATAGGTATAGATAAGGTAGCCCTGCAGTTTGAATGGCATCAGAATTAGATTACGCCATGAGTTCTTTTTTCTTTTTTGGTTTCTATCTGTACACTTGCCGATGGCAAAACATGGTCTGATAGCCCTGGAGTTTTCAGTGGTGGCGGTTTTGCATAGTTATCCTCCTACGTTTTATTGGACCGATGGCAAAACACGGTCTAATTTCTTTTACTTCAATTGTAAATATGAGTGTTCTTCCCAAGAATTTCACTTTCCCCCTTGGAAGATCTATCGCTTCCTTTCGAATTCAAGAGGAAACAGTTGCCGGTTCAGTTGAGTTTTGCAATGACTATTAATTGGGTACATGAACAGACCATACCAAACTTTGGCATCTATTTACCAGATCCGTTTTCTCACATGGGCAGCCATATGTTGCATTGTCGAGAGGTATGTCTCGGCAAACCACTAGGATTCTTGCAAAACCAAACAAAGAAATTGATTTGACTGGAAAAAGCACTAAAAATATAGTATATAGAGATGTATTTGAAGCATGCTAATAGATAGTAGATCAATGTATTATCCATATCCATTTTATTTAAAATTTTGTTAACCCGTTATTTCTTTATCACATTTTAGTACAGAGGAAGGTGTGCGAGGTGACTTCCCAGTGACACCATGTTTGCATATCCATCAACTTGTGGAGTAGACCTGCCAGTTATTCTATTGCAACTCTTCATTTATTCTATAGTTTGCTTTGTAAAAAACTATTTTCTTGCAATGGAATGTAACCTATGTCTGTTAGAGAAATACTTTAAGATTCATGCCTGGGGGTGGCATTGCTTCCTGTTGATTGGAGAAATACTTTTACATTCTGGGTGGCATTACTTCCTTTTGATTATTGTTGAGTTCGTACAGGTAACCAACGATTATTTAGTCAAATACATCATAATGCTCATGTTCTTGCCAATTGATGCAATTTTTACACACGTGCATGGCGCACGTGCATTTTTACTAGTTAACTCATGTGCGCTGCATGACAGAAGCATAGTCAGTTCCAGTTCCCTCATGTCTTCCATGGCATCGTTCAGTTTTGGTGCAATGTTCTTCTCCCGGAAGTATGCGACAAAATCTGGCTTCTTCCGCATCACCCATGAGCACAACTTTGTTGCCGACTTCATTATCACAAGGTAATCAACAGTTGGCCCCTTCCCCTTCAGAAGACCTGCTGAGTCCTTGTTGCATATTTGTATAATCTCCTTCATCTTGTCCACAAATTCATCTTCTGGAAGAGGAATGAGAGCGAGGGCTTGATCAAAATCATTAGCGTCGATCAGTTTGTGACACATCTGCACGGCAAGGCTTAGGAAGGCCGCCAGGGTTTTCCTCCTGCCAGTTTCAAGTGGAGCAGCAGCCATGTGCACTTGAGTATTGTCGTCACCAGGAATTCCTCGGTTCTGTCTGCGAGCAAAATAAGCCGGGAGCATGTTGACTAATTTTTCGAAGTAGCAGAATGCTTGAGACAGTATTACTTGAGCTAGCCTCTGGTTGTTTCCATCTCCCCTTTGATTTAGTAAACCTAGATCCTGGTTTGGCGAAGTTTCGGTGCCAGCTGCGGCACCCAGAGGCTGTGGCGGTACATGATCTGGTTGCTGGTTTTGTGATACTGCCTGGTTGCCTCTGCTATTAATGTTGATGCAGGGGAAGCAAACCTGCAGGACAACTTCTGCTGGGCTTCGGCTCTGCTGTCGACGATCCGACTGGTCTGAGGCCGCATCTGGTTCAACGGAGCAAATAACTCTGAGCACCTGTCGCGCGAAAAAAAATGCTTAAATTAAATAGGCCCCTTCTATTGTAGGTAAAAGAAAATGCCTTTAAGCACAAAATCCATGCCAGAATCTAGTGGCATGGCATTGCGGCAAAAAAATTAACTGTACCCAGTGTTCAGAGAGTAAATTGGAGTGGCTGATTAGACAACTAATTTAGACAAACATAAGACGATGATTTATAATCTGTACCATTACCTCATACAGAATAGTCTTTATTGGTGCAAGACACTCCCTTTCTTCTAAAGAGCGTGAAATCACACAAAATTGCATCAACAGATTAGCAATGGCAGTTTCATATGATCTGCTGCTTGTATCAGAGATCATAGCAGAGAGTCGAAAAATAACTGAATGTTCTGTCGTCATGTTGTCATTCATGATCATCGCACAGTATGTTGGACTGTTAGTCGCCAACAAAGCCAGTGCTTTACCTGCGGTCTTCCTCACATAAGTTTCATTCTCTGCATCAAAGAAAAGGCCTTTCAACACCTCAATGAAATCAGCAATGGTTCCAGATCCAACGGTAGTTCTGGTGGGAACAGCCAGACTGAGCTTTGTAAGGATCTTAACCGCTGGAATCTTTAGCTTGTTGTACCTGCGGTCATATGTCAAGATTGGGTGGATGCTTTTTGCATCCAACTGTTTGCCACAAATCTCCTGTCGTATGATCTTGTTGGTTTCACTGTTCCCCCTGACAAGATTACTCACCACATGGAGTGATTTTTCAATTATTTCAACTGCAATGTCATCACCTCTCAACATCGCACAGAGATTATTATTAATAATTGGCGCAGTTATCCGGGAGAAGAGTCCTTCCGTGCAGTATATCTCCTTGCAATTATCCGGGTTCTTGGCGAGCTTAGCAAGTATCAGCAGGCCATGGACAATCAGAGGCTTGCTTTCTGCTCCAATGGTACTGTTGGGGTTTTGGTCGTTTCTGACAATAATGCTCTGCCGCACATTGTTGATGATGGTAGCCGGTGATGAAATCTTCGTCAAATAGGGGTCTATCAAGGTTGATATGGACTCTGTTCCTCTGTGTATATCAGTTAGGCACAACTCACTAGCAATTTCAGCGAGAATCTGCGCTATGCGTATCTTGTTCTCCTGATCAGTGGTGCTTTTTGAGCTGAGTATGGCAAGCATCTTGGCAATAGAATCCGGGGATGATTGGATCTCAGAATGTGCTCTTGCTTTATGGGCACCCTGGGAGGTCAATGTGTGTATCACCAGAACAGCAGAGATGTGGTCTTGACTGTATTCAGACTGCAGCAAGTCTAGTGCAAAGGAAACCAGGTTTCGGTTGATAGTGTACAGGACCCCATTTGTGATGCATGCTCTTGATGTTGTATCGATGTATTTTTCGATAAGTTTCCTTTTCTCCTTGCCTTCAAACCGATACAATGAGCACATTCGGTCTTTCAGCCTCCAGCGAAACAACAGAAGGAGCAACCAGTAGATAAAAAATACACCTTGGACAAGCACGAGAATGTAGAATAAGACGAGTGCGCCGAACACGTTCGCATCTTCATACACAAGATTACTTAGGGTAACGAGACGAATGATGGACATAGCTATGAAGACTAAACCTGCGACCACCGGAAGTATATGGATCAATATTGCTAGCAAGGCCATATAGCTTACGGGATCGTTTCCTCCGAGTCCAAACATGATGTAGTATTAGAGATCTCTCCCATATGCATCACCAATCAGTGGCCCTCGTCGACCCCATCGCCTGGACTGTCTATCGCCCAGTTCGAGGAAGGCTGGTGGAGCTTGTGTGAAAAATATATTGCCTCCCGGTTTACATTTACACCGACAACCCTGTTGATCAACCAAGGCAGCGGCAAAATATATTAGATCACTCACTGTAGCGTTGCCAACTGCTTTGTGCTATCTATAAGCGTGTTCCATATCGGAGTAATGTTTTCCGAGGACTGCTCCGGTGGAGCTGTTTCATAAAAGTAGCACGAATCTCAAAGCTTGGTTAATTAACGAGTACTTAATTTTTTAATCTGTCGGGCCCAACGCAACCCAGTCCCGACTACGCGCCGTCTCCTCGATCCCCTTGCTGAGTTTTCCATCCAGGTCGCATGATCATAGATCATGACTATACGAGCACGAGAAGGAGGCGGCGGAGTTGCCATCGGACCTGCCGAGAGGCAATCGGCGGCGAGTATCTGTGCTGCCCATCGCATTCCTGGACATGATCGATTGCCGTGCTGCGGTGCCCACGCGATCGATCGGTGTTTGCAGATGCCGGTGCGGATGCCACGGCGGACGATGAACCACCGCATGCATATGCCCAGCGATTCGTTCGAGTTAATGGTCTGTACGTGTAAATACGGATCATGATACTTCAGAAGATATATACGTCAGGTCTGTGTTGGGCTAGGCTGGGCTGGTTGGGCCAGGGCGGATTAAAAATAATAATTAACATGCTTTAAGATTCGTGCTAATTTATGAAACTGCTCCACCTGAGCAGTTCTCTTGTTTTCCATATCCTCCACAAACAAGCCAAAAGTTTACGCAAACGGAACACAGGGACAAGTGAGTTGACAATAAATGAATAAAAATACAGGTAACGGAAGAAGGTGTGCATGCAGGTGTGTTAGTTTGAGTGATGTGGGTTTTGCCATGCGTTAGTGTTGTTCTAGTAAATTTGATATATGATGAAAATCTGTAAAGAATAATATACAAAATGCTCCATAAATTGTATATCTAAGCGTTGGGCTTAATTGTAAAAAGAAAACTGTACCGAAGAGAAGTAAACGCGAATTAATTAGAAATTGGAGGACGAGATTCCTTACTTGGCAGCCTGTGCGAAGACAATACCCGTGATGATCCAAAAATCAACCTTTTGCAAATAAACGGAAAAGCCACCGAGCAGAACGACGGTGGCCCAGATAAAAGCGAGCACGCCGACCCCTGTTGCAAGGATCTGCATGAACACCTCTGCTACCAAGCAAATATTTAAACGCAGCTCCGGTGCCTCCTCCTCCCTGCTAGCTAGGCCCGGTTGGAGGCCGAGCCGTCGAGCGCCTAGGAGTCGCACGCTGCGCTGCCAAAACCGTTTTATCAAGAACCAGGTTACAAGTGTGATGATGAACATTGTGTTTCGCCCTCTAGCCAAGAAGTTCTTCTGCCTGGTGCAGCAGCTGGAACGCTCTAAATTCTGATCTATATATACTAGATATATACCCTGAGTTGAGTCCAAGTAATAATACACGAATGGTCAATGGCGCCATCACTTGTCGACTACAATTACCAAGTTTGACTTTGTCCACAGCTAGCATTCTGGAGAACAGCAAAAACTTTTTTGGGAATAGTTGAACGGAATATATAGTCATTTTCACCTATTCAGTTTTCTGTGCAGTGCTTAAATATATCAGTAAAAAACCGGGGTGGAGTGAACTAATTTTGCGGGTACTTATCCTTAGTCTGACTCCAACAATAACATGCAATTTGGAGAGGCAAAAGGAGTATTGCCTGTGGTCTACAATGTTTGCATTTCGTTCGCGCGAACACCAGCTCCAACAGCTGCTCGATCTACATTTTCTTCGCGGCGTCGACGAGCGCGACGCATGCATGGAGGAGCCCGAGTAGCGCGACGGCGTCCCGCGGGTGCTCCCCGGCAACGGGCTCCCGCCCCCACCCCTCCTCCACCTCGGCCTCCACCGTGGAGGAGCGTGGCCTGCTCGGGCTCGGCAACGGCGTCGCCACCGCTCGCCTCCTACTCCTTTTCGTCCCGCTCGTTGTGCCGCTTCACGTGCCGCATCCTCTCCGAGCCACCCTGCACCGTGGCGGCCTGCCATTCCTTGCTGACGACGCGGATCTTCTCCAGCAGCGAATCGATGCCGCGCCGAACCCAGGCCGTTGAGTCAACGCGGCGCGAAGCCCCGGCCAGCCGCGATTCGGCCGCCTCCGCACGCGCCCACGCAGCTCGCCCTCTGCGTCGCCGCCGCCCTCCGCCCCACACTCGCCCTCCTCCTCGCGCTCGACTCCGCCGCACCCACCTCCGCCGCATTGACATGCGTGGCGCACGCCATCGCAGCTACCCCCCCCCTCCCCCCTCGCTGCGCCCGCCTCCGCGTTGGCATCCTCCCCACAGCGCTGAACAAATGCATTCGAGGAGAGAGGGAATCCGTTTTTGCGCCCTCTCTCTCCTTGAATGCAAACTGGCTCACGCCTTTGCGCTCTCTGTTGGGAGAGATTTCGGCGATGTACAGTGCAGTCCGGTGACGCAAATATGCGTTTACAGCAGCTGGTGGAGTCAGTCTTAGGCTAACTCCAACAAGGAGATGCAAAGCCAAATATGTATCTTATTAAGTACTATGCATCACCAAAATAATCTCCAACAGAGTATGCAAAAGGGTATGCATTTTGCCATTTCAGGAGAGAGAAGATGCAATAATGCACACTTTCTCTCCTCGAAACGCATTCTGCTCGCCGCGTTTGCTCCCTTGCCACGCCGCTCTCCCTCGACTGCGCCCGCTCCGCCGTGCTCGCCTGACGAGCCGCACCAGCCGCGACCTGCGCCGCCACCGCCTGCTCGCCGGCGCAGGCGCCTCTGCTTCTCCACCGACATCACGCTCGTCGGGCACGTCGACAGCTCATGGAAGAATGGGCGAGCAAGCCCCACCCTTCTTCTTTTGCCGCCATGGACCTCCCCTGCTTTTTCGTCGGTCCTCGCGGCTCGAGTGCGGCGTGGGGCGCGGAGACAGTGCGGCGGAGGCGAGGTGTGACGTTGGCGCCACAGGAAGCGAAGAAGCGGGCGAGGTGCGGCGCGAGCGAGGTCGCAGGGCGAGCGGGCGGTGGGCGTCGCAGGGGCTCCCCGTCCACTTCGCCGCGTCGGAGCCCCACCTCAGGAGGCCCGCGCCCGCTCCAAATCCTCGCGTGCGCGTCCCCTGCCTCGGGAAGCCCTCCGCGTCGCACCGCCACGTCGTCGAGCTCCTCGAGGTTGCCCTTGACGGCCTTGGCTCGGCGGAGTACAAGTGCTACAAGTGCGAGCACATAACATTCATGTCCTCTTTTTTTCCATCAATCTTCACCGTGCGTTCCTGCTGTGCCTGTACTTACCGGAACGAAGGCGAGCCTGGCGGCGCGGGCGAGCGGGGGCCGGGGCTCGGCGGCGCGGCGCGAGCGCAGCGGACGCGCGCCAGCAAGGACGGCGCGGAGCGGGACGAGCTTCTGGACATCTTCTACGGGGCCTTCGCTGGCGAACGGCAACAGCGGGTCGCTGGCAATCTGAAAGCAGCCCGCGCTCTGGAAGGCGGCTGCACGAGCTCGCACCGCGTGCGCGTCGCGTGGGGGAGACGTCGACGCGGACTCGCAGGCTGGCGTGGCGGCGGGCGAGTGCTCGCGCGGAGGCGGGCATGGCGCGCGCATCGCGTGGAGAAGGAGGCGGCGCGGGCTGGCGGGCTGGCATGGAGGCAGGTGAAGCGTCTCCGCTTTTCGCAGGATCGAGTCGGTATAGCGCTGATGAACAGACGCAACAATACAGCATATAAAAAGCACAAATTAAGTCTTTAAGTGGTTACATTAATCCAATTAAAACATAGAGTCGCACAGCGGAAATAAACGGTACAAGTACAAGTCCAAACTAGTAGAAATATAGGCGCACGCGCTCACAATACAATAAGAACCCGCATCCAAAGCCATGAAGATGCGGACTCGGGAGGAGATCACTCCTCAGTCTCCCAGTGGGCTGTCCAACCAAAGGGAAGCTGGCCATCCCACTGTCCACCTCCACCCGTAGAGTCAGGGATAAAGGTGCTACCTGCAATAAAATCATAAAGAGCCAAATCCTGAGCAACTAATACTCAGCAAGTCTTACCCGTTAATTTGGCTATCTACAGCCGACTCCTAATATGCAAGGCTAAAAAGAGATGGCTGACTCAATAGCATAACTCGCACTAATTACTTGATCCTTACTTTCAAGTTTTATTTTTCAAGATAAGTACTTATCCAGTAGAACAGTGTGCATATCTCTAAAACATGTATAAAGTAACAATACATCAACAGTGACAGTATATATATAGCAATGTAAATAACAGCAATGTAAATAGATTAGCATCATATCATCAATCATATCACACTACGATGTGACGCAGTGAGCAAGGTTGCTCTTGACCGAGAGCGGCGGCATCGATGTACATCCTGCAGGAGAAAAACCTGACCACACGACATATGCGGCAAAGGCCACATATGGCAACCGTTTGCAAGGGTCCCCCTGAAGCTAGGCCGGATCCAACCCCTTCCGAGAAAGGTACCTCCCGCCACGGTCCCGACTCCCCGTCCCAGACGTACGCCCCGTTCGGGAGGCATCCCTTCTCTCCCAAAATACCATGATAGAAAGGGCAGGCTTCCACCGCACACCAGGGCAACTCGAGCTACTAAGTTTACTAGGCCCATAAAAACACTAGCATGTGATCAGTACGTTCGAACTTGCTCAACAGGGCCAACAACGGACGGTCCTTAACCGACACAGACGGGGCTACCACCGTGAAGGCCCAGCCTTCTCACACCATCCTACACAAACAATTCCCCGTCCGGTCTCAACAAATCCTAAATCCAGCTAGTACAATCCAGGAATCCCTATCATGCGAGTGGGACCTACCACTCGACTTCTACCGTCCGCTAGCCACTAAGCCTAGCAAGTTCTAACGTAACCTAGACCACATCTACAAAAATAGGACACAAGGTAGGATATGGAAGGGTAGTCCTAATGCAGTTCTAAGTTTTCATATCAACTCCTAATAAACCTAATGCACAAACAATTACTAGCCCCAATCAAGTGCGAAAATAAAATCCTAAATAGGGAGGCATGCACCGGGGCTTGCCTGGCTCAGGAGCGTAGCTAACAGGGTCAGTGGGGTCAGTGTCCTGCTGCGGCTGCTCCTCCTGCACCTCCTGGGTCTGCTCCTCCGGCAGCTGGAAGTCGAGCGGCTCTGGAGTCGTCTCTGTCACTACACATTATGACAAGGAAAATAATGCAAAGTTAGATGCAAGAATATGATGCAATTCATGATTCAATTACTTGATAGGACAGTCATTTACACTGTAACTGCAAATGATTAACCTTGTTAATTAATTTCGTCTGGAGTATTTCCTTCATTAACTTTTAATTAAGTTCACCATTAATCCACTTAGGTAAGTTAAATGAATAATGTGATTTTGAAAGTTGATTTCTGTCCAGTGGCATTTTCTGGAGAAGAGTGCCTCTGGAAGTAATTTATGGTGAAGTTTCATGATTTATTGCAAAGTAGATTATTTATAATAATTTATACAGTGCAGAACATGATTTAAATCATAAGAAAATAATTAGACAACATCTGACAGTGGAAAAATGCTCTGTAGGTGTGTTATCAGATTCTTAACAGGCATGCAAGAGTTCAGGATTTATTGGGCAACAGAGAATTTATAAGGAATTAAACAAGATCTGGACAGATGTATTTTCCAGAAAATACACAATCTGCAAAAGTGTGTTTTGGTATTTTTTCTGGACAGAGGATGTTACATGGAATCCAAAGAAATTGGATTTGTATTTTTCTGATGTGTATTTCATTTTCTATGCCTTTTTGAAGTTTCTGTGCATTTTCTGAAATTAACTAAATCTGAAAATGATTTAAAACAGGCGCAACCAATCAGATCTGAGCCACACAATGGGCTACACAGATCGGGCCGCACCAGATCTGGGCTGGCCGCACCAGATCCAGCCACTCGCGTGCGAAGGCACACGGTGGACCATTGGGTCAATCACACCGGATCCCGCGTGGTCACAAAAGATCCGGGGCGTGTGGCCTGTGGTGCGTTGGCCGGAACCGTCGCCGGAGGGCGGCGGCGCAGCTCGCCGGAGCGAGTTTCCGGTGGCGTTTTTGATGGATGGAGGGCACGGGGAGGTAGCGCGCAGGATGGGGAGTTCACCTCGTTGAGTTGGAAGGCGCGGGGTAGGCCGGAGCAGTATTGGCGACGAGCGGCGGCGGGTCGGGGTGGTTCGGTGAGGTTGCGGGCTCGAGTGAGGGCGTCTCCAGTTGCAGACGTTGGCGCGTGAGCTTCGCCTCGTCGCGGGGATGCTCGGCTCGGTTTGCGTCGACGACGAGGTGGCCGGGAGGACGGGGTTCACCGGAGAGGGTCGTGGTGGCTCGACGGTGGCGGTGGGGAGAAGTCGATTCCTCGGTGGCTGAGCTGCGAAGATGGGAAATGCTGAGGTCAGGCCGGTGCGCCGGGGTTGCGCGAAGTTGCAGCCGCGAGGAAGGGGCGCGGGGCTCACCGGAGAGGAAGGATTTCGCGGCGAGGCGGCGGCACACGGTTGACCGGAGTTGGGGAAGAAACGTCCGATTCGCGTGATTCAAGGTGGGAGAAGGGGGATGGGAGCCATGTTGGAGTTCGAGGAGGTTCCCGTGGAGCTTTATGAGGAGTAGCTTGGCCGGGGAGTGGTCGACGGCGGCAGGCGAGCTCGGCTCGCCGGCGGCAAGGAGAGCGGTGGGAGTGGCGGTGCTAGGGTTAGGTTTTGGAGTGAAAAGCGGCGAGGGAGAGACCGGGGAGGGAGCGGTGACCGCTTTAGACGCCTCGGCGCGTCGACGAAAGGCGGAGAAGCGAGCATCGTGGCTCTGGCGGTCATCGGCGACGTGGCGGCCGTCTTCCGCGCGCGCTCAGAGAGATAGAGGAGGCTGACGAGTGGGCCCTGTCGGAATCTTTCTTTTTCCCAGAATTATTCAAACTGAGATTTCCCCAATCTTTAGCGCTCGATTTGAACTAGCAATTGAACTCCAAAAATTGTAAAACCTGTTGCATTCGAAAGGTCATGAAATGCTCTTTCCAGTGACATAACATGCACATCTCAATTCGAAATATAATTCAAATGGCAGCTAGTCAAAGTTGGACATTTTTGGAACTTTGGGGATTTATTTGAGCATCGAAATGAATTTCAAAAATCACCAAAAATTCTCCAAACTTCTTATTTGGCAAGGGCTATCTCCAAGAATTTTGGTTGGGTCAAGTTGTTAAAGGAATTTTTGAGTTGCTTCACAGATATGGGTTTGAACTTGTTTAAACTTTGAATTTCGAATTTTTGAATTTGGCTTGATTTCATCTTTTCTTCAGTTTGGTTTGCACGATTCTGAAATTCAGTGACACGGGGTGTCACAGCCATGTGGACAGTGGGATGGCCAGCTTCCCTTTGGTTGGACAGCCCACTGGGAGACTGAGGAGTGATCTCCTCCCGAGTCCGCATCTTCATGGCTTTGGATGCGGGTTCTTACTGTATTGTGAGCGCGTGCGCCTGTATTTCTACTAGTTTGGACTTGTACTTGTACCGTTTATTTCCTCTGTGCGACTCTATGTTTTAATTGAATTAATGTAACCACTTAAAGACTTAATTTGTGCTTTTTATATGTTGTACTGTTGCGTCTGTTCATCAGCGCTATACCGACTCGATCCTGCGAAAAGCGGAGACGCTTCAGCTGGTACCAGAGCCGTGTTGGGACAGTACATTATATAAACGGCCTATTTTCGAAAATCTAACCACGTACGTGTGAGGAACGAAAAGCCCGTTATAAGGATGTTAGAGTAATCAGGTGATAATAGGAGTTGATTGTTATTTTTCTGTAACGACGCACCGACGCCCAGATAAGAAGGTAAGGAACTACATGGCGCTGGATTTGGATATTGGTGGCGGAGTTTGTTCTGTTCCGTGAGCCATCGAGTTCACGAGGAGTTGAGGATGGTGAGGATATGTCATTGCGCCATGTATTACATTTTGATGAGATACGTCACCTGTGTAGGTGGTTGAGGTGACGTTGTGTGCTTTGCAGGTACACTAACTCGCGCGTAGATCGTGTAGAAACGTTTGTGAGTGCGACTTAGTTGCCACCACTGTCTACGGCCTGCTATATTTGAACAAATTTTATTTTGTGGGGACGTATAGGTCGTGCATGCATTGCATCTTCATGATATAAAACACTTCCACGAATTTCAGATCACCCAAAAATTTCAGACTGACAAGCTAATTTTAAAAATTCATAACTCCGAAACCGCTTGGCCAAATTCGATGAACCAAGACTTGCTGGAAAGCTTACAACAGGAAACAAAACTTTGCTTCAGAGTTCACCTTTCGATTCTGTCAGTATCACCCCCAAATATGTCGACCAAGTGAAGTCAAATTTCAGCTTCGACTAGTTTTTCCAGAATCTGTCCACCAACTTCAAAAATCGATATCTCCAGTTCTACTGATCCATTTTGGGCGTTTGAGCACTCATTGGAAAGATCTTGAAGTTATATACAAGTTTCGTGTTCTGATGTTTCTCCTTTGAAGCCTCCAGGAGTGCCAGTTTTCGTTTTTGTGACTGCTGCTCGCAGTCAAGACAGATTGTAGTCTGTTGATTTGAAGAACCGTTGCACCTGTGTTTGTGCGTGAAAGGCTTCATGTAGCTACTTGCTACGATTCTCCAGAAGTCCTTTACCATGTTCTAATTTTATTTAGCATGGTTGTTCTGTTTGGAGCAGTTTGTGGGATTTTTCTTGCAAACTCTCTCTATATGGATATTTATGGCCTTTCTTGCATTTCAATTCTGCCATATTGAATATCTTTGTTTCTTGGAGCTAACGGTGATGATTTTAATTTGGCAGAATGCCGCCGCGTCGTCCGCCACCACCCCCGCCGCAGCACAATCTGGCGGAGGCGATGCACAACCAGACAGAGCTGCTCAGGACTCTCGTTCAGGCCGTCACCCAGCAGGGTGGCAATCGTCGGGGTCCACAGCCAGGCTGCACCTACGCAGACTTCCTGGCCACTCACCCGCCTGTCTTTTCCGGGTCCACTGACCCGATGGAGGCGGAGTCTTGGCTGCGCACTGTGGAGTCCAAGTTTGGGCTCCTTCCTGCCTGCACAGAGGTGCAGAAGACACTGTTCGCGGCGCAGCTGCTTCAGGTGGCGGCTGGAGGATGGTGGGCAGCTCACCTTGCCACTCTTCCGGCCGGTCAGCAGTTGACTTGGGCACAGTTCAGAGAGGCCTTCCGCTCGTTCCACATTCCGCCGGGCATTATGCAGCGGAAGCTCAGGGAGTTCCTGGACCTCAGGCAGGGAGGCAGGAACGTGTTCGACTACGCCCAGGTGTTCAACCACCTGGCCCAGTTTGCTCCAGACCAGGTAGACACGCCCGCCAAGCGGAAGGCGTGTTTCTTGAGAGGCTTGTCTACCAAGCTTCAGTCCCGGCTTGTCCTGAACGCCGGTGGTACCTTCGACGAGCTTGTCAGTGCAGCGATAGTGATGGAGGATGCCATCAGGGCACACCAGGACGACAAGAGGAAGAGGAAGGCAGTCGCACCACCGTCTGGCAGCACTTCAGCCAGGCCACGCCTTGTGTACACAGCCCCCAGTGGACAGAGGTACCTTGCACCTCCCCAGTACCAGCGCCCGCCTCAGCAGCAGCAGCAGTTTGCTCAGAGGCAGCCACAGCAGCAGCAGCGTCAGCAGCAGCAGCGCTCGCAGTAGCAGCAGCAGGCAGGCAGAGGTTTCCCGTGCTACAACTATGGACAGGTGGGGCACTTTGCGCGTGACTGCCGTGCAGCACCTAGGCAGAACAACGCGCAGAGGGCTCCAGTTCAGGCAGCAGGACAGCAGCGCCAGCAGGGCAGAAACGCGCCAGTCAAGACTGGGCGCGTTAACTACACCACTGCAGAGGAGGTTCCAGAGGGTGAGCAGGTTCTAGCTGGTACGTTCTCTATGCGTCACGAGCCCATGGTTATCTTGTTTGATTCAGGTGCATCACATGATTTTATCAGTCTATCTTGTACTCGTCGGTTGAGACTTGAGCTATCTTCTATGGAGACTCCCTATCTGATCAGCACACCAGGAGGCCGTATTATCACTCGTCAGTTTGTATATAAGGCCCCGCTTGATCTTGCTGGGAAGATCTACCCGACCCATCTTATTGTGTTGGACGGTCAGGGTCTAGATGTGATTCTTGGGATGGGTTGGATGAAGTTCCACAAGGCTGTTCTTGATATATCTCTTCGCTTGGTTCACTTGGATTCTCCTGTTTAGGGCAAGGTCACTCTTCAGCCCTCCTTGCTAGCAGCTACGCAGCCCTCCTTGCACCAGGCCATTGGCAAGAGTCTGGATATGATTCCTGTGGTGCGTGAGTACCCAGATGTGTTCCCAGATGATTTGCCAGGCATGCCACCAGATCGAGATGTGGAGTTTCGTATTGACTTGCAGCCAGGCACAGCACCTATCTCTAGGAGACCGTATAAGATGCCACCTAATGAGTTAGCAGAGTTGAAGGTGCAGTTGAAGGAGTTACTGGACAAGGGTTTTATTCACCCAAGCTCTTCACCTTGGGGTTGTCCAGCCTTGTTTGTGAAGAAAAAGGACCATGCACTCAGGCTATGTGTGGATTATAGACCACTGAATGCTGTGACTATCAAGAACAAGTATCCGTTGCCTCGCATTGATATCTTGTTCGATCAGCTAGCTAGAGCTAAGGTGTTCTCCAAGATTGATCTTCGTTCTGGGTATCATCAGATTAAGATCCGTCAGAGGACACTCCGAAGACTGCTTTCTCTACCAGATATGGACTCTATGAGTACTTGGTGATGTCTTTCGGTTTGACTAATGCACCTGCTTACTTCATGTACTTGATGAACTCAGTGTTCATGCCAGAGTTGGACAAGTTTGTCGTGGTTTTCATTGACGACATCTTGATCTATTCAGAGACAGAGGAGGACCATGAGCAGCACCTCCGGATTGTGTTGCAGCGTTTACGAGATCACCAGTTGTACGCTAAGTTCAGCAAGTGTGAGTTCTGGCTTAGCGAGGTGCCTTTTCTTGGCCATGTTATATCAGCTGAGGGCATCGCTGTTGATCCCAGCAAGGTGCAGGATGTGCTGGATTGGAATGCACCTACGACTGTCTCTCAGATTCGCAGATTTTTGAGTTTGGCTGGTTATTACCGTCGGTTTATTCCGAATTTCTCTAAGATCTCCAAGCCCATTACTGAGTTGCTGAAGAAGAATATGAGATTTGTGTGGAGCCCGCAGTGTGGTGAGGCATTCCAGAATCTGAAGAAGCTTCTCACTACCGCTCCAGTTTTAGCTCAGCCTGATATCACCAAGCCATTTGATGTGTACTGTGATGCTTCTGGTACTGGTCTTGGTTGCGTACTGATGCAGGATGGCAGGGTGATTGCTTATGTCTCTCGGCAGCTTAAGCGACATGAAGAGCATTACCCCACCCACGATCTTGAGCTTGCAGCTGTCGTACTTGCTTTGAAAGTATGGCGGCATTATCTGTTGGGAAATCTGGTGCACATCTATACAGATCACAAGAGTCTCAAGTATATATTCACACAGTCAGATCTGAACATGCGCCAGAGGAGATGGTTAGAGCTGATCAAGGACTATGATTTGGAGATTCACTATCACCCAGGGAAGGCGAATGTGGTTGCTGATGCTTTGAGTCGCAAGGCTCATTGCAATAATCTCATCGCAGCTCCTTATGCAGAGGCAGAGCCCAGTCTTAGAGTGTATGCTTATGGCTCCTTGGCCAATATATCACTTGTTCTGACCCTGCGAGATGAGATTGTGGCAGCGCAGAAGGAGGATGAGAAGGTGAATCACCTCAGGAGGAGACTCAAGCTCGGGGAAGCTAGAGTCCAGTGTTTCAGAGAGGATGAGGATGGAGTCCTGTGGTTCCAGGACAGATTGGTGGTTCCTAAGGACTTTGAGTTACGCAAGAAGATTCTTGATGAGGCGCACTTGTCCAAGTATTCTATCCACCCTGGTAGCAACAAGATGTACCAGGATTTGAGGAGTCGCTTCTGGTGGACCCGCATGAAGCGGGAGGTCGCACAGTACGTTTCTGATTGTGACACTTGCAGGAGAGTCAAGGCAGAATACATGAAGCCTGCAGGGTTGCTTCAGCCTTTGAGTGTTCCCGCTTGGAAGTGGGAGGATATCAGCATGGATTTCATTGTTGGCTTACCTCTCACATCACAGAAGCATGATTCTATTTGGGTGATTGTTGATCGATTGACCAAGTCTACTCACTTTATCCCCGTGCACACCCGTTACAATGTGAAGAAGTATGCTGAGTTGTATATTGCTCGGATTCTCTGTTTGCATGGAGTGCCCAAGACCATTATTTCTGATCGAGGACCACAGTTTGTTTCTCGTTTCTGGGAGCAGCTTCATGCTTCTTTGGGCACCACTTTGATTCGCAGTGCAGCTTATCACTCTCAGACAGATGGCCAGACAGAGAGGGTGAATCAGATTTTAGAGGATATGCTTCGTGCCTGTGTGATACACCATGGCAAGTGTTGGGATGAGAGCTTACCTCTTGCAGAGTTCTCATACAACAACAGCTATCAGGAGAGCATCAAGATGGCACCGTTTGAGGCTTTGTACGGACGTCGTTGTCGGACTCCCCTTAATTGGGTTGAGGCCGGCGAGAGAGTCATCTTCCAGGCAAGGCCCGCAGCTGCAGCAGAGGAGACAGTGGTGACTTATGAGGAGGTCATTCCCACACCAGATTTAGTGGCAGCAGCAGAGGAGACTGTTCGCCGCATTCAGTCCAACTTGAGAGCAGCCAAGTCTCGACAGAAGAGCTATGCTGACAGAAGACGCCGACCGTTGGTGTTTGCAGTTGGCGACCACGTATACCTTCGTGTCTCTCCCATGAAGGGTGTACGTCGGTTTGGTGTCAGGGGAAAGTTAGCCCCAAGATACGTTGGACCGTTCCAGATAATTGAGAGATGTGGACCCGTTGCTTATAGATTGGAGTTGCCCTCCAACCTCTCCAGTATTCACAATGTGTTCCACGTATCGCAGCTGAAGAAGTGCTTGAAGGTTCCTAGTGACAGAGTGGTCAGTGACGTTGATCAGCTTGAGCCAGATTTGACTTACCCCGAGCAGCCTATTGGCATTGTTGATCAGAAGGACCGAGTCACCAGAAAGAGCACTACCAGATTCTATAAGGTGCAATGGAGCAACCACTCTGAGGCCGAGGCCACGTGGGAGACAGCGGAGTTCTTGAACTCCCATTTTCCTGGTTTTCTTCCTCCGAGGTGCGTTATCTAGTTGTTCCATTTTTGCATCTTATTCTTCACTTCTTTCGCCAGTCGTTTTTCCTCCTTCTCTTTAATCTCAGGACGAGATTTCTTTAAGGGGGAAGGGCTGTGACACACCGTGTCACTGAATTTCAGAATCGTGCAAACCAAACTGAAGAAAAGATGAAATCAAGCCAAATTCAAAAATTCGAAATTCGAAGTTTAAACAAGTTCAAACCCATATCTGTGAAGCAACTCAAAAATTACTTTAACAACTTGACCCAACCAAATTTCCTGGAGATAGCCCTTGCCAAATAAGAATTTTGGAGAATTTTTGGTGATTTTTGAAATTCATTCGATGCTCAAATAAATCCCCAAAGTTCCAAAAATGTCCAACTTTGACTAGCCGCCATTTGAATTATATTTCGAATTGAGATGTGCATGTTATGTCACTGGAAAGAGCATTTCATGACCTTTCGAATGCAACCGGTTTTACAATTTTTGGAGTTCAATTGCTAGTTCAAATCGAGCGCTAAAGATTGGGGAAATCTCAGTTTGAATAATTCCGGGAAAAAGAAAGATTCCGACAGGGCCCACTCGTCAGCCTCCTCTATCTCTCTGAGCGCGCGCGGAAGACGGCCGCCACGTCGCCGATGACCGCCAGAGCCACGATGCTCGCTTCTCCGCCTTTCGTCGACGCGCCGAGGCGTCTAAAGCGGTCACCGCTCCCTCCCCGGTCTCTCCCTCGCCGCTTTTCACTCCAAAACCTAACCCTAGCACCGCCACTCCCACCGCTCTCCTTGCCGCCGGCGAGCCGAGCTCGCCTGCCGCCGTCGACCACTCCCCGGCCAAGCTACTCCTCATAAAGCTCCACGGGAACCTCCTCGAACTCCAACATGGCTCCCATCCCCCTTCTCCCACCTTGAATCACGCGAATCGGACGTTTCTTCCCCAACTCCGGTCAACCGTGTGCCGCCGCCTCGCCGCGAAATCCTTCCTCTCCGGTGAGCCCCGCGCCCCTTCCTCGCGGCTGCAACTTCGCGCAACCCCGGCGCACCGGCCTGACCTCAGCATTTCCCATCTTCGCAGCTCAGCCACCGAGGAATCGACTTCTCCCCACCGCCACCGTCGAGCCACCACGACCCTCTCCGGTGAACCCCGTCCTCCCGGCCACCTCGTCGTCGACGCAAACCGAGCCGAGCATCCCCGCGACGAGGCGAAGCTCACGCGCCAACGTCTGCAACTGGAGACGCCCTCACTCGAGCCCGCAACCTCACCGAACCACCCCGACCCGCCGCCGCTCGTCGCCAATACTGCTCCGGCCTACCCCGCGCCTTCCAACTCAACGAGGTGAACTCCCCATCCTGCGCGCTACCTCCCCGTGCCCTCCATCCATCAAAAACGCCACCGGAAACTCGCTCCGGCGAGCTGCGCCGCCGCCCTCCGGCGACGGTTCCGGCCAACGCACCACAGGCCACACGCCCCGGATCTTTTGTGACCACGCGGGATCCGGTGTGATTGACCCAATGGTCCACCGTGTGCCTTCGCACGCGAGTGGCTGGATCTGGTGCGGCCAGCCCAGATCTGGTGCGGCCCGATCTGTGTAGCCCATTGTGTGGCTCAGATCTGATTGGTTGCGCCTGTTTTAAATCATTTTCAGATTTAGTTAATTTCAGAAAATGCAGAGAAACTTCAAAAAGGCATAGAAAATGAAATACACATCAGAAAAATACAAATCCAATTTCTTTGGATTCCATGTAACATCCTCTGTCCAGCAAAAATACCAAAACACACTTTTGCAGATTGTGTATTTTCTGGAAAATACATCTGTCCAGATCTTGTTTAATTCCTTATAAATTCTCTGTTGCCCAATAAATCCTGAACTCTTGCATGCCTGTTAAGAATCTGATAACACACCTACAGAGCATTTTTCCACTGTCAGATGTTGTCTAATTATTTTCTTATGATTTAAATCATGTTCTGCACTGTATAAATTATTATAAATAATCTACTTTGCAATAAATCATGAAACTTCACCATAAATTACTTCCAGTGGCACTCTTCACCAGAAAATGCCACTGGACAGAAATCAACTTTCAAAATCACATTATTCATTTAACTTACCTAAGTGGATTAATGGTGAACTTAATTAAAAGTTAATGAAGGAAATACTCCAGACGAAATTAATTAACAAGGTTAATCATTTGCAGTTACAGTGTAAATGACTGTCCTATCAAGTAATTGAATCATGAATTGCATCATATTCTTGCATCTAACTTTGCATTATTTTCCTTGTCATAACGTGTAGTGACAGAGACGACTCCGGAGCCGCTCGACTTCCAGCTGCCGGAGGAGCAGACCCAGGAGGTGCAGGAGGAGCAGCCGCAGCAGGACACTGACCCCACTGACCCTGTTAGCTACGCTCCTGAGCCAGGCAAGCCCCGGTGCATGCCTCCCTATTTAGGATTTTATTTTCGCACTTGATTGGGGCTAGTAATTGTTTGTGCATTAGGTTTATTAGGAGTTGATATGAAAACTTAGAACTGCATTAGGACTACCCTTCCATATCCTACCTTGTGTCCTATTTTTGTAGATGTGGTCTAGGTTACGTTAGAACTTGCTAGGCTTAGTGGCTAGCGGACGGTAGAAGTCGAGTGGTAGGTCCCACTCGCATGATAGGGATTCCTGGATTGTACTAGCTGGATTTATGATTTGTTGAGACCGGACGGGGAATTGTTTGTGTAGGATGGTGCGAGAAGGCTGGGCCTTCACGGTGGTAGCCCCGTCTGTGTCGGTTAAGGACCGTCCGTTGTTGGCCCTGTTGAGCAAGTTCGAACGTACTGATCACATGCTAGTGTTTTTATGGGCCTAGTAAACTTAGTAGCTCGAGTTGCCCTGGTGTGCGGTGGAAGCCTGCCCTTTCTATCATGGTATTTTGGGAGAGAAGGGATGCCTCCCGAACGGGGCGTACGTCTGGGACGGGGACCGTGGCGGGAGGTACCTTTCTCGGGAGGGGTTGGATCCGGCCTAGCTTCAGGAGGACCCTTGCAAACGGTTGCCATATGTGGCCTTTGCCGCATATGTCGTGTGGTCAGGTTTTTCTCCTGCAGGATGTACATCGATGCCGCCGTTCTCGGTCAAGAGCAACCTTGCTCACTGCGTCACATCGTAGTGTGATATGATTGATGATATGATGCTAGTCTATTTACATTGCTGTTATTTACATTGCTATATATATACTGTCACTGTTGATTTATTGTTACTTTATACATGTTTTAGAGATATGCACACTGTTTTACTGGATAAGTACTTATCTTGAAAAATAAAACTTGAAAGTAAGGATCAAGTAATTAGTGCGAGTTATGCTATTGAGTCAGCCATCCCTTTTTAGCCTTGCATATTAGGAGTCGGCTGTAGATAGCCAAATTGTCGGGTAAGACTTGCTGAGTATTAGTTGCTCAGGGTTTGGCTCTTTATGATTTTATTGCAGGTAGCACATTTATCCCTGACTCTACGGGTGGAGGTGGACAGTGGGATGGCCAGCTTCCCTTTGGTTGGACAGCCCACTGGGAGACTGAGGAGTGATCTCCTCCCGAGTCCGCATCTTCATGGCTTTGGATGCGGGTTCTTATTGTATCGTGAGCGCGTGCGCCTGTATTTCTACTAGTTTGGACTTGTACTTGTACCGTTTATTTCCGCTGTGCGACTCTATGTTTTAATTGGATTAATGTAACCACTTAAAGACTTAATATGTGCTTTTTATATGCTGTACTGTTGCGTCTGTTCATCAGCGCTATACTGACTCGATCCTGCGAAAAGCGGAGACGCTTCAGCGGCGTCGCGGGGAGGCCAGGCAGCGGGCGCGCGGAGGCACGACGGGGGGAAGGACGCGCGGGGCGCACGCGGTGGGGGGGGGGGGGGGGGGCGGGCAGGGCGCGCGAAGGCACAGCGCGGCGGCGAGCTGGCTGCCTCACGAGTTGCAGCTGATGCTGTTGGAGATGATGAAACAAGAACGATTGGCATACTACTGTTCACACCAGGCAAAAGGCCATTTGCATATTCAAATTGGGTCTCCTTGTTGGAGTCAGTCTTAGATTTAGGCGCGCCACAGCCTCAGCCTCAATATATGCCTCACAAGTCACAACGTCATGCTGCTTACTAGTGGGAAAGCACTTGTTTCTTCATTCAAAAATACTAGTACTAGTGAAAGGTGAAAAATCTGTGATTGGGCAAAGAAACAGCGTACCCTCGCACTCGGTTCACCCACCGGCGACCATCGCTCTCCGTCAACCGGCCACCACCCGACGCGCTCGCCACCAGGAGTCCTTGCCCTCGCATCCATTCATTTGCCCTTGTACTGTACATGTGGTTACGATCGAATTGCCGCCACCCAAGTCGCTTGTCACCTTAATTGCTTGCCGATCTCTGTTGATAACCGCGACCCGTGTGTTACGCCAGGTTAGCCATCCATTTGTATGTATCTATCCTTCCATTCCTTAGGCCCTGTTTGTTTCAGCTTTTCGTCACTTTTGTTAGTTGGTTTTTGTGAGATCTAAAAACCAGATGCTGTCAAAACCCAAAAGCCAGAAGCACCTTAGGATGTGCTTCTGACTTCTCAAGTTTCAGAGACATCCGACTTTTGAATCTTCCAAAAGCCAATAAACAAAAATGCCAAAAAACTGAAACAAACATGGCCTTAGTCTTGACTAATTGTTAGCAATACTTTTCATCACACGTTATTCCAGGGCCTTTTTGTGGTCAGATCGATCCCCGTCAGGAGGAGAAACTTCACTGCAGGTTCCAGGAATCCGGACCTGTAGTGTTGTGCCTAGGTATTTTCAATCGAATTGCTCCTACGGATATATATACACAATGATAGAAAAATTGCATAAACCGTATATGTCACTTGGAGCTTGAGACTCGCCCTTATAACCCACTTTGTTATAATTAAATACCGACATCCTTACTATATATTGTTGCAAAAATCACCCAAATAGGCAAAAACTAACCTATTCAATATGTTTTCATCAATCTGAAATAAGCCGATGGAGTTCTAATAGAAGCTACACACTTTGAGGGTACAATCGTCCTTCTTTACAAAAATTTTGACAAAAATAAGGACACTACTAAAAAATGGCATATTGCAACGATGAAATATCGTTGCAGTAAGGCCATATTAGTTGAAATATCTTCTTGCAGCAACAAATTCACTTTGGTGAGCGGTCGTTGTAAGTAGTAGCGTGGCAATAGCATTTTGCAACGTTTTTTTTTATCTTTTGTTGCATTACCTACGATTATTGCCACAAAATGAAGTGTTGCAATAGATAGAGGTTGCAACAAATAATAATATTGCAACGATATTTTCTTGTGGCAATAAAACAAAAAATATTGATGTTGTAACCAGGATTCAATCTTAGGACCTTCACTCTTGACAAAGAACACTTTACCACTACACCAATGTTGTTGTTCTTGTCTAGATTGCAAATAATATTACTTTATTTTTTTTTCTGAATGTAAAAAACGTGGCAACAACAAAATAATGTTGCAATAGACTTGTGTATTGCAACGGTTGTTTGTTGGTGGCTTTAACACCTATATGTATTGCAACCAATTTCTGTAATATTACAACTACTAGTATATTGTTGCAATATCCAAAATCTATTGCCACAAAATTATGTTTTGGGTGCAATATTGCAAATCTATTGCGACAATTTATGAGTTGTAGCAAACACCAATCGCAACCAATTAAAAAATGGTGGCCATAACACTACCTCTTGCAAAGAAATCCAAAATTATGATATTTGTGGCAATAATATTGACATATCGCAACGATTTTTGAAAATGGTGGCAATTAAACCTACCTATTGCAACCAAGTTTATGTTGTTGCAATGCAACTCGTGGCAATAGGCAAATTTTGTAGTAGTTTAAATACCGTCACACTAAGAGTTTTGCTAGTTGTGTATTTCTTTTCATGGAAACTTGAACAATAAGCCATATCCAAGCACTAAAACAAGGTCGACTCAGCTCGCATGGTCTTTCTTGTTTAACATTGATAAAAACTGGCGAATTGGTTAAGTATGTGCGTGTTAGAGTGGGTTTTGCAACAACATATTGTAGAGGTGGGTGGACGTCCGCAACAAAACGAGTTATAAGAGCGAATCTCAAACTCTAAGTAACATATATGGTGGCATCGAGATGTGGTAATTAATTTGCCATGTCAAAGTGAAGTCCCGAGCATGATCGGTAAGTAGTTTGCCATGATCGTCGAGATCTCCTCTAGCTGCTTTGACAGCAAGAGCATAGAGTTTTAGCCATTCTCCCGGGTAGCTGAACCTTTGTTCTAGACATGGTTACGTAATTCAAGATGGGATGCACTGAGTTGATGCACCGATGATTCATTGATAACCTACATCACCATTCATTCAGTACTTTTTTTTCACTCACAAGTATAAACCCTTCATTGTCAGAAGCCTATTCTGTTTCCATCACTCAATCATCTTAGTAGAGTCATCTTCCTCTACTTCTTCAGCTATGCTCTTTGTTAGCTAAAGCTTTAAAAATTAAAGTGCATCTAGCAGTTTCAAGATTTCTAATCAAGTTAATGGAACCAAAGTCATTAGCAGACAAAGAAGCACCCATATTGCATTTTTTTGAAAAGGTAATATATATTAGTCATAATATATATTGCATACTTTATTAGCTAAAGATTGATCAGAGAGTAAACCAAAATAATTTCTCCATTTTAGAGGCGTTGACTCAGCGGCGTGTGGTTACACGCCTCTAGAAATTCCTTTTACCTATCTTTAGAAATGCTTTTGTAGTATGGACTTCCCATATGCCCATCATTTCCTAACTTGGATGTGGGCATTGCATTGTACCATGATTTTAGTTTTTCCATCTTCACTTTCGCCTCTTCACTTCGGACGAGTATATGGACAGTGACTGAATGTGCAGTAGTTGCCTTCATAAACAGAAGTTAGATATATCGATTTTGCCACACTTATGTCACTGCAGGAGGAGTGACTGTGCTGTACTCAGGCTGAAAATTCTGAAATTCAAATATATGCAAACATGCTAGAATCGTCTTTCTCTAGGTTACGTTGTGCCAATAAACATTCAGTATGCCTTTTGCAAGAATGATTAAAACGATATAGGAAAGGATCCTAGAGAAAGATGGAGCTGAAACCTGCAGGGCGCAGGTGAGCACCAGTTCGAGCCAACTCTTCATTCTTTTTCCTTCTTCCTTTTGTCGCGCCCTTTTTTCTTCCTTGCGGCCGTGTCGTGCAAATCGTTAGTGATGAGAAACAAGAAGTCGACATGATTAGAAGGAAATGGGTGAGATGATTTTTGTTTCGACTGTCCACAAGCCTTACTTCTCCCATGGGCTAATACCTTGCTGACATGAATGGGACTTTGGCTAGAACACTCAGATCCTCATGTTAATGTCACACGCAAGGGGGGTGGGGGTTGGCAGGATGGTCTCCACTGAGCTCCGCCCCTGTGTACGTGTGACGGTTTTAAAGTATTTTACATGAGAAATCACTGTATACTTTGTCTCTTCAAATTCTTGATCACATCCTGTACTTAATGTGTGCAACCAACCAAATCACATACCCATTACTTTCAGCCACATTAACTAAAAGAAATGTTTAGCCAGATTAAGTAAAAGAAATGTTCAGCCATAAAGAGGCGAGAATTTATTTATCTCTTTTATCTGGCGATCACATTCAGCCAATTTTTAGCACAAGACAAAGCTCAAGAGATATTCCTTTACCAGAAAGACTTGACAAAGAAACAGATTTTCACTGCAGCAAGTTTCTCATGTTCAAACAGCACACACACACACCACCCCTACCTTTTAACGTCGGCGAGACTGAGCTGGCCCGCAAATATATCTTGATAATGATGATGGGACCACACTCACCTACTCTCGAAAGAATAATTAGTTGTAAAACAAAGCACGCTTACCTGAAAAAATCCGTGCAGCGTTAGTTGAATTTGCGGTCATATTTTATCTTTTGCAGTTATTTAGTCCATGAAACAAAATTACCTTCTTCAGTGTCGAGAAGTGTTGGATGAACTTCTCAAAGATAGTTGAATAATGCAGAAGTTGTTGAGGGGAGATTAGATAATCAAGAGATGTTCTCCCTACTCTGTTATTTATTTTTGGGCATAGAAAGGCTATCGAAACGAAGTGATTCAGTGATTGCTGGTATATATTTTTTGGTTTGCATTGTTCTTTTTCTTGCATGTTTCCCTTCTAATATTTTTCTGAGTAAAAGTACGGTGAGTTGAGAATGTTGAAAGGTCTTCCTTGCCTCTGTTGCGCCGAATGAAGAACGCAAAACATGATATAGCAACTTTGTATGTGTGGATGGTTCTGTGCTAGGCAGAACAATATGGTAAGAACCGATAGCAAATTTGGTGTGATATGTATGCTGCTCTTGCAATAGCTTTCTTTTGGTCTCAAGACAAATAAAAAAATAAAAAACTGGGTCTGTGGATCTGCATTGTGTAAAACATCGTGTGTTTATATTGAATAGTTACACCAGCTTTATCAGTTGTTTGACTTCCTGCTTTGCAAAAGACAGAACGAGATACCTGGTTGACAAAACATGCATTTCATCTCAAACATTTCGCCATAACTGATGACGACAAAAGCTGTCTCAGTACATCTGTCTACGCATTATAACAGCGCAAACGTCCCTGACACCACACTTTACCCCTCTATACATGGATTATTACAGTGCAGCAAAAAGGCCTGCAAAACTCTCCGTACCACTCCCTTTCGTCTCCGGACAGAAAAAGCAACATTATTCTCCATCGTACACAAGGTTAATTACTCGGTCAGCTCACCCTTAAACCCAGAGCGCGCCGGCATTGTGCAGCAGCGGGACGAGGTTGCCGCCGAGATGGAGCGACATGATCTTGTCGGTGGAGCCGGCGAGCCTGCCGCCGATGAAGACTGCCGGCACGGCGGGGCTACGGCCAAGCAGCCTCGCCAGCGCCTTCTCCATCTCCTTCCCTCTGGGGTCCTCGTCCAGCTCCACCACCATCGGGTTCACCCCGAGGTCGCGGAAGAGGCGTATCACCGTGTGGCACATGCAGCAGGAGCTCATGCTGAAGATCACCACCGCGCGCTGCGCCGCAAGCTTCGTGACCCCGTCCATTGATCAATCAATCAAGATGATCTTCTCGAAAGAGATCAAGTGGAAAATGTAGGCGCGAGCTAGCTAGCCTAGAAGTGCTTCTTGTACACTAATGCTTTGTCAAGTTGTGCCTTGCTTGCCTGCGTGCTTAGCAATGGGTGTTGGGAGCTGACTTATATAGGCATGGAACTGCATTGGCTGGAGAGGATGTTGCAGCGATCTGACCAGTAAGAGGTGGTAACGGAAGGATTCGGATAACGGGCGAGCTTCTTTTCTTGTGATACCACAGATAGGTGTAGCGTGGAACATGGAATATTTGGATGGCAACAGCGATGCAGCAAACTTGATACCGAGATGGTCGTCCATGCATGTAGATAAGGCTTGGGGTCGGGGGCATTGCTTTTTTGGAGTTCTAGGCTATCCTATTCGACAAGTCAGAAGAGAGAGATAGAGGGAGAGATGCTTGGTGAGATCATGTTCATCTAGTCTTCTTAGAAATGTAAGAAGAGGGTGAACTGTAGAAGATTCTAAGAGACTAGTACTTGTAGTAGTAACCTATAGTTATGGAATAAGAATAAGAGAGGGGTGAACTGTAGAAGATTCAAGATAATGGTAGTCAATTCTTGTTCTTAAGCAGCCAAAAACGATCTTATTATTACAGTAGAAGATACTGATCGGGTCTTGTTAAAATGTCTAAACTCATTTTGGAGTTAAAGAGAGCCAAAATTAAAGAACTTTTATGTCTTCCTCATAGCTTTTTCGTACTAATTAATTTCAGTGCATGTTTGAGAAGTATGCTTTAACCGTTTACTACCCGTCTTCTGGTAACTTTGTTTGAATACATGTCTGCGGAGCGTGTAAATTTAAGTACTCACAATCGAACCGACCTTTTACAGTGTTTGCACTGGACCTGATATATTATTGTTCAATTGGAAATTGATTTCTTCCCATTCAGATAAGATTACCCTGCGTCAGCAAGGTTGATGGACACCAGTACCATAGGTGCTGACTCTTACGCACGTGAACATCCCAAGAATCAAGTCAGCGTCAAGCCAAGTCAGCGTGGACGAAGAGACTAGCCGATTCAGGCACTATGAAGAGCATACACATAGCAATGGCCTCTATGACTTGCTCTTATCCTGTATGTCTGGAATCTCACAAAAGCAAGCCTCCTACACCTCATCAGATATGGAGAGGTATGCGATGCTGCGCTCCGAAGTCGCCTTTTTCCAATTTAGTTTTTTGGAGAAATTTTTCTATACTTGCCATATGGCATTTCATATGGATAAGGAGCATCTCAATGCGGGTAGGGATTCCAAGGAAAGTGGGTATCAAGAAATCTGATATGTGGCGGCTTGTAACTTGCTTCTGCAAAGCAAGGAACCATGCGATACATCAGAATGATATTTACAGGCGAGAGTGGCAAATCAAGATTGAAGATTAATTCTATAGTGGAGAAATTTGGAGAATCTTTAAAGGAATGAAAGTCCCTGCTTTTTGTCAAATCATTGCTACGCACTGGACAGGTGTCCATAGAAATTTTTAACAAGCTCAATCGATACGGTTGTACTAAAGAGGTCTAAGTTGGTAAAGATGAAGAGTTTATGAATTTAGAGTTGTGCCAGTTCAAACTGCAGACAATATTTCCTTCCTAGAGCAACTCCAACAAGATAGGTAGAACTTTTTTTTTTCTCTCTAAATATGGCTAGTACTACTGAAAATAGCTCTCCAACAGTCTCTCAAAATCCCTCTTCCAAGATAGCTAACTTTTCATTCTAGTTTTCTAGCTAGCTATATTTAGTTAGAAACCTTCACTTTCTATCCCTTCTCGCAGGCCCTTAGTTGTTTAGAGAGTCTGTTGGTTTACTCTAACTTTTTAGGTGTATTTTATTTTTGAGACTAGCTAAAATCAAAGAATTTGAAATATATTTTATCTAAGATCTTGGAGTTGATCCTAGTTGGTACATTTGACTCACATCTAATTTCTAATTAAAATTCATGCAAAGGCATGAAGCTAAGGATTGAGAGGTATGTATATTCATGGTGAAAAAATTGCAGCAAAAACGTCAACACCTGTGAGAGAGCAATTAAAGGGAACCACCGCCTAATCACTCTGCACTTTGATTTTTTTTTTTAATCGATAGTTCTTCCTTTCAGATACTTTGATTTTTTTTTTTTGGAAAAAAATGTAACACAATTCTTTGATAATTAAGTTTTAAAATACAGCCCAAAAATTCTGCCATCGTTGAAATGAAGGAAAACTTCTCTAGCCTGATATCAAAATCATGATATCTAATCTACCAAATTTATTTTCTTGTCCTTAAGAAAGATGCCATCTAGTTAAAAGGGCACCATCGTCAATCACTATTGTAATGTCCATGGTCACTCGCCAGATTCAACTGTGTTTTGTCATTGTGAATCATAAATATTACCTGTCCAATCTTTTTTTTTTTTGGCAGATTCTCACAAAGAATCCGATCTTAAATTTTAGATCGCATTCACAGTTCATGTACTTTGGAATGTCAACTGAATAGCTTAGAATTGCCAATTGCTATCTAACAATGACTATAGGGCATCACAACAGATTGTTGAAGAAGACCCGTTGAATTGACCTAAACAAAAGTCAAAAACATGGGGGGGAAATGAACGAATTTTTTCAGTGGTTAGCTTTTTTTTCCTGTTTTGTTTCAACATTTCTGCTTCCTGCATTCTTTGCATCTATGAGCCGTAATAACCAGGCCTGACCTTTCGGTGAGTGAAGAGCTATGGGACACTTGGATGGCCTAACATTCATAGACGGGGACAATTTGCAACGCATATATGCAGAGGTCTCGTCAAGAAAAATTCCAGATGACAGATTCTCTGAACCTACGATTGTGGAATTGGTGCAGTTAAAGAGAGAAGTTGCAAGACATCTCTAGTCACAAATAAGAAATAACAGTTTTTTTTATAAAGCATAAGGAATAACAGTTAATATCATTGCAACAAAGGAAGCAATTAGGGAAGGACGGTTATTCACAAATGTCCCTTTTTATGATGGTGGATCGGCTTCTGCTAACTTGTCTCAATCATTAGTAATCTAAAAAATGAGTTCTCAGAAGTATTTATGAAACTGGCTATTAATCATTCAAGTTGACATATCTATCTGAAATTCTAATTCAATAAAGCCGCAAAAAAAGTGATCATAGACAACTTTTAAGCCACAAATCAGGCAAAGGTACGGTTCAGGTTATCCCCATGTTCATCCACGTTAAGCAGATAGCGAGAGAATATGGTCCATCAAATCAGCAAGAGAATATGGTCAATCAAATCAGCGAGAGAGTATCGTGAGCATTCAAATCAGCTCATGTCGTGTGACCTATTCGTTATTTAGCTATCGCATTACATGTTTTTTTTACTGTAAACTGTGGATTATCTGTTAACCAGGCTGTGATGCTCAAGAAAGGCAGTCTAGTTATTTACAACAGCAACAAAAAATGATGTAGTCTAGTTTATTGCAATGTAACCTATGCTTCTTTGGGAAATGCTCCCAACTCTGAATCCACTAATCTAATTGAGACGCCATTTTTTTATCTACTAGCATGCTAGTTCATCTGAAGTTCATGGGGTCTAGCTTTCTTCGTAATACCAGTGTTAAGCAAGTCAATAACAAGGTCGAGGCTATGTGTAGCCATAAGTACCAAGTTTATTGGCTTTCAACCCTATTTTCATCTTGCTATTAGGTATGTTCCCAGGTCCTCTATATATAGCATCCTACTGGCTCCGAAAAGAATCCACACACAAGATAACGGCATAAGCTGCACTTTGTTGAAAGTAGTTTAGATTCTAGTATATCTAGAAGTCTTGTTGTAACCGTGTACGACGGTTTAGATAGATTTTATCTCTAGATGTATATTAGAATGTTGTATCTTGTAACTCAAGTTGTAGGCTTTTGCCTCTATATAAACACGCAACCGTGCTCCACCGAAAACACGTTCAATCTCCTGTTTTACATGGTATACAGAGCCGACCTCTCCTAGATCCCATCTACGCCATGTCGAGCTCATCGTCGACCTCGAGTCTTGGCCAGGCGGTCTCGGAGAAACTTTCCCGGGACAACTTCATCTTGTGGAAAGCTCAAGTTGTTCTGGTCATTCGTGGCGCACAGCTCTTTGGATACCTAGATGGATCCACTGCCAAGCCGGCGCCCACCCTTGTCGATGGCAAGGACGACAAGAAGGAGAAGGTGGACAACCCGGCGTACGCCGCCTGGGTTGCGCAAGATCAACAAGTCCTGGGGTTCCTGAATGCGTCTCTTTCATGAGAGGTGCTAGGTCAGGTGGCCACCTACGACACCGCGCACGACGTCTGGACGGCGCTCCACTCCATGTTCGCGTCACAGTCGCGGGCGCGGACGATCCAGCTGCGTACTCGTCTCGCAAGCACGCGCAAGGGGGAGATGTCAGCGGCAGCCTACTTCAACAAGATGAAGGGCTTTGCTGACGAGATGGCGGCCGCTGGGAAGCCGCTGGATGATGAAGATCTGATCTCCTACATACTTACTGGCCTGGATCAAGAGTACAATCCTATCATGGACACGGTTAGTGCTCGTGCAGATCCAATCTCCCTCGGCGAGTTGTACGCGCAGTTCCTGGCAACCGAGGCAAGGTTGGAGATGCAGCAGAACCACTACGAGGCGCAGGCTTCAGTGAACGCCACCATGCGTGGCGCTGGCCGTGGTGGACACCGTGGCGGTCGTGTCGATCGTGGACGTGGTGAGGGTGGCCGTGGCGAAGGAGGTGGCCGTGGCGGCTTTGGCCGCGGCTTGCCGGCTTTGCTGGTCGTGGCGAGCGGGGCTCTACAACAACCAAGCCCCGTTGTCAGCTGTGCGACAAGGAAGGACACACTGTCCTTAGGTGTTGGAAGCGGTTTGACCGCAACTACACTGGAGAAGAGAAGACGGTGAACGCCACGGCGACGTCGTCCTACGGGATAGACCCACAGTGGTATGCTGACTCGGCGGCCACGGACCATATCACGGGAGAGCTGGACAAGCTCTCTGCAAGGTAGAAGTACATTGGGCAAGAGCAAGTTCGCGCAGCCAATGGTTCAGGTATGCAGATTGTTCATATCGGCAATTCTACATTAGTTACTCCCTCTCGTGATATTCACCTTAAACAAGTTTTGCATGTTCCAAACACCCACAAAAATCTTATTTCTATTCACCGCCTCACTTATGATAACAATGAATCCGTCGAGTTTCATCCATTCTTTTTCTTGATCAAGGATCGAGTCACGAAGAAAACCATTCTGCGAGGCAGATGTAGAGGAGGCCTCTACCCCCTACCATCCTTGGAGCATTCATCGTCAAATAAGTGTGTTTTGAGCGTGACCAAGCCTACGGAAACACGGTGGCACAGTAGGCTAGGACACCCTTCTTATGTCATTGTTCAGAAAGTCTTGTCTAGCAATGGTCTAGAATTTTCTAGAGAGTCAAATAAAGGAGTTTGTAATGCTTGTCAACAAGCAAAAAGTCATCAGCTCCCTTTCCCAAAATCTTTTAGTGTGTCCAAAGCTCCATTAGAGCTAGTTTTCTCAGATGTGTGGGGTCCTGCTCCTGGATCAGTAGGGAAAAATAATTACTATGTAAGCTTTATCGACGATTTTTCAAAGTTTACATGGATCTATTTGATCAAGCATAAGTCTGAGGTGTTTGCTAAATTCCATATTTTCCAGCAACATGTTGAGCGCTTGCTTAATAGAAAGATCATTGCTATGCAGACTGACTGGGGTGGTGAATATCGCCAATTAAGCACTTTTTTCTCGCGCATTAACATCGACACATTGTCGAAGTAGGACTAGCACTACTCTCTCATGCCTCTATGCCCTTGAAGTTCTGGGATGAGGCTTATTTAGCTGCTGCCTTCCTAATCAATCGTCTTCCATCACGTGTCATTAACTTTGAAACACCCATGGAGCGTTTATTTGGCACTAAGCCTGATTATTCCTTCCTTCGTACCTTTGGTTGTGCATGCTGGCCAAACTTGCGTCCTTACAACACCCATAAACATGCTTTTCGATCAAAACGGTGTGTTTTCTTGGGCTATAGCAATCAACACAAAGGGTACAAATGCCTTTATATCTCTGCGGGCAGGGTCTATATTTCTCGTGATGTGATTTTGATGAGACGGTGTTTCCTTTTTCTGAACTACATCCTAATGCCGGTGCCCAATTGCGCTCTGAAATCCTTCTCCTTCATCCGACTTTGTTAAATCCGACAGGGAGTACTAGTGGAGATTTTACTGATGTGTATGATTCTGCTAACCCTGACCATGAAGCTGCAGGATTAAACTCGAGCGCAGGCGCTGAAGAACAGGAAGAAGAAAATGCCGGAGAAAATATGCCAGTGGAGGCTATGGATCTGGATGGTGCAGTGGATCCGGGTGCAGAGCCCGGTGTTGATGCGCCGCCACCTGCTGTCTCGGATCAGCCGCCGACAGGATCTGTGTCGGGATCGTTGCCTGGCGCTGCTGTCTCTCCGCGTGCGCCCTCGCGTCGTGGAGCGGCGCTGACATCTGCTGCGGGATCTTCTGTGCACCAGGAAGGGCATCACCCAATGGCGTTGCCAGCCGCGAGTGGACCGGGATCATCTGTGCACCAACCTGGATCTTCTGTGGAGGCAATAGCAGTAGCGCAACCTCCAGAGCCTGTTGAGTGTTGGCGGTGAATATGTGCATAATTAATTTTCCATTAATTCCGCAAGCGCACGGAACACCATTGTAGCATTTCACCTTGGAGTATTACAGGGTTATCGTATTTATATTTTCCTCAGGGAAGTAGAGCGATAGGAAGTTGAAAATGTAACAAAGTAGATACTATTATGTGAAATAACGAAACCTTACTTAATACGGGGTAAAAGGGGTACATGATATATGGGTGGCACTCACCATATAATCCAAGGAAATAAAAGAGATAGTAGAAGTTACATTGAGAGAACAACGAGATAGAGAGAAAGATTCCTATATGTTAATCTTACATCTATTTACTTCTAGCAATTAATTTTACAAGGTTATGTACTATAGCTAAGGTTATGCACACTCAAGTCATGTTGTTTCGGAGCACGGCCATCGTGCCAGGGTTGGTACTGAACCCCAATACTGCAGGTTCCCCCTGGGATCTAACCGTTATTGAAAACCCGGTTGGTTTGCCTTTGAACGTGGCGGATTGTAAAGCTTCTCCCACGCCTGTCACACGTGGGGCTACCGTCCTCCGTAAAGACAGACGCCAATCGTGCATAGGTATAGTTCTAAGCACCGCGCTTACAACTATCCTAGAGGAACTATCCTTGATCGAGAGAATAGCCCTATCTAAGAATGTAGCATAACTTTCACTAAGCGCGAACTTCATTTCGGCAAAGCACTCACTCATACTACTTAGACACAATCACGAAACCCACAACAAGACTATTATGAGCACTAGCTTAACTAAGTAAATAAACTTAAATAGAAAAGAATTACTAAAAGAAATAAATAAGGAATAAACTAAATAATTATAGAAATAATTATATAAATAAGAAAAGAGTAATTCTACAAGAGTTAAGATACAAGAATAATACCGAAACTCCGAGAAGACTTCCGGAACCTCGAGAAGAGCTCTCACTCTACTCTACTGTACTCTAACTCCCAAATAATAACACTACTTCTACAAATGAGTAATGGATCTCTTGGATTAGTGAGGTGCGAGTTGTTCCTGCGGACACCAGGGGTATTTATAGGGTCCTTAGGACAGGGAGCATCTTATAGCGCGAGGTGGAGTGGCGGGGACGCCAAGCCAGGCTGGCCGGCCTACGCCACTCCACCTCGCGCTATAAGATGCTCCCTGTCCTAAGGACCCTATAAATACCCCTGGTGTCCGCAGGAACAACTCGCACCGCCTCTTGCGTGGACGCTCCAGATTGCCTCCTGAAGTCGGTCCGAAGGTCGGTTGCTTCGTGGGGGCGGCAGAACTTGAGTAAGGGCCAAGTTGAGGCCCAAACAGGCCACCAGACGGTATGTCGGTGGAATTCTGCTGGATAGGCTTTGGTTTGTGACGTTTGAGCCCGCTTACAGCCTGCTGGAGGAAGGCCGAGGCCTTTGGGCGCCAAGAGGGGCCGGCCGGCCTATGGTGGGGCCGGCCGGCCTGACATTTCTTCTTATCAGGGCCAGTTTCCTCCATTATTTACTCCTGCATCCAAAATTCACCAAAACTTATGGAAGTATGTTAATTCCTAACTACTATGCACAGAATCTTGGTGGTTAGAAATTCCTTATTTGCCATCCAAAATTTAACTCTTCCCTTATTTGCCATCGAAATTGTGCACTTCCCTCATTTGCCATCGGATTAAAACTCGCTTCCCTTATTTGCCACTCCAATCACTTTAGCTAATAGAAAACTTTACTCCCGCCACAACAGTGTTCATGCTACAGTACCAAAATAGTTTTGTCTCAATGTGTACTTTATTTAAAAAAGTTTAAAAATTTTTGGATGAAAATTTGAGGTGATTTTGCATAAAAACAAAATATTTCCTCTAATTTTCATCCGAAAATTTTGAATTTTTCTTTGCATATAGTATACATTGAGATAAATCCATTTTGCTACTACAACACAACTAACGCAATGACGGGAGCATGATAATCTAACCAACAAAGTGATGGAAGTGGCATATAAGGGAAGTAAATTTTGATCCGATGGCAAATAAGGGAAGTGCACAATTTCGATGGCAAATAAGGGAAGAGTTAAATTTTGAATGGCAAATAAGGAATTTTTTACCGATATGTTGACGGCGAATTCATGATTTTTGCACCGTCAACATTGAGCGTGCACGAACACGTCTGCAGAACAATATCTCCAAGCCCAAAGCCTTCACGGATGGCACGATTCGGTATGCATGCTTGACAGCTACTGGGGAGCCTGAAAATCTCAGTGAAGCCTTAGCTCATGACAACTGGCGTGCAGCGATGGATGAGGAGTATAGCGCTCTAGTGAAGAACAAGACATGGCATTTGGTGTCTCCTCGAGATGCTAACAATATCATTGACTGTAAATGGGTATATAAAGTGAAGAGGAAGGCTGATGGATCAGTGGATCGGTACAAAGCACGATTGGTGGCCAAAGGTTTTAAGCAAAGGTATGGGATCGATTATGAGGACACTTTTAGTCCGGTTGTCAAACCAGCTACAATTCGTCTTGTTCTATCCTTTGCTGTTTCACGCAATTGGAGTCTTCGTCAGTTGGATGTCCAAAATGCTTTCTTGCATGGGTTTCTTGAAGAGGAAGTTTATATGAGGCAGCCCCCGGGTTATGAGGATTCTACAAAACTAGATTTTGTGTGCAAGTTAGATCGAGCTCTTTATGGACTGAAACAAGCACCGAGGGCGTGGTATGCTCGTCTCAGTTCCAAACTAATTCAACTTGGGTTTGTTGCTTCCAAAGCAGATACTTCTCTCTTTATTTATTACAAGAAGAATGTGTCTATCTTTCTTCTGATTTATGTTGATGACATAATTGTGGCAAGCTCAAGTTCTGATGCAGTAGATGCTATGTTAAAAGACCTACGTACTGATTTTGCATTGAAGGATTTAGGGGAGTTGCACTACTTCCTTGGAATGGAGGCACGCAAGGCTGATGATGGTCTTCTTCTTAATCAAGAAAAATATGCCATGGATCTATTGGATCGTGTAGGCATGAAGAATTGTACACCTATTTCTACACCGATGGCTACTACAGAGAAGTTATCCATCGAGGGAGGAGTTCCTTTGGCGTCCGAGGACTGTACAAGGTACCGTAGTATAGTGGGAGCATTGCAGTATCTCACCTTGACACGTCCTGATATATCGTTTGCTGTTAATAAGGTGTGTCAGTTTCTTCATGCACCCACTAATTTACATTGGACTGCTGTTAAGCGTATCTTGAGGTATCTACGAGGAACTGTCAAGCTTGGGCTTAAGTTTGTCAAGGATAAGTCTCTGCTGGTCAGTGCCTTCTCTGATGCGGATTGGGCAGGATGTGTTGATGATAGAAAATCCACAGGAGGTTTCGCTGTTTTTCTTGGCTCAAATCTGGTTTCATGGAGTGCAAGAAAACAAGCGACGGTTTCAAGGTCGAGCACGGAGGCTGAGTACAAGTCTTTGGCAAATGCGACGGATGAACTTATTTGGATTCAGATTGTTCTCAAGGAACTTGGAATTCCACAGCCAAGAACACCATGTCTTTGGTGTGACAACTTAGGAGCAACCTACTTAACTGCAAATCCAGTCTTTCATGCTAGGATGAAGCATGTGGAAGTTGACTACCATTTTGTGAGAGAACGTGTGGCGAATAAGTTGCTTGATATTCGATTCATAGCATCAGGAGATCAGTTGGCTGATGGATTCACAAAGCCATTGCCGTTGCAGAAGATGAAAGATTTTGTATACAATCTCAACTTAGATAAGTTGTGATTGAGGGAGGATGTTGAAAGTAGTTTAGATTCTAGTATATCTAGAAGTCTTGTTGTAACCGTGTACGACGGTTTAGATAGATTCTATCTCTAGATGTATATTTGAATGTTGTATCTTGTAACTCAAGTTGTAGGCTTTTGCCTCTATATAAACACGCAACCGTGCTCCGCCGAAAGCACGTTCAATCTCCTGTTTTACACACTTACATGGCATTTTAATATCATATCAAAAGCAAACGTTTTATTAACCCCATAGGCGATGCAGCACACTGAAGCAATACATTTCTTTGGCCGAGATGAAATTGCCACCTTTAGTGAAACCAAAAGTGATATCCATACATAGTTCAAGAGCTGTTGCCATGGCGACACAAGCTAAGCCTTATACACTGCCCTCTTCCCGAGATGGCCAAATATCTTGTGTGAAGATGATAGCATGAGTAGCCCAGACATAACAGGAAAGTCCTCACGTTTCGTTAGACTTTCCCTGTGCGGTTTGACAGTCTGTCAGCCATATTAGAACCAGCAGGAACGCCAACTAGAACCAGTGCCTACAGCCTCCTCTCGTAAGACGACCAGCACCACTACAGCATTGACTGCGTTGTAACGTGTTGATCCTGAAATGGTTACTTTGATTTCAAGTACAGCTATCCTGTGCGTGTTTTCTTCACAATGATAAGCAAGGTTTCAGAGATGGATTTGCCGTAGTTAACATGCGTTGTGGGGTTGAATATATGTTTCAACAATCTTTCTAACGTTCTGCAAAGATTTATTTGTAGCATATCAAAGTCAGTGATGTGCACACAAGATGGGTTTTGAATCTGATGATAGTATTATGTAACTAGTTATGCACAGGATTGTATCCTACTTTCTGTAATAAATCAGGTAGCCGATGATTTAACTGTGCTTTCTGCACAGAAAGAAGAAAAAAAAAACTACTTGCTCTCCAGCTTTACTCATATTTCACCTTGATATGACATCAAGCTGTCAAGATCCTGAGTCGCATTTGTTGGTTGACATTATTTGTATCAGCTAGGGTGGTATTACTAAACGAGTTGGTTGTATCACATTTATTTTCCTGCTAATGTGTTTTCTTTTTTTTTTTGGGAAACTACTAATGTGTTTTCTGGAACTAAACAAACAAGATTCCTGCATTGCTGACAATTGTTGCTATTCTGGATACCTTGGCGTGGTGCTCCGGATCGATGCAGCTACAAATCATCCACCTGCTGTAGATAATTATCAGATAACTAATAATGCTCTGAATGGATCGAGCTATTTGTCAGAGAGATGACTAATGCTTCCGACATAGATGATGTGCTGGCTCGTGCGTAAGAGCTTCGGAAGCTTTGGGGAAGTCCATTAGAGCGTGCTGGAGCTGAAGCTACATAAAATTCGCATAAGGCCATTTTTAATGTACATTTTTATTTTATTGTTTCCGAGACTAAATTTTAGAAAAGAGGACCAGCTTCCTTTCATGGGGATGAAAAGCCTTTCACAAGAGATGAAAGTTTATTTTCTCTCTCTTCATAATTAGCTTGACAAGTCAGAAAAATGCATATGTGGCATAGAATTTATCTAAACCTCTAAAGAACCAGTTGCGAGGAAAATTAGTTTTACCCTGCCAACCTATTTACCCTGCCATCTGAACCGTCTTACCATATAATGAGTTCAAAATTCAACGCACTAAATTGTTCCATCAGATGCCGGGCGTAACGCTACCTCTCTCTCCCTCACCGATTAGGTTGATTTTTTGGAAGTGTTGCATCACCGTAACGCTCAAAATCATGTTTTTTCTCACGACGGCGAAAACTTACCCAGCCGCCGATCCCACTCGCGTGATTATAGGCGTTGAGATTGGCTTTGTTTTAGCCACGAGAGTCGTGATTCCAAACAAACCAGATTGTCTTCCAAACAAACCGAGATTGAGACCTGGGCATGGCGAGCCATACCCGCCGCCGCCGGCGATGCGGTTCTACAGATACGAGAAAGAGGGAGTTGGATTGGAAGTGGTGATCGAGCGGCGATCGCTTCCACCGCCGAAGCCGAAGATCCCCGCACCTGGTGAGATCTTCTGTCTCCTCATTCGAGGTTGTCTGTGACTCTGTTCGCCGGCGAGACGTGCCGCTCACTTGCTGCTGTGGAAGCTTGGCAGGGGTTTCGCCCGGTTCGTCAACGTCAGGGATGACCACGGCGCGACGCCGCTGCATCTCGCGGCAAGGCAGGGCCGGCCTGGTTGCGTGCAGGTGTTACTGGAGAACGGCGCCATTGTATCCGCTTTGACTGGCTCTTACGGGTAATATTCCTGATCTTTGCCGGCAAATTAGTTTAAGAGATCAGCATAATCAGCTCCATTACATTAGATTCAACCCATTACCCATCTACCGGATCAGCATAATCAGGGGTAGATGGGTAATGGGTTGCTATTTGTTCTATGATTTCAGGCATATCAAATTAGCTAAATTAATCTTACCTCGTGCAATTTGATTGACGTGTGCAGTGAACTATTGAGGATGAAAAAGGAGCCATTTCTGATCAGGTCATGTTCTTCCTCCTTGCCATCTCTGTTTCTATTATTTTTCTGTATAACGAGTTCAATGAATAGCCAATTTAGTTTGTTCGTGCAATCCTTGCGTCTGGTAGGAAATGGATGAGGAAAAGCTGTGAATACATAGGCAATATTTAACACCCTTATTCTTTCGAACCACAACACCTCATTTTAGTAACGATTGTATAAGCCTGTTGAGAAAGATAATGCAATAGTACTACTGTTTCTTTGTCAAGATGAGTCGAGACAAAGGGGAAAAAACAGAGAGGAAGATTGGCTGTGTTTGCTGTGTTCAAATATGAAAAACATCCGCCCAAATTTATATCATGAGATTCAATATAAATGCACAAATTCATATTGTGCAGAACAAACATTCCGTTTTTAGTTTTCAGCATTACTATTGCCCTTCGATCAATACTGGGCTTGCTGTCAGGCAAGGAACTCTGCGATAAACATGCCTTGCAACTTACTTTACAAGATAAGTGTTTATCTGTGCGAACATGCATGATTTTGACTGGTTATTCCTCTTGTGTTCATACCTGCTATGTGGGTAATTCAGAATCGTTGAGTACATTTGATTTCTGAAGTTGATTAGTAGCAGACATACTTTCATGATTTGCTCACCTCTGTCTGCAGATGAACTTGCTGGTAGTGCCATGAGCACACATTTCTTTTGGTCAAGATCATTATCACAGCGGTAGTTGCTTGCAAGAGTACTTTCCCTACCACAAAGGATAATCTATTTGGCTTCATCTATATATTTCAGGTTTGTTCTTTGTGTTTTACCCTTCATCACACCCATCTATCGTAAATGAGTTATATTTAACCTCTGTTTCATAATTATTATGAAATTATATTTATGCTTCATTTTATATTTTCCTTATAAAAGGCAAGTTGCCATTGTTCTTGTAGAACTACAGACAGCTGAATGGAAAATTTGTTCTTTAGACGTTTTGGTACAGATGGGCTTACGCTTGTAGATATCACACATTTCTTACATTTTGAGATTTGATATGCCTTTGGGCCTTATGGTATGCTCAGTTGACCCCACTCTGTTAGACACAGATTGCCATAAATTATGTTTGGTTCCTTTTCTTTTTAGGGTCAAATTAGTCTTGACTGAGCAATCAATCACCATGGTCTGCTTATCTACAGGTCACCAAAAAAAAGTACAAGACAAGTATCTAAAAGTGAGGCCATCGTTCTCTGCTCAATTTCTAAAACGGATTACTAATAGCTGCAATAGAATGTTTTTTTATTAGATCTTATGTTCATAGCACTGAAACCCATATTGATTAGAGTCGTTCTCATTGATCCATATAAAAGGGGTTTACACTGCATTTTTTCTACCATGCTTACCTTCAGCAGCAGCAGTTGGTGGACTGGTGGTCCTACAGGATACTCCAATACAAAGAGCGAGCTATCTAGCAAATAGCAATGTAATTAGAGTGCAATTGGTAACAGGTCGTCGGAATGTGCATTTGGTTCTTATGGTTCGAGTTAAGAGAGCAGGTTCTGTGCAACCAGTAACATCCAGAATCAGAGCTGATAAAATGTAGTAAGAAACTATGATGATTTGTTCAGATTGCTATCACAAGGTTGTTCATCTCCATCTTCAGTTTACTATACAATCGATTGAAGGATAATATCAAGACTACTGAATATAACTCTGTTTGATAAGTTTGCTCTTCTCATACTGTTGCTATATACAATTATTTAGAATAATTTAATGCATTGAAGACAGTCTTGATTAAATAAATTGTATTTTTTGGAGCTTCCAGTAAATACAGTTATTTGATCATATGAAATTTTTAATCTAATTTCTAATAAGCAAGGTTTATTATATCAGTTACACCGCATTACACCATTTTTAATCTAATTTCTAATGATTGCAGTTACAAGTGCACCCCGAAGATGGGGAATCGGTGCGGCTGGGCGGCTGGGACTACACGGGGACTTTGCCAAATTCTTAGCTGACAAGCCCCCCCCTGAAGCATGATTTCTCAGCTGACAAGCCCCTGACTACACGGGGACACGGGGATTTGTGGAGTGCCAAATTATTTTCCATGCTCTGAATTCAGATATTTCTTATTGGTGGGCTCTGAAGCATGATTGGGCGCTAACTTCTGCTAATTGTTTGTTGCAAAGCATCATATTCTTTTGTTGCCTATCATGATGGCTGTTGTATCTAAATAATGTAGCACCACTTGTTTTCTGGTCAGGTCTTGACGACCTACGCAACTACTGCCTATCAAGTTCTTTTTGACTATGTGGAAATGCAGGCATAGTAGTAGCCTATATACATTTTCAAAGTATTTAATTTCTTTACAGTACCACAATTTTTAGTTTATTGTCCTTTTTTCAAGAAAATGGTTACAACAACTTTGTACATGTGTGCTACAAGATTTATTGATTTATGAAGATAATAAGGCAAAAGATCTCTTGTTTAGATTTGCATGTGTCTTAAATAGTATGTCTTATGTCATATTGTTTTATCAATTTTTGTTGACGTAAAACTCGGCCCCGGGGGATTGACCTCCACCCGCGGTATTCATATAAGAAGAAAGCCTTCTCATAGAGGCCGAGAAAACCCCCGAACCCCCCTCCCACCCTTACACAGGACCCGCTCCCCAGGTGAGTCTGAGCCGGGGCAAAGCACCGTTGCCCAGCCGGGCCGGGTTTTCTACCATGCTTTGGGAATTGGGAGAGGCGAGGGGATTTTTTTAACCTCAGCTCGAAATTCGCTCCCACCGGGAATCGAACTCGAGACCTGAGGAGGTGCCGCTGGAGCTCCTAACCAACCAGCCAGAAGTCCTTTGGCAATTTTTGTTGACGTAATTAAGTATATTTGTTATACACTTAGTCTTTTAAACACATGCGTAGCGCACGTGCATTTTTACTAGTGTTTATGAAAGGAGTCTGGCTTAAGGTACACATGCGTAACTATATCTTCTAGTTGCCTTCTAGTATTTGACTAATTGCTAGAAATTAGATAAGTTAGTAAGGCATGTTTATCAGTTAAGTACATGTTTTCCATGGTACATATGAAAACATGAGGCTTAAGGAGCAATTGAAAATCGTTCTGCAGGAGAATGATGTCCTGAATGCAGTACCGGCAGCATGTGAGGAGTCTAGAGGTAATAATCGTAGAGAGATTTCCTTGTGTGCCCCTGAAAAAAGTTCACTTCTCTTCTTAGCCACTGAAAAATGATTTTTCTTCTGTGCCTCTGCTTGAGATTTCGTTTCCCATCTGTACCACTCCCTGCCCTTAAAAAATCTTAATGATTTAGTATATTAGTGAACTTATAAATTTAAAACGGAAACAAATACGAAACTTTGCAAAGAACAAAATTTATTCTTCGTGTGTATCTCTGCCAACACAAGAAATTTCAAAAGTTTTAGTGTTTGGCATGTAATTCTTTTTCCCACAGAAGAACGTAAAGTGTTTTAAAAATTAGACAAGTTTCCTTTCCTTGCTTAAACACTTGCCCTACCTCTTTGGGCCAAAACAATTAATTCTTGAGCATTCCCTTGTCAGCTGAAGAAACTTTTGGTTCATTTCTTCAAATATGCTCCTCTTTTTGAGTAACTTGTCAGCAGAAGAAACTTTTGGTCTTGGAATTTACATTGCAGACCAACAATTATGCTCTCACAATGCAACTCAAACAGTCCCAATAGGACAACTCTATACCGGGGACGTTATAATCCTGATGTATTTTAGCTTATATGTTGCAGGATGGACCCCTCCAGACTAATACTACATCCGATCGCTAATTCTTGTCAATCCCGACAGAGAAATGATGAACTAAAAGAAACTAAGGTGCCATGTCGGAAACTAAGGCACCCCTCCAAACGTTCTTCTCTAAGCATATGCATGTAGAAAAACTGGTAGGGATACAGACTTTGTTTTGTTCTGTACCTTCTTTGGATCTTGTCGAAACCGAACGTTGATCTATTATATTAAGATTTGACAAGGCACCATGTTTTCTCTTAAGAGAGTTAGAAATTACCACATATATGCAAGCCTAGTTATACTTCAAAGCTTCTGGAAATGTCGATATATTCAGAAGTCGACCGGGTACATCGTTTTGCACAAAAAGGCACAGCGATCAGCCAACAAGCAAAGCAGAGAAACTCATTCTCGAGTAAGAAAACAGAAACCGAGGAAACCACAAGAGTGAACACTGGTAGAGTCTCGTCTTTTGTCATTCTTTGCTCCTTTTTCACTCAATGATTCATCGAATTTCCCAACCAAAAATTCTATACGACTATTCTAAGATATTGAGCAGAAGAACCTAAGTTTCAAAACCTAATTTAGATCAATAATCAGTCTGATATTTTCTCTACCTCCAAAAGAATGGAGCATAGATATACCTATATCCATCGTTCAAATTTTCTGATGGCTGCTCCGTTCGCTGCCTCGCTCCTTGTTCTACCGTTGGTCAATTTGTGTTGTGGTTGAAGAAGAGTTGTGTGGCATAGCAAAAGGACCGAGAGGAGGTGAGGAGTATGAGATAAAAAGGGTAGACTTCCCCTCCAAACAATTCGCGCTAAAATTGATCATTGCTGATATCCAATTCAAACTATCTATGGAGTATCAGGTGTAAAGATTTGGATATTCATAGAAGAAGAATAACTAACCCTATCTTCTCACTCTGGCCAGTGATAGAATAAAAAAGCTCAGAACCTTATTTTTCCAAAAATCCCTGAAAAAGGAAGAAAGTATACCTCTTTCTATAAGATTTAATGAAAATTGTTAAATCTTTTAATATAATTTCTATGCTTAGTGTGTGTGACTCGTTAGTTTTTCAAAAATGGAATTTCACAAAAAAATTGACCGAAGCCTACTAAAAATAATAGAAAAAGCTTAGTAATTAAATATGGAAAATTAACCAATAACCAACCTATTGCTTCATATTGTCGAGATCCTAACTAAGAAACGGTCACTATGTGAATAAATAGATCTATCATATACTTGTAGCAGCTGCATTTTTTTTCTCTAAAGAAGAAACCTGATTCTAGGTTGTAAAACAAAACTAAAGGGATGTGGATAAAAGGAGGGATGACAGATAGAAGGAAGAAGAATAAGAAAGATAAAAGATTCCAATGTGTATGGTCTATGAATTACATCATAAAAGGCAATGTGATGAAGCATCAATATAATAAAATAAAAAGAGAAGTTTAATGTTCACCAAAACAACTCACTTTATCTTTCCTTTGAAATCGTAATTTGGAAACAATAAATTAAAAAAAATCAGGTTTCAGCCTTCCTCTTACCGATACCCATCACATCTGATTACATTTCGAAGTTTGAACCAACACCACCTGAAGTGCTGCTACTAAATGATGAGAGTTCAGACCACTAGCGCATCATAGAACGTCTTTATAGCATATGCGACACTTCGTATATATGAAATTTGATATCATGGCAAAGTGTAGCATTATGGGGCTGTTTGGAAGCCCACCGACTGACACGCTGCAAGGGGGTTGCACCAAAGGTGTGGGGACGAATTTGTTCGCCACACTTTGACTTCGGGTGGCTTGCAAATGAGCGAAGGCATTGCAGCTGCGCCACACCATGCTGCTAGTATGGATGTCAACCAAATGCTGGACGTAGTTCTGGCGCGGAAGCTGTGGCGCGGTGTGGCGAGTTGTGGATGCCAACCGAACAGCTCTCACCTGTTAGCACACCTGAGAGTGACACTGGTGAGATGAAGAGCGAGATTGTTTCCTCCAACATCCTAGTAGTGCGCAGACTACTAGGATGGAGTGTCCTGCTTCGCGCTTCCGCCGCATGCAAAGTATGTCAACCGCATCGTGAGGAGGTGGGGATGGAAACATGCACAAGATTTCACAAGGCGCACGCTTGCCATTTTGGAGCACGCGGGGTTTTTTGCCGGCGGCCTTGGTGCCGGTAGGTTGAGGAGCAGGGCCGTATATCCACACGCGTAATGTAAGTGATGGAATAGGGTCCAAAAAAAATTAGGGCCCCCAAAGAAGTTTTATAGGTTAATTAGCTGGGTGAACAAAGAAGTTTTTTTTCCCCGAAGTGCCGTCGTACACTTTTTTTTCTCGAATACGCAGGAGAGCTTTTTTTTTTTTTTGAGAAATTACATAGTACAACTCAGACACTCACAACGCACGCACACTCACCTCTATGAACGCACATACGCAAACCCTACCCCTATAAGCATCTTCGAAGACTGAACCGGCAAATTCTCCAGATTCCCGAAGTCACCACTAGCGCCTCGCTGTCGACGACCACGTCGCCTACCGCTGAAAGCACAAATGTCGTTAAATCCTAGAAAATACGCAGGAGAGCTGCGTATCATTGTCAGCATGTTCGTCTTGCTGCTTTGCAGCAGCTACAGTGTTTCAGTTATTTTTTCAGCAGCCGCTACAGTGTTCGCAGTTATTTCTTCATCAGCCGCTACAGTAAAACGGCTGCTTCGCAGCGAGGCGAACAGGCTGTGTATTGAATAGAGAAAGAGTCGGCCCCTTACATGAATACCACCTCATTCCGGGCCGGGCCATGAGGGGTTAAGTTACAACTAGTTGTACTATTGAAAAAAACCTGAAAAACAAGACTTGACCTAAATAGACACTCGGCTAAACTAACCAAGCTCATCGCCTTGACCAAGGGCGAGGCGACACAGGCCTCGAGCCCCAGCCATACACCACAGATAATGCTCATCCTCAAAGGTCCTCAAGGCATTCGAGATGCATGGTCGGGCACCTTCAAAAACACAAGCGTTTTGCTTCCATATGATCCAAGACCCAAGAATAATAATGGTGTTCAATTCTTTCTTCTTTTCTTTGCCGTCGTACACTTATCATGCATGGTCTACTGCAATCAGGATAACATCCTTTATTTCCTTTCCCCAAGTACGGTCGTACACTTATCATGCATGGTTCATTATATGCAGGGTCAATGTGCTAATATGATCCACTCAATTTACTTTCTCGGGAGCCTACGGAAACACTGTGGCAACTAAGTTCTTGGTAAATCACAAAAAAAAAAACTAAGTTCTTTGTAGCTATTGTGCTGTTTCCTAAAAGAAATGTCAATGTGTTTGATAATTGAAAGATCAATGGCAATAGGTCAACATGTTACCTGTATCTCTTTCAGAATTTTTCTAGGCTCTTTTATTAGGAAAAATCATGAAAATACTATTGCCCTTATTTTAGAACTGCTACGAAATGCTATTTTTTGTAGTTAGGAAGCAAAAAGAAAATTATAGAACGGAAGAACAGAATAATGAAACTAGAAGCACATTCAAAAAAACAAAAACAAAAATAGAAGCTTCCGTCTCAAGAATACAACCCATATATTGTTATAAATGTTTGGACAGGTTTTTAATAACTGTTTCAATATTATAGCAATTTGTTCATCAACAATTTCATAGAATATGTTGAAATAATTTACTTGAATTGTTGAATACAACATCATAATTGTAGGAACTTTTAAAAATTGAAATAACAATACAAATATGAAAACTTCATGATTTAAAAAAGTAAAAATTATCAGAGACGCGAATAAATGTGAGGCTTATAATGGACCAGCTGTCAGTATTGGGCCATTGACCAGCTTTGGAGATGATCAAGGGGGTGTTCGTTGCATGGGGTCTAAAATTTAGAGGGAAGAATCTTGTCATTTAAAAGTATTAAATAAAGTTTAATTACAAAACTAACTGCAGAACCCTGGTCTAAATCGCGAGACGAATCTAACGAGGGTAGGTAAGCCGTGATTAGGCGCTGGTTACTGTAGCATTACTGTAGCATCACTGTAACAAAATATAGATTAATTAGGCTCGTTAGATTCATCTCGTAAAGATGTACCTATCTGTAAAAAGGTTTTGTCATTAAATTTTATTTAGTACTCTTAAATAATAAGATTCTCTTTGATATGACAGGTCTAAATGCGAAATGCTAAAGCTACGAACACCCCCAAGCCCAGCTAAAAAAAAAAAAAAGGCTCAGCCTGCATGTTTTCATCGTGCGTGGACCCAAATTCGAGGGCGGCGGGAGAACCCAAACCCAATCCCGCCTCATTGGCGGGAACCAACTCCCTCCCACGTCCCGGCCGCAATTGACCACCATACGCGTGGTCCACCGTGTGCCGTTGCCTGACATATGTTTTGGGTCCCACATAACAGGGTGCACCACACCATGGATCACGTCCACGGGAAAGATCCAAAGTCCTCGTGCTCCGGGAAATCTCGCGGTCTCAATATTTTTGCATTTAGATCCCTACCGAATTCTATATTTTGTTTGATGTTTTTACGAAACGTTCATCAATCCATTGTCTGTTTCGTGATGGCCCAGAAAATATATGCAAGACCTGATGGTCTAAATGCAAATCACCAAATTATCCTTCCTACAAAGGCGCCGAGTATAAATCGGCACTCGCCTTTTCCCCCAAATCGCTTCACTCTTCGAATCCCCACCGCCTGACTCGGCAGGCAATTCGAAGCCCCCATTCCGCACTCGAAAACCCAATTCGCCGCACCAAAAACCTAACCCTAGCCTCCCGCCACCGCGCCCCAATGGCGAAGCCGGTGAAGTACGACGACGAGGAGGAGATCTCGTCCTCCGGCGAGGAGGAGGAGGAGCAGGAGGACCAGTCCGACGGCGCCGGGTCCGGATCTGGGGACGAGGAGGACGAGGCGGCGCCCGCGGGGGAGGCTGACGGGGAGGGGCAGGAGGAGGAAGTTGATGAGGAGGAGATCGAGGCCGTCACCACCGGCGCCGGCGACGACGAGGAGGAGGACGCCGGCGCCACCGCCGCAGAGGAGGGCGACGACGATTCGCAGTCCACCGAGGACGACGAGGCCGCCGCGGGGGACAACGACGACGGGGACGAGGTGAGACGGCGCGGTTAGGGTTTAATGTCGAATCAGAGTTTTTAGAGAATTTTGATTGATCGAGTTTTTGGATAGATGAGTCGGTAGAAAATTGTTTCTATATATTGTTTCCTGAAAGGCGGAATGCTCTGTTTTGAGATGTGAAAGGTGGAATGCTTATCTAGATATGTGGTTGAATCGTTGTCCACTGAAAATGTTGGTTGGCAATATCATCTTTGTCCACTGAAAACCGTAGTCCCACTTTTACCTACCTGTGGACTGGGAGTGTCAAGGAAATCGTTAGTTGCGTCTTATTCTGTAATGCAGTAGTTTTCTTGCATCATGTGTACTTACTGTTGAACAAATTTTAAACAACTGTCAGGTGTGATTTTTTGGCATTCCTTTGACAAGCTATTTTCTGTTGCAGCCTGGAAAGGCAGTGGTTGGCAAGCGTGAGAAAGCCAGGTTAAAGGAACTTCAGAAAATGAAGAAGCAGAAAATCCAAGAAATATTGGATACCCAAAATGCTGCCATTGATGCTGATATGGTATGCATCCTTTAAAAGCATACAAGAACACAATTGTGCTGTTTGCACAGGATTGTGCATAATATGTTTTCTTTTGCATTTGATGCACTTATGTATTACATTCTTATCGTTGCTCTGATCATTATGTTTTTGGACAGAACAATAAAGGCAAAGGACGATTGAATTACCTTCTACAGCAGACTGAAATATTTGCTCACTTTGCAAAAGGAAGTCAATCAAATGAGAAAAAGCCACGTGGGAGGTAATAATTTCTTTTTTACTGCCATTAGACGGTGATATATTTGTTTGATGCTTGTACGAATTCCTGTCTGCTTATAAAATGCAAAAAATGGTTCTAACATAAGGTACTTTACATATGCATTGCAACGCCGGCGTGTAAAATAACCTTTAAGTGCTTCTGATTATAGCTTCCTTGTAGCCTTTTGATCTTTTTAATCTTATGGAGGTCTCATCATTTTATATGTTTCTGATATGTCATCCATTTTAACCTTTGTTATAGATGATGTCCATATTTTCATTTCATGCTATCAGGTTTAAGGAAGTTCTGAATACACATGTTCATTCCAGTATTCTATCTTGTCTTAGTAGCTTCTGGAATTAGGATTATGCTTATTATTTCTCACGCGGGCCATAAAACTAAATCCATGTACTTCGGGATTTTCTTGTCTCTTCTGTATTTTTGTGCTAACATAGTGTGCCAATCTGTAGGGGGCGTCATGCATCAAAGATGACAGAAGAAGAGGAAGACGAAGAATACCTCAAAGAGGAGGAAGATGCCCTCGCTGGTACAGGGGGAACACGTTTGCTTTCGCAGCCTTCATGTGAGCCTCCTGTTGAACTTCCTGTAACTATTATCAAATATAATATTTTCCTTGTATCAGTAATAACTAACATAATGAATTATGAAAACTGCTTTTCTTTCTACATAGATGGATATTTCCTTGTTTTCTATGAAGTAAATTTATGCTTATGCTGTTCGTAAGGCGAGTAAATGAAATACGACATCAACTTCAAAAATGGATTAATGAAACTGTATGCTTATTAGGTGTGAGCTGAACCGAAATTATTGCATAATTAGTTCTTGATAACTGAAATTTAGCCTGAATACCAATGTCTACATGAACAAGCACATTTTTTTTTCTGATTTTCATTGTCCAAAATATCATCTTGATGTAGTTGATAGTTGATTTCTTTTCAACCAATGTATTTGCTGTTTCTGAAGATTGGGCTGTCTTGTTCTTTGCCTTCACGAAAATAGAATCAATCCTTTCTAATTGATCCCACTTTGGGGGGTTTACATCTCAAACAGGTTCTGTTAGACGCAAACTCTAAAAGGTTTGATTCTTCTGCTTTGCAGGCATAAAGGGGAAAATGCGAGATTACCAACTAGCTGGACTTAACTGGCTTATTAGGTTGTATGAGAATGGTATCAACGGAATATTGGCTGATGAAATGGTATGCTAGTGTGCTAACTCGAAAAGTTTAGGTTCCAAAACAACTATGGATCTTAATCTTAGTTGTTACTGTGCCTATCTTTGACTTGGTGATTTTCCGCTTTTGTTATCCAGGGTCTTGGGAAAACTCTTCAAACTATTTCACTGCTGGGTTATCTGCATGAATTCAGAGGCATCACTGGTCCTCACATGGTTGTTGCACCGAAATCTACTCTTGGCAACTGGATCAAGGAAATCCAACGCTTCTGCCCTATTCTTCGTGCTGTGAAGTTCTTGGGAAATCCAGAAGAGAGGGTTAGTCTAAAATCTGTTTACATTGTAGTAACTTCTACAGACATTTTACTGATCCTTTTTATTCTGTTGTCAGAATCATATAAGGGAGAATTTACTACAGCCAGGAAAATTTGATGTTGTAGTCACTAGTTTTGAGATGGCAATAAAAGAGAAAACCGCATTGAAGCGTTTCAGCTGGCGCTATATTATCATTGATGAGGCTCACAGGATAAAAAATGAGAACTCTCTTCTGTCGAAGACTATGAGGATTTACAACACTAATTATCGTCTCCTTATCACAGGCACTCCGCTACAGGTCAGTTTCTTTGGCAGTGCTGCCTTTGTAGACACCATGAGAGTTTTGATGCTTGATATTCCTTTTAATCTGATTTTCTGATTTGGTACATGGCAGAATAATCTCCATGAACTTTGGTCCCTCCTCAATTTCTTGCTGCCTGAAATATTCAGCTCTGCTGAGACTTTTGATGAGTGGTTCCAAATTTCTGGTGAAAATGATCAGCAGGAGGTGGTCCAGCAGCTTCACAAGGTACAAGATATAGCACTCGTGATCTACTGATATAAATATTTCAATTAATACAGCAACAATGCCTTTTTATCCCAATCCTTTTTATAAATATTTCAAATTATAATCATCTATAATTCATGCTTGCAATCTTGAAGGTTCTTCGCCCATTTCTTCTTCGGAGGCTCAAGTCTGATGTTGAAAAGGGTCTTCCTCCAAAGAAGGAAACCATACTTAAAGTTGGAATGTCTCAGATGCAAAAGCAATACTACAAGGCTCTGCTTCAAAAAGATTTGGAGGTTATTAATGCTGGTGGTGAACGCAAGCGATTGCTCAACATCGCCATGCAGTTGCGCAAGTGTTGCAACCATCCATATCTGTTCCAGGGTGCAGAGCCTGGCCCACCGTACACAACTGGTGAACATCTAATTGAGAATGCTGGTATGTTGTCCAATGTGACGTTCTTCATACAAATTGCAATATCTTTTCAAACAACTTCTAAGTCTGCTTATAAACTTTTCATATTTAGGGAAAATGGTTCTCTTGGATAAGTTGTTGCCCAAGCTAAAGGAGCGTGACTCAAGGGTGCTTATTTTCTCACAGGTGATTATCCTTTATTCACATGTAAATTTGAATGGCTTCAGAAGTTTATACATTGCGTATTACTCCATCTGTTTTTAATTATATGACGTCGTTTACTTTTTTTGTAAACTTTGACCAACAATATATAGCTAAATAATTAGTTATCTAATGTAAAATGAATATCATTGAATCTATCATCAAAAGCACTATAAGATTAACTTATGCATCTAGTTATTTGCACAAATATTTATAGATAAGTTGAATGGTCAAAGTAACAAAAAAAGTCAATGTTGTCATATATTTAAGAACGGATGGAGTGCTTATTAGGAGATCTGGTGGTCCCATTAGGATGATTAGCATATGTAGCTCTCAACACACTGATCGTTTCCCCACATTTTTCTTTGTTTGATCTATAACACCATTCTGCAGATGACCCGGCTTTTGGACATCTTGGAAGATTATCTTATGTACAGAGGATATCAGTATTGCCGTATTGATGGAAATACAGGTGGAGAAGATCGTGATGCATCCATTGAAGCTTTCAACAAACCTGGAAGTGAGAAGTTTGTTTTCTTGCTTTCAACAAGGGCAGGTGGCCTTGGTATCAATCTGGCCACTGCTGATGTTGTGGTTCTCTATGACAGTGATTGGTATGCCGCTTTGTTATGCTGAATTTATATTTTATTGCTTACCCTATTTGAATCCTTACATCTCTGGTACTTCAAATGTGCATTCAGGAATCCACAAGCTGATCTGCAAGCTCAAGACCGTGCACATAGGATAGGGCAGAAGAAAGAAGTTCAAGTTTTCCGCTTCTGCACTGAGGTTTGCTACTTGATTGATAATTATTGTTGTACGTAACTTTTTTTGTATTTATCTAACAAGAAAGTGATGCCAATTAATGCAGTATACCATTGAGGAAAAAGTTATTGAAAGAGCATACAAGAAGCTTGCATTGGATGCTTTGGTTATTCAACAAGGACGCTTGGCAGAGCAGAAAAGTAGGAAGTTTGCTAATTGTAATTCTATTTATTGAAGCATTTTCCTTTAGTATTTGCATATTGTTCTGATCATATTTGTCTACTGTTCAGCTGTCAACAAGGATGACCTCCTGCAAATGGTGAGATTTGGTGCTGAAATGGTCTTCAGTTCTAAGGACAGCACAATAACAGATGAGGACATTGACCGCATCATTGCTAAAGGAGAGGAAACAACAGCAGAGCTTGATGCGAAAATGAAAAAGTTCACTGAGGATGCCATCAAATTTAAGATGGATGACAGTATGTGCCCCTTGTGTTTACATGTCATGCTCTCCATCCACATCTTTCTTTCTATATTTCTAATCTTTCTCTCTCTGACTCAGCTGCTGAATTGTATGATTTTGATGATGAGAAGGTATTGATCCCTTGAATTTGTGTCATCATGATTTACGAGTTCTATTTAAATCGCCTTAACCACAAACTGAATTGCTTTCTTGTTTGAAGGATGAAAACAAAGTTGATTTCAAAAAACTTGTCAGTGATAACTGGATCGAGCCACCTAGGAGGGAGAGAAAGAGGAAGTATGTCGCTTCTTTTTTTGTGTGGGTTATTTTGTCCTAGACTAGTTTTGACCTGATTTTGACGTTGTTGTAGCTACTCTGAGTCTGAGTACTTCAAGCAAGCACTTCGTCAGGGTGCACCAGCAAAGCCTAGGGAACCACGGATTCCAAGAATGCCGCATTTGTAAGTGTAGCTTTGTGAAAATTTCACTGATGACACCTTACTCCATGTCATTGCCAGCTCAATCTTCGCTGTGTTTCAGGCATGATTTCCAGTTCTTCAACAATCAAAGGCTTAATGAATTGTATGAAAAGGAAGTCCGGTACCTTATGGTAAATTTCTCCGCTGGATTATCCTTTTTGTAACATGTTAAAGAATCTAGTAACCTCAAATTTTTGTTTCATTTCTTTCCTGGTATGCCATTCCATTAGACATGTATTTCCCATTACTTTGGTACCCAGTAGATTTATTTTTTGACTGTTGCTTATAATCTGGTGCTGAACATTGAAAAAATCACTGCAGCAAGCAAACCAAAAGAAGGATACCATTGATGGTGAAGATGAAGGTATTACCAACACTTAGGTGTTTTAAGTTGCATTACTGCTATAGATAATGCTAATTATATAATTCTTATGCTATCAGAGCAATTGGAGCCGTTGACTGCAGAGGAGCAGGAAGAGAAGGAACAGCTATTAGAAGAGGTGAAGATCAAATACAATTAGTTAAAAACCATAATTTCCTGCTGTTTGTCTATCTTCTTGCTATGTTTACCTGGTTTACTTGCTAACATTGGTTCCTCTCCACGAAATGGATCTCAGGGTTTTGCATCATGGACCAGGAGAGACTTCAACACATTTATTCGTGCATGCGAGAAATATGGTCGCAATGACATAAAAAGTATAGCCTCTGAAATGGAGGGGAAGACAGAAGAGGAAGTCCAACGTTATGCTAAAGTTTTCAAGGAGAGATACAAGGAATTGAGTGGTATGACAGTAAACTGATATATACTAAGATTGTTACCCTCTGTTTGAAGTAGATGTTGATTTGGATACTACAGCAGAACCCTCTAATTTGAACACTAAATCAGTAAACTATTTCGATTTATCATGTGAAAGTAGTATAATTGGATTTTTAGTGGAAAATATTTCATGTTAAATAATGTTACAACTTGTTATGTTTTAAATAAAAAGGGAACAATCAAAGTATTGAAAAATGTGCCAAAAAAAAACCCTTTTATTTATGACAGTCACTGGTTAACTGATTGTTTCTGGTTTGATTTTTGTCCAACAGATTATGATAGGATCATTAAAAACATTGAAAGGGGTGAAGCAAGGATATCCCGTAAAGATGAGATTATGAGGGCCATTGGGAAGAAGTTAGACCGCTACAAGAACCCATGGTTAGAGTTGAAGATTCAATATGGTCAGAACAAAGGAAAGTTTTATAATGAAGAATGTGACCGTTTTATGGTATGTTCTCCCACTTTATTTTATGTACATAATTGTGTACATGGAATGATTAATAATCTGTTACATTCCAGCTTTGCATGGTGCACAAACTCGGCTACGGAAATTGGGATGAACTGAAAGCCGCCTTTCGCATGTCTCCCTTGTTCCGATTTGATTGGTTTGTGAAATCCAGAACAACCCAAGAGTTGGCTAGGCGATGTGACACGCTTATCCGACTGGTTGAGAAGGAGAATCAAGAATATGATGAGCAAGAAAGGCAGGCAAGAAAGGAGAAAAGGCTTGCTAAGGTAAACTGCTCACCCTTCATTGTTCTGCAACATTGCATTCTATCCTTTATATGCATGAATTTCGAGTTGTTACAATTTGCGGTACTTCAATTTTTTTCTGATCTACAGAACATGACTCCGATGAAACGAGCAGCGTTACGTGAGGGCGAGACAACTCCATCGAATTCATTTAAGAGACGGCGTCAATCTGTGATGGAAGATTATGTGGGCTCGGTAAGTCAAGTAGTATACGCTAGTGAGCAACTGTACTAGAATTATTAAAGTTACCACTTAATAAACCAATAATGCTTCAATGCCATGCCTTCCCCCCATGCCAAGTAATGAGTATTCTTGTGCTCATTGTTTTTAATGTGTTTCAGGGGAGACGTAAGCGAGGGTGAGGTTGACAGGGAATGACTTTCTGGTGGAGCTCGCCAGGGGATGAGGATTGCAGTATCTTCAATGCATCTACGTGTTATCTGTAGTGCTAGGACTCTATTGCCCATGAGCAGGCGCAGCTGACAGTATAGTATAATTTGTGCTATGACATAGGTTAGTTTGTTCGTAAAACCAAGTGGTATCTTTATGCCGTGGGGTCAGTTGATGGTTGCCTCGGTTAGCTCTAGTGTTGCAAGTCAAATGGAATACTCCTGTTACTCATCTTAGTTGAGTTTGTGCCTCGGTTGCCATTGTTTCGTGCCTTACGTTTATCTTCCCGCTCCGTGGTAACTGCTGCGGAACCATTTGAACCCTACTAGTAAGGATTACAACATCCCAGTTGCTTCAGCTCAAGATGTCTGTTGGATGTAGCTTCAAAACAAGAGGAAAAACAGTTTCAATTTCAATGGAAATCTACTCTGGTCTTCACAACTTCAATCAGCATAAGAAATACTGCAAATTTATTTTTATGTATTTTGTAAAAAGAAAACATGTCCGGTCCCTAATGGTGAAATTATTCTATTGTAGGTCTACGCACATTAAACAGTGCGCGATGGCTTCAACGAATTGTTTTCTACTCCCTTCGTTTTTAATTATATGTCGTCATTGATTGTTTTTAGAACTTTGACTAATAATATATGTGAAAATAATTAGTTGCTTAACGTAAAATGTATATTGTTGAATCTATTATTAAAAATCACTTTAAGATTAACTTATATATTTAGCTATTTACATAAATATTTATGAATAAAACGAACCGTCAAAATAGCGAAAAAATCAACGGCATCATATAATTAAAAATGAAGGGAGTAGTAATTATAGGTTTCGAAATTTACCTAAACAAATAAGAACCGTAGAGGTCATTGATTCAACACTGTTGTTTTTCCCGCTGAGAGCTTAAGATATCTGCAATCTTTGGATCACTGCTGGATTGTCTCACTTGTTTCTGCACCTCCCCTTTTTTTTTTTGCGAGAGGAAGTAATAATTAACGAAAAATAGGACATGCGCTGAATCTGAGGCTCATTTTTTTTTAAGCATGATCTGAGGCTCGAAAATGGACGTTCGATGGTAACAAAGCCTTTTGTTTTTTGTTGGGCCAATTGTAAGCCCACCTTATATATTGCGAGGCACATACTACCTCCGTTCAAAATGTAACAATTTGTTGACTTTTGAAAATCACCTTTGATCATTTTGTTATTTAAAATATTTATGAAAATATTTTTTATTATGCTATAATTTTTTTATTCTTAGATATACTTTAAACATGACTTATTTGTTTTTTTATATATTTTTTAAAAAATAAATAAGACGAATGATCAAATATGATGTTCAAATGTCAACAAATACTTACATTTAGGAACGAAAAGAGCATGTATTATAGGGTTGTTTATAGACAGTTTGAGAAAATCGAAAGTCAAACGCATAAGCTATAACCGTGGATGAACAGTAGTTGGGCTAGATGAACAGTGCATATGGTTCTTTGATCGGCGACCGGTTTTGTGGCCGGTTCCTTCAAACCGTGAATGAACAATGTATGTGTAAAAAAGGCTTCTATTATGAGCATGCATGTGTATCTCTTTTTTGTATGATTAACTTATGAAACGCGATTAGTGTACAGATATGTGTAATCTAAAAACCTACCGATCGATTCTTAGGCCTGTTAATTTGCCTAAAAGGCACCCGAAAATGGAGCCAACCCAAAATAACTACATTTCCCCACCCACAATACTTCGGCCATGTTTGGATACAAAGTATTTTGATTTTTTTTTTGTTTAAAACCTGTGGTTTCTCAAAAATACCATAGTATTGAAAACCTAGAGGCGTTTGAAGTCAATAAATTCCATAATTTTGTGCTCCCTCTGTCCAAAAATAATTGACGTTTTTGACTTTCAGACATCATGTTTGATTATCTGTCTTATTCAAAAAATTTATGCAAATATTATTTAGTTTTTAGAACTTGTTTTATCATTAACAATACTTTAATCATGACATGTTTGTTTTAGTATTTATATAAAGTTTTTGAATAAGACAAAAGAGAGTATAAACAGTGGTATTCTAGGACGGAGAGAGTATAAACAGCGGTATGCTAAAAACCATGGCATTCTGGACTTTTAGAAAATCCACTCACAACCTCCTTTTAAGAAAACCGAGCTCTTGTTAAGGTATACTGAATCATTATAAGCGAGTCCACTTTCGTCAGATTTAGTTTCAGTTAATCATCCAGAACCTATATGGGCTAATGTCTCTGAGTTTGACCATGCTGGAAGATTTGCGTCGTTTTATTTCATTGTTCATCTATAGCTCTAATTGGCAGCTCTAGTAGATCCAATCCATGAATTTCTTAAGAGTTATTATTTTATTTGGCGAAAGATTATTTATATAATCTATGTTGTGTGTTGAGTCAATTTGTATTAAGAATTTTAAACTTAAAATATAAGGCTACAACATTTTAACTTAGAATCTCAGAATCCAATACGAATCTATTACTTGTGCCAAAAAAGGGTTGATATGCTCGATTTCGTTATCAAAATTTTATGCCCAACTAATTTTGAAACATGACAGCCGTTTTAAAGCGATTTTTCTACTGGGTAGTTAACCATCTGTAGTGTTCATTGAATGATTGTGACCACCAAAATGCAGGCTTCCAGCCATCTATGGTGCATTTGTTTCAAAGGACGAGGAAGGATGGGATTGGGCGGCCACTGGGCAGCGTGTGCTAAGCGTTGAGGGACGAGATGGCCGCTGGGCGGAATATTCAGTGGCCGTCGCACGGCACACCGGCAGCGCGAGCGGAGGACGGTGGCTCAACATGCAAAGCAAGTCGCTCGCAGAAAAAAAAATGCAAAGCGAGCGGAGCGCGCACAGTTAACAGAGACTTGCAGCAGACTTGAGTGTTGGGTGCATCGAAAGCACAACCTAAGTGCCCCCTTCGGTTTAGAATTCTTGACATTTCAGAGAGGGCAAATGAAATAAAAACACTATAGGGATTCTTATCTGAACGTCCATAATTAAAATATAGAGGGACTACCCTGAACTGCAAGCATAACCAACTATACAGAAGAAAGAATCGCCATATATACACATGCACATTTGAGTTGTTGTAAAGGGCATAAATACAAGGGTGGCAACCCCGGAATGTCTTGCCTCGCTTGACAGTAGGTTCAGAAATCTAAAAAGAACAGGAACATATACATAATCTGGATGGATTCTCACCGCCACCAGATTTCCACACAACCAAAGAAACGTAATAAGGCAACGAAATCTAACAGACCTTCGTGTAGAAGTTCTCATTTGAACTCACCAAAAAATAATTTTATCGGGCTCTTATCCCTTCCTTGTCCTTTTCTAGTTGCTTGGAGTAAGCAGCAGCCTTAGCATCTAGAGCAGTCTGCTTCTTTCGCCTTGATCGCCCAAGAGCTGTAGCATCAAACAACGGCCCAGACCATGTTTGTGAGGTCCCCTTCTCGATGGGGACTACAGTACTGAATGAAGCGTCCTGATGCTCAAATGTAGGCTCCAGACGACGACAGGATCCCAATGGATTACCCATAGCTCCATCTTGATGCGGTGGAGGGAACTTCTCGCTTTTGCTCTTGGCATTTGCATGGGTTATCATTCTTCGCCTCTGCTGTTATTGAGAGCATATGTTAGTGACTACCTCATTATGCAGAAATATTGGAAAGATGAGCGACTCTAATTTACTTATGGCACATGAAACATATTTTGCAATGCATGTGTATTCCCAAATCAACAACTCATTATAAAGCAAAGTTTAAACATGAAATGTGGTAACAACAAATAACCAGAGTTTGAATTTTGGAATACAATAAGTAAAACGAATGCAGAGGTCTATAAGCCCTCATTTTCGTGTCCCACAGCTTTGTAATGACTGTATTATTTCAAGGATAAGTTCGTGAACACTGAATAGTTGTTGGATTCCCCTCAAAGAGGGGCAACTTGTGGTGGAATCAATACTGAATTCCAGTCTCAGCCAATTATAACTTGACAGTTTTCATATTACCTTAAAAATGCAAATCATGTGCATACAAAACAAGACGGTCTTCAATCATAAATAGCTTTGACTTACATCTAAGTTTGCTTGAAGCTCTGCATTAGCTTCTGGTACTGGTCCAGCCCTGTGAGATCGGTCCCGTGGTCGATTCCTTTTCGTGACTTCACCTTTTGCCTTTGCGGCAGCTCGTTGCCTGGAGGATAAAAACAAGCACACAATATCAAAAAGCATTAATCAGTCAGAAAGCTTGTTCTATCTGTTACAGCTTCGCAGTGTTTGGTTGAGTAAGAGGAATTTAATAACTAGCAAATTGGAGCAGAACTGAATGCACTCAGATTATTTCAATTTTTATTTCTTAACCCTTATCGAACTATCGTTTTTAAAAATAACCCTTTTGCTCATCTCAAACTCTTGATTTCTTCCTTACAGAGTTCCTAGTAGTAAAAGGTAAAGAGCATACAGCACAGAAGTGGCTGCATCGGACAGTTTGCCCTTTGCAGTAAAACACAGGCAGTTCCATGAGATCCAAGATGTTTTCTTTCCAGTGCCCCTGTTTTTTGAAGTTGAACCCCCCCCCCCCCCCCCCCTGGTGGCTGGAATCGCCACTGCTTGGTTGCTTCTTTTTTGACTGTTGACAACCGTCGTAGCAGAGAATGCGGCTGGTGAGCATGGAGCAGATCTGTACATGGCCAAGGTACAAGGCAGACAACATAGGGGTGCTGCTGGGCTCAAGTAGTCTGCGTGCGGCACGGGTTCAAGAGGTGTCGCTGCGCGAGCGCGGGATGAGGTCATGGTGTGGCTGCACGCAGCATGGCTTAGCTTGATTTGTAGATTAATGCCACCTCCATAGATTGATTTCTGCTTCCAGATTTGATTTATTCTCCCTAGCTTCTGGGTGTGGGGTAAGAAAAGACAAGAAAGAGAAGCAGATCAAAGGGTGGCTAAATTAAGCTGTGCCTGTCAGCACACTCTCTCCCTACACGAGAAAGAATTGGAGAAAAGTCTAGAAGAAGAGAGGGACAAGGTCTTTTTAACACCAACTTTACACTGTTAACTGCCTTAAACAGAGTAGGGGCAAAACAAAAGTTCAGTTTGAAAAGTCTAGAAGAAGATGGGCAAATCTGCAGTTTAGATTCAAAATGGGGGCAGCCAAAATAATATGGTTAACCAAAGAATGATGTGAATGCCGAGTGTGTTGCAAATCAACATGAAATGATCCGCAACTCAAATGTCTAAATGGCTCAACTTCACAGATGACAATTCAACAGTTCATGCAATCCATTAAATGGGTGTCATAGTATATTGTACGTGGGATTGCATGACCACAACTAACAAACATGTTTCATACATGTTTTCAAGCATTATCTTATTTGCATTTAAGTCTAAGAAAAAAGGGAAAAGGGCAAATGTGAACACACCTTCTGGCTTCCTCGTCTCTCAACTTGGCATCCATCTCCTTGCTAGGTGGATATGTAGGCAAGCTTGAAGGCTCACAAGCATAAGGCTCGGTTGAAAAGAACTACAAAGCCCACAGTACAAAATTAGTTTGCACGGCAACCTTAACATTTTGTAGAAAGGCAAGATTGTACATTTTGTATCCAGAGAGGATAGCTTTGTTATTGATGACAGAATAATTAGGAGTTCATTAAAAAGAGCTGTAGGAACATACCTCACTTTGTAATGCAGCTGTAGCAGTTTGGCGCTCAGCTGGATCAATTGCAAGCAGGGTTTCAACCAATGGTAGCGCTGATGGAGGAAAGTCTTTAAATGTCTCTCTGATGCAACGTTTATAGGGCTGCTGGGGCTTGAATATTGTCGCATGCGGCAGTTTAGATTTCTTCCAATACTCCTCTGAGGGGGAACCACATAGCTTGAAAATCTTGTGCAACTGTTCTACCTGATGAATAGTATATATTCCAGTTTAGGAACCAAGTAGTTGCCATCAGGCTAGCAAATATGGCAAAACAAAAACATAAACAAATGAAAATATTATGAGCGATGAGCTCACCCAACAGGCCTAGAATCTAGTCACGATTTAACAGCCTTCTTATCTGACATTACATGGTATTTGGAGGCTTGGAGCATCTTATACAACAGATAATTCAAGAACTATTGTTTTAGTGGACTAATCAATCTATCTGAATCTACTGTCAAAATTGATTTATGAAAACAACCGAAGCACCTGACAAATGGCAACTGAGCCATCCTAAAAAAAAAGAATTTTTTTTTAGAAAAACTCGAGCCAAGGGAAGAGACATCCCGAAGTTTGAGTCCTAGGTTGTAGGTTCTCTACAGGAGGTCTTATCACCATACTAAAAGGACGGTCTCAACTCAATCATACTTATCAAATCATCATATATACATATTCATATAATCCTCAGTATATTCTACCCAGTTGCTGTCACACATATTGTTGAACATATATATACAAGTTTTCCTTAATCATTTATCTGTAATCTCTAGCTCATTCGAAATTTACTTTCACCTGAAGCCAATAAAGTGATCTTAAAAATTAAAACTTGTTTCCTGAACTTCCGTTAAGCCCAAACATTCCTTCTGAAGAAAATATCAAACTGAGGCTGGTGGAAGAATTATTCATGGTAAGAGCATTTTTTTATCCACTTTACTTAAAACACATGTGGAACTTATCTTGTAGGCCAGCTTACTTGTCTCATCAACAATACGTGCACATCATCCACTAATTCTTAGTTTAATACTGGAATTTTCTTACTAACAAAAGAATAATAGGAACTCGATTGCTTACATGTACATGGCTTTTGGATGCTTTAGATAAATGATGTATTGAATAATGATCAAAAATAGTTTGTAAGAATTGTGCTAAAAGAAAAAAAAACATATAGAACTATAGAAGCACCAGTTATGTGACCAACTATAGAAGCACCTAACGCATTGCGAGATTTTTCAATAAAGGACAAGACTGCACACATAATCTAATTGTGTAAAGGACCAACATGTTTAGTGGAAAATACAGAAGCATGCTTTTCAACAGAAGCTTTTGCTAGTGTCACGTTGGCAACAACCAATGACAGTGTGTGCTATCCTTAGGAGAAACATTAGCCATATATTAACAATAAGGTCAAAACATCATTCATATCTTCTCCTAAACGATAATGACATTGCCATAAAAAAGTAACTATCTGACAAAAACATTAAACAAAAAGAACAAAAGATTAGAAAGCGTTGAGGTACCATTGTCCTCATTAGGAAATCTCATGTTAAAAGGTCAATATTTTCAGCCACCATCCCACCACTACAGAATACTTTATAATGGGAACAGTTGGCATACAAGATTTGACCAGCGGAAAGCAATATGGAAGAATAAAGAGTTGCACCATGTTCCTCATTCTCACCTCAGTGCGCCCAGGCATTATGGGCTTCCCATACAAGAGCTCGGCCAGAATACACCCAGCACTCCACAAATCTATGCCTACACCATAATCAGTTGCACCTAGTAACAATTCCGGTGGCCGATACCACAGAGTGACCACCCGGCTCGTCATGGGCCGCTTATGCCGTGGATCAAAGAATGTCGCCAACCCAAAATCCGCAATCTTAAGAATTCCATTATTATCCAGCAGTAAGTTTGACCCCTTGATATCCCGATGCAATACATTATTTTCATGGCAATGCTCAAGACCCGATAAGAGCTGCTGCATGTAACATTTTATCTGCAAGACAACACAATGACATCAAATTCACATGATTCCACCAAGTAATCCCCTTGGAAACAGAGATCAAGTCACACACACCTGAGGCAATGTAAACTTGATATCAGGGCTCGCTGCGAGCCCAGCAAGGTCATGCTCCATGTACTCAAAAACAAGGTACAGGCTACATGACATTCTGGAGGTCACCAGGCCCTCCAATTTGATAACATTGGGGTGGTCGAGCCTCCTCAGTATCAGAATCTCCCTGGCCATGAACTTGACGCTCTCCGGCTCAAGGTTGTCGAACCGGACCTTCTTGAGCGCCACAATGCGGCCAGATACTGTGTCCCTCGCTCGGTACACGTTGCTGTACGTGCCCGACCCTATCTAAGAGTGAAATGGCCAGACGGGATGTCAGTAACACTAGCAACACGACGACGAATTTTTCACAAGTTTCAGAGCTAGCCAATCCGCACATACATACCTTATTGAGCTTCTCGAACGTGTCGGCGCGGCGCGGGGCCCACCCCCGGAGCGCCTCCCCGGCGACGGCGACGAGCCACGGCGGCCACCCGGCCGCGAGCTGCTCTGCCGCGGCGGGCGCGGGGACGCACCCCTGCCTGGGCCCCGCGGCCCTGCGCCCGCCGAGCCGCCGCCTCGGCCTCGCCGGGGGAGACCTATCGCCGCCTCCAGCGGCGGAGGGGGAAGCGGTCGATGCCTCCGCCGCGGTAGAGGGCTGCGGCGACACCTTCTCCTTGCTCCTCCCCGTCCGCCTTCTCGGCGCCGCCGCCGCGGGGGACGAGGACGACCCGCCGCCCGCGCGGCCGAAGACGCAGCCCATGGCGCAAGCCCTCTACTCCTACCCTCTCGAACCTTCTCGAAGCATCTGGGGCGCCGGCCGAGCCGCTCACTAGGGTTTCTGCTGGCCTCACCGGAGCAGGCAGCGCGCGCGAGTGAAGGCCAGGAGGAATCAATCAATCAGCGAACACGAGAGGAGAAAGAGGGGGTGTGTGGATGAGCAGCATTCAATAGTTCACGTGGCGGTGGGGCTGACTGGTGGGCCCCGCACGGGGTCAGAGGGCGTCAACAGCTGGCGGAGCAGTAATCCGGTCCATTAATTATTCGCCCTGCGTCCGCATCAGCAGGGTCGGGTGTGTTATTGAGATGGGGCCCGCGTGTCATGAGAGGGGTGGGGGCGATTCTGTTGATGGAATAAAAGGGTGTTTAGTCGTTTTTGCGGTTGGCGTGGCGAGAGGGCGGGCGCGGGTTCGAGGCGTGACAGGGTGCGCTAACCTACGCCGTAGGGGGAATATCTGTCGTGCCCGGCGGTTTGTTGTTCACCGCACACCACGCCGGCGAGCCAGGACGGCGGCGGCGATTGCTCGGCCCGTCTAGAAGTTGCACGCGCCAGCTCGTGTGATTGCGATCTGGACCCTTCTTCGCTGAGCTCTTCAGTATATATTTTAGATCCACGGCTCCTTTGTTTTGTGCTAAAACCAATTTTACAAACTTTCTTGAACAAATACCTTATTTGCCCCTGTTTTAGATATGTATCTCTTATTTGTTTCTATCCAACCTCTCTTTCCTTCTATATCCAGAAATTAAATTTCTATCTCTTATTTGCCCTTTTCCGTCAGTCAACTAAGCAAATTAACCGTTGACTGTTAATTTTTCATCCACAAACCGTTATTATTTTTCTTATACCCAAAATGCCCTCCGTTCATTTTCTCCTCCCATCTCAGTCAGATCGAGCGTAAAGGAAGAAAATAGAGCACCGTGGGCTGATGAGCACGCAGCCTCCGCCTGCTCATCGGCGCCGCCAGAGCCGCCCTCCACTTGCGCGCCACATCCTGCTTCCCCTCCTGCGCCCCCTCCTGCGCCCCCTCCCGCTCCCCATCCTGCGCCCCCACTAGTGGAACCATCGCACCTGGGCAGCTTTGGGCCAGCGGAGCGAGGCGGAGCCGTGCGCTCGGCATGGAGCTCACAGCGATGGCGCCTGAGGGAGTGTGGTTGGCTTGCGGCGCAGCTGCTCCACAGGCCGGCGTTTGGATGTGGTGGCTTGCCAGCAGCAAGAATCACTGCCGCGTGTGGCCTCTTGAGCTCCTGTCCGTCCAGAGAGAAGAAAAAAAAAATACAAAAGAAAGAGAGAGCTTCCGGCGGTGTTGGGTGTCGTTAGGAATGAATGGACAATGCTATTCTTAGATTGTCTTTCCCTTTTGTGTCACAGATTGCGCTAATTTTTTTCTCTCCACTGTTTAGATAGCTGAGTAGTGAACTTAGGCCAATATTTACAGCAGAGTTACTCTTTATAGCAAAACCATTCTTCACACTCTATTTTCTGGTATGGTTCCGTTTAGGGACAATTATGGGATGCCTCATTGAAGGGTATTTATATCTATATAGCAAAAGTTAATTGAACTAGATGGAAAAGGGCATATAAGGGATAGAAGTTTAACTTCTGGACATAGAAGGAAAGAAAGATTAGACAGGGACAAATAAGAGATACCCGTTTATGACGGGGGCAAATAAGGTATTTGCTCAACTTCCTACTACTGGCATTCGAGCTTGCCACCGGCGGTTGCTATTTTCTGAGATATTAAATCTTTTCTATATGACGGTTTAACTCTTATAACAACAAAGGGCGTGTTTGGATTGCTTCCCTGGGGAGCCTGGCCCGTATCTGCCAGCCAGGCCGCGCCCAGACAGGCTACGCGCATGCAACCTGCCAATGTTTGGATGCCTGCAGCCCCAGATGCAGGATGAGTTCAGCAGCTGATTGGTTGCCTGCATTGCACAAGAAATTCAAATCTGAGAAACTGATGCATGTGTTTGGTTGCCTGGATGTAAAAAGTTTGAAAACCTCTTGCATGAGGAATGGTGAGGTTACCACCCAGAATTTGCATACATGTGAGAACAGAATACATCATCTCATAACACACTTTCACTTGCAACTAACTAAACACAAAATAGATTAATATTACAATGATTATGAATTGAACTACTATTATTACATCCTTCCATGATAACATCCTCTTTTGATTGACTGGGACAAAATGAGCTTGTAGACCATTGTTGAATGCCGCAATAGCTTCAGCCTTTGTCTTGAATTTCTGGTGGCAAGCACCACTGAAACGATCGACCTGTGCATGGCATTCGTTCCAGTTGGAGAAAACTCCAGTTTTGCGACCACAAAAAACAACATACCAAGTCATATTTGCAATCCTAAAATTGTCAATGAAAATGTGAGTGATCAGATAAGCAAAGACATAATAGAAGTGATGTGCTCAGATCAGTTCATGAGGAAGCAAAAAGATCATTGGCAATGAAGTTGTGCTCAGATCAGTTCATGAGAAAGAAAAAGATTATTGGCAATGAAGTTGTGCTCAGAGCATGCAAAAAAATTTAGGCAAACATCATAGGCAGTGTAGTTGTGCTCAGACAAATGCAATATTGAAAAGCAAACATCATAGGCATTGCAATTGTGCTCAGATCATAAAATCAATGGCATAACAGCAGGCAAGTTAAGAAAATAAGTAACTGGCATAGCAGCATTAATGTTCACATCATAGGCAACCTACAAACTGACTGATCAAATACATCATCACATAGGAAATGCATGTGCCCAAGGCACAGATCATCAAGATCAATGTTTGTGCCACACAAATACTAGAACCTAACATGCCATGAACCAACTAAGAAACAACATCAGTTTTGCACAACAAGCAAGTTGTGTGCAATCAAAAGAATGGAGCCATTTGTTGCCAGCTCCAGTCAGCCTGCACAAAAGAAGGAGAAAGCAGCCAAGTAGGAGCTTCACTCCACAAAAGAAGGATCAGTCAGTTTCCATGTAATGAGATCTAGATGTAGTAGTGCTTGGCCAGGAAGGTCCTCAGCCACAGAACACGGTGGGCCTCAATCATCTTGACAAATGCATCACCCTGAGCCTTGTTGTCCACCAGATGAGAGAAGGCACAAATGAGAGCCTCTTCAGTGAAGCCAGCCATGTACATCACTGAACCATAGAGGTCAGGGTTGAGCACCTCAACCTTGGTCTCACGAATAGCAGCAGCCACATCCTTCACAGCATCAGTCATGCTACTCAGAGCAACACTGTCCTCCTCACTGAGGGCACACCTCTTCCTCTTAGTACCAGGAGCAGCAGGGGTGGCTGAACTTGTAGCCTCCTTTGCATCCTTGGCTGCTTCACTCATTAACCCAGCAATGTCATCAATCACTCTAGCAGCCTTGTCATCAATGGATTCAATCTTGACTGCACTCCCAGAGTCAGCAATGGGGTTGCCCAAAGGCTCATTGGATCCCATAGCATACTTGCCAGTTGCCAACCCTGTCCCAAAGATCATTTCCATCTGCTTGTAGTTCTCAATTGGCTTGTTCAAGTACTCAGCATCCTTAGGGTGTGCCTGCAGAAATAAGATGCATTGAATAAAGTCAGTAATCAATTTATTTTGTTGTGCCAAAATAAAACATGAGGAAAAAAGAAAACATATGTGAAGTACATACCTTAATGTGTCCTTTGTAGTGCTCCTCTTCAAGGCTGATCATGCACAAGTCCTCATCCCAGTTGGCACCACTCAACTCTCTGAGCTTGGAGACCTTCATCCATCTCTGCCTCCACTTGCGCAGATGGTTGTAAACCTGAGTTCCAGTGACATCATTGCCACTGAACTCTTGCAAAGCCTTGGCAACTTGGTTGAGGTGCACCTCCTTGAACCCTTTATCAGTTCTCACACCAGTGGAGATCAGCTGGCACATGCGACGAAGCACAAAGCTAGACATGGCACTGGTCCAGCGCATGGCACCTCGGCCACGAGCCTCACCAGCACCAACATCACTAGCAGCAGGAACATCACCGACAACCTCAACAGGAGCTGCCTCAGAGCCAACAATCTCAGCAGCAGCAGGAGCATCAGACCCAGCATTCCCAAAAATGTCAGCCATCCCCTATTTATGTTAGTCAGCCATTGCCTCAGTGAAATGATGCATAACCAAAAATATGTAACCCTCACAACACAATTGCAATGCCTCATTAAAATATGTAACCATCACAGCACAAATGCAATGCCTCAGAAAAATAATAAGTTATCATCACAGCACAACTCCATTGCCTCAGAAAAATAATAAGTTATCATCACAGCACAACTCCATTGCCTCAGAAAAATAATAAGTTCTCATCACAGCACAACTCCATAGCCTCAAATAAAATAAGTCAGTCATCATTGCACATGTTCAAAGCCTCAAATTAGTAATTTAAATGACAGCAAGTAAATCATCATTGCACATGTTCAAAGCCTCAAATAATTCAAGATTATTACATCATGCCACATGTCCCTTGCCTCAGTCTACAACAACAGTACAAACCAACATGTCAAGTGACCAACACAACTGAACACAAGTGAACAGCACAAGTCCAACATCACAAGTCCATGCAAAGCAACACTACACCCTAGAAGTACCCCTGTTGTTCCACATTTGGTTTGCTATTTCATCCCTCCTGCTACCCCATGCTGCATTATCTTCAGAAGGGAGAGCATGACTACCAGAAATACCCTCAGTATTAGGTTCCCAAGTTGCCTCTTCAGGAAAGACTTCATCTTTCCCATGCCTCAGGATCCAGTTATGCAGGATGCAACATGCAAGTACTAATTTCACTTGGGTCTTGTATGGATGAAATGGCTTGTTGTCTAAAATTCGAAACCTCCCCTTCAGTGCCCCAAAGGCTCTCTCAACTGACACCCTTAAACCAGAATGTCTCAGGTTGAATAATTCTTTTGCATTAGTTGGATAGTTTCTACCCCCATATTCTTGCAAATGATATCTAGTGGCTCTGTAGGGAGGGAGGAATCCAGGACGACATGCATAACCAGCATCAACTAAGTAGAATTTCCCTATAACATTGAAGGTAGACACCAATTAGAGCTACTAGTTATTTTAATTGTTCATTGACTGACTCAATTACACAAATTGATGTACAAGTACCTGGTGGAACCCTTAGCCCATCTTCCCTCTCTATTGCATCAGCAAGGATGAGAGCATCATGTGCAGACCCCTCCCATCCAGCTAGGACATATGTGAAGTACAGGTCAAAGTCCACAGCAGCTAGCACATTTTGTGTGGTGTAGTGCTTTCTACCCCTAAATGCTGCAGCAATCTTTGCTGGTACTCTAGCATGCACATGAGTACCATCTATAGCACCAATACAGTCCTACAAAATATGAAATGCAATGGACTTATAATGATGCACATGACTGAATTAAGAACATTGGCAATTAGTTCATTTTGTTTTAGTTACCTTAAAGTATGGGTACCACCTTGGGCTGGTTCTGATCCTACTATGTGTCTCATTCCCTGGTGGCCTTATCATCTCCCCCCTAAGCTCCCCAATAGCATAAAGAACCTCCCTAAAGTACCTACTAACAGTCTCAATTGACCTCCTCCAGTTGGTGTGAATTACCCGAAACCTTTGGTTGTGCCCAACAACATGCAAAAACATTGCAACCTGCTCCTCTACACAACTATTGATGCTATCCCTCAGCAGGTTTCTTGACCGAAGTAGGTTACAGAGGTTAAAAAAGGGAGCTCTACGCATGCGCAACATGTTCACACACTCAATATCATTGCAGTTGTAGATTTTGTTTAGGTTTTTCTGGCGCTCTTCATCCATGGCACTCAGAGGGCCATATGTAATCCTAGCAGAACTACCTCCACCCATTCTAAGCATAGTCATCAACCAGGCATAAATGACAGTAACAAAAGCAGCAGCCTTAACAACAGTCATGCGTCTTTGTTCCCCTGGATCCATCTATTTCAAACAGAGAATATAACCATGCCTCAGATGCAATTCGTTAATACAAAGTACCAGCAATAACAGACAGCACACAAAACATCATGAAAACGAATCATTCAGTAGATATATACATATCACAATCCATCATTGGCAGGGACATGTGCTCAGATTTAACCTTTTACTAAACAAGTATCATCAGCAATGAACATGTGCTCAGTTCAGTGGCAAGCAGGTATTTTATCATCGACATGAACATGTGCTCAGTTTGACATGGCAAGAAAGCAAAATGCAGGAACCAAACAAAGCAAATCATCACATCACAGAGAGAAACGGGGAGAGGGAGAGGGAGGGGACAATCCTCGTTACCACAAGCTTTCCAACAGCAACAAGCAACACAAATCGACAGGAACAAGCAAGCAACCACGGGATCTGGCCTCTTTACCTTCCAACCAACCAAACCCTACAAGAAAAGAAGGCCACGGTCAGTCTTCAGTAGGAAACAAGGAAGAAATCGAGGGGGGAAATCAGATCTAGCGACGAATCGAGCTTACCTCACAACAGCAAACGAGCTCACGGACGAATCGACCCCCAACCTGCACAAATCGATGGGTGGTTAGGGTTCATGGTTCCCCATCACCACGAAGAATGGAGGAAAGGAGGAGGGAGAGGGGCGAATCCTCACCAGCACCAGAAGAAGGCCGGTCGGAGTTGGGGATGGAGAGAGGAGAGAGCGGCGGGAGTAGGAGCGGGAGCGCGGGAGAGCGGCGGGAGTGAGAGCGCGAGGGCGAGAATGGCGAGGGACGCGGCGGCGGTGAGAATATAACGCGAGCGAAATGGCGCGAGTGGCGGGAGGTGACCCTAGGGTTCGCGCGCTTGTGCGCCTTGCACCGCGCGGGCCAACTTTTCTGCATCCCGCGCGCGCGCTCGCATCCCGCGCGAGCCTGGCCGCGCGGAAACGGAAATGAAATCCGTTTCCCGGGAGCCAGGCCCGCTCGCTGCTTTTGCACCCGCCGGGCCAGGCCCAACTGGCCATGCAGGCAACCAAACATTCGGACCCTGCATCCCGGGAGCCAGGCCGGCCCAAATGCAGGGTACCAAACACACCCAAAGAGCATGTAATTATTTGTCATGCGCCTGCAGTGAAGTCAATGGAGCTTATTTTTTTAATAGCTCATTATTAATAATGTCTTGATTTTAAAAAGTAGTTACTAAATCTAAAATTTATAAAAGTAGAAAAGATGCCAAATAGAGTAGAATATAGTTGGGGACTATGTCTCCTTTAGAACACTTTTAATAATAATCTTGAGGCTGCGATTAAACGGTAACCTCTGTTGTTACATGCTAAGATCTCAACTTGTTATACATTTCAGAATTTAACATTTACAAATATCGCATCGATTATTAAAGACTGACATGAGGACATCGTCCCTACTCACAGCTGGCCAAAAATTGTAGGCATCCATGTCTTTCTTCTGTCCACGATCGAGTGCACATCCACTGACCTCTTAATTGTTTGTGGCGATTGTTGAATAACAATTCCCGTCGTCATGTCGTAGCCTAGTAGAACTCACAACTGTTTATGTCCTGTCATGTGTCTCACTTTACTTTGTTAAGCAATTTTTTATATCTTAAATATAATATTCTATTTAAAATAAAGAAGTTGAGTGTTGATTTACTTTACAATCACTATGTCAGTTTTTGTACTATCAATATTCAAGCCACTGTTATATTTTATAAGATTCCTTGTTTTTCTAAATTTAGCGTGAAATAGTTTTAGGTAAATCCGAATTGGTTGAATCAAACAAGAACTTAGTTAGTTTGGCTACTTTAAAGGGTTAGAAAATTAAAAGAAATCAACGTAAACTTTACGTAATAAGTTATGATTGCGATATTACATAAAAAATTACAACTTTTGATGTTAATTTTAAAAAGTACAACAAACTATATCTGTTTGCTATTATATGAGTCTCATAGGACTTTTTCATATTATGAAGTTATTATATCAATTTATTGTAGCTTTTTGTAAATTGATATAAAGTTGTATTTTTTTAATATTATGGACATGTTTGGATCCACAGGACTAATTGTTAGCTGATTTTTTTTAGTCCTTAACTCGTGTAAATAGGAAAACATACTGATTGTAAGCCAACTCATGGACTAATTTTATTCCTCTTAGTTTGTCAAACTCAACTAACAGGGACTAATAGATCCTGAGATGACAAGGATAGCAAGGAATAACAATGAGTCCAGGATTGAACACAGACATCTAATAGTTTTTTTTATCCATTGAAATAGGACCTTGGTTTTAGTGCACAATAGTATTCTACGAAAATAGTATGACACTTCAAAAAAGAAAACAGACAATACAAGTAGATTACGGAATCTACTCGAAAACTTTACATACTCCATATTATCAAAACAATACTGATTGTAATGTAATATCAGTCCTTGTTTGTACATGGAGTACCATATATACAAAGCGCATTTACACGTGAAGTAGCTTTTGTCATGTGACCCATAGTTCAGTAGGACGTACGAAAACCGGAATGTCGAACGTGTACATGACGGTAAGCGCCGTTCCGTCCCCTCGCCCCTCTCTCATTTTCCACGCCGAAGTCCGACTTCCCAACCCCCCTCTCGCGGAACGCCACGCCAACGGCATGGTTGTAGCCGTGCCGCCGTCACCACGTCCTCCCCAGCTCCACTTCCAGCGCCCCCGCCACCCGTCTCCGTCCCCCTATCCCTACGCCACCACCGTCGCCTGCTCCACCTTCCTCCCCGTTGTCCCTCGCCCCGCTCCGATTGTTTTCTCCTGCTTCCGCGTCTCCCGCCCGCCCCGCCGCGCCGCGATGTCAGCAGCCGACTCCGCCGCCGCCGCTGACTCCGTTATTGGTACGCGCGCGCGCCTCCTCCAGTTTCGCGACGGGTTCTCCGTTTTTAATTCCTCGCATGTCCTGCGGAAACTCGTTTTGTTCGCGAGTCTTTGTTTATTCTCGTTGCATGGGCGCAGGCGCGTCGAGTGATGCGGAGGCCGGGTCGCTCGCGCCCGACAGCGTCGGGGAGAACGATCTGCTCATCGTTGGGCCTGGCGTGCTCGGCCGGATCGTCGCGGACATGTGGAAACAGGTTGCCCCTGATTATAACTGAGATCTAGTAAACTTAAGATGGTGATTGACTGATTGGATAGCTTTAATAAACATCTAGAACTACTCAGATAATGAACCAAATGTAGGACCTGTTCTAGCAAGTCTGCATTGGATTAGACAGAACAATAACGTTTCCTTATTGTTGGTAACTATGATTCTGACGATCCTGCTGTTCAGATTCGATGATGTTTCGATGGATGTCTTGACAATCAGAGCGTTTTTTTTTTAATCCTGAACAGAGATAGTGGTATGATGCATCATATTTTTTACGTTGACTTCTTCATAGGATTTCAACTCATAATTTAAATATCTGCGGTCAACAGACCGAAAGCTTTCTGATTGAGAACCTGCAAATGACTTGTAGGAGCATCCGGGTTGCAGGGTATTTGGGCAGACTGCAACCACAGACAATCACAGTGAATTAACGGAAATTGGTATCATCCCCTCCTTGAAGGGGTCAATAGCGGGACCAAAATTTCCACTGTTTCCATATGTCATTTTCTGTGCTCCACCGTATCGCTCTGATGATTATCCTGGGGATCTCAGGTAAACAAACCGTAAGCTTATAGTGACGCTTGCCTCTTGGGCACATGCATCTAGCAAATGTGGAGGCTGCTGGGCTTGCAAAAGTGTTATCCACCTTGGAATTGTAGGGCTATGGTCATTTTTCTTATGTCACTGTTTTTTTTTTTTTTTTTTGAAGTTTAACTGCATTTGCACATTCAGTACAAGTTAGTATGCAAAAGGCAGTTTGAGATGAGGCATTCTCACTTAATTTTGTTTAAAGTTTAACTGCATTTGCACATTCAGTACAAGTTAGTATACAAACAGCAGTTTGAGATGAGGTAGATCCATAATAAGAGCTGGAACATATATGCAAGACTTGACATGAATGAGCCAAGTGTCTGTGCAGTCAAATATGTCTAGCTATATATTTTAAGCTAAAATAATGTCAAAGGAAATGCAAGGCATCCTCATGTCGGAAAACACATGCAGAGTGGCTGCATCGAACTGGAATGGAGAAGGCTCTTTCTTGTTCACCTCGAGCACAGCTGTATATGACTGCAGTGATAATGGATTATGCAATGAGGTACAATTAATCTAATCTTCACATCCTATATCATACAGCAGCAGAGCCTCCGAACTTGGGGATGAAAAACTATTTTTTCCCCTTGCAGCATATATTATATTACTTTGTTCTTGTATCCAATTTTCCTTCAAGTAACATCTAATCTTGCCAACTATGGAACCCGGCTTTTGGGCCAGGAACGTCCTTACATGGTAGTTTCTTTTTTTTAATATCAGTGCAGTTTGCGGAATCCTGGCCCATTTGCTTAAGCTTTGTGACAACGTTCCAGTACCACCTTCAGCTTTCTTGATTTCATTTATCTTCTTTTGTAGGACAGTCCATGCGTACTGATTGGTCAGAGCCTTCGCACCGATGTCCTTTTAAAAGCAGAAAATGTTGTCCTTGAGGCAGGAGGCTGTGTTCTCAGGCTAGTAGGACTATATATATCCTCACCAGCATGCTATTTTTATTGAAAGTTCAATCACTTTTTCTTACATATAACATTTCCCGAACTTGCCATTACAATTAAAGAAAAAGAAGGAAAACTCGGCTAGGGGGAGTTACATCCACCCTAGCATTAATATGTAGAGAAGGTGTGACTCCAACCCTGGTTGGTTGGGTGACATCCACCTCCATTAGTCAATTCATCTCTGGGAGATTCTTAACTTACTAATACAATGAACAGAACTGATATAATATTTCCTTGACTTGCCACACAAATCAGATCGAGGTCCTCATATCTTCTGGTTGTCAAAAGGAACTTTGGATGCACGTCCTGATCATATACTCAATCTGATACATTATGAAGTAAGAGCTGCTACTTATTTATGGATTTTAACATAGATATGCATTGTAGCTTGAACGTTACACCCTTTTTTCTTGGCCAAGTGAGGTCATAGTTATTTTTTGCATGTTAGAGCTAAGATACCTAGCACAGTTTATGCAATTTTTGCTTTTAGATGCCACCAGTATCTGATGCTGACATGTTATACATATCAGAAATCATGCATTCATCAACAGTGTAGATAATGATTGGAACCAATTTGTTTACCATATTTCTCTTAGGTAAGTTTGAAGCAAAGTGTATTATCTCCTAGCGGCGAGTTGACTTTTTTTTTTGGAATTTGGTTAACACGTCTTACATACATGAATTGGCTCTGTTTCTGCTAATGCAATAGTGTGAGTTAGGCAATTCTTTTTGCCAAGCCTAGACACATTTAGGTTGTGAACCAATGACGGGTTAATTAGTTTATTGATAAAACGAGAATCTCTGCTGACATGTTTAATATGCAGTTTGGATTTCATAAGTTCTTGCCATATACTGTACAGGATGCGGCTAGCCTTGCAATTGCCATCATGAAAAAGAGACTGCGTGGCCGTATCTTTGTGGGATGTGACAATCAGCCTCTATCCAGGTTGCTGTCAAACTTCATCTTCTTCAGCTTGATCTACATTCACCCAAGATCAATTTTTCTTTGAATGAGGGTTCTGACATGAGGAAATTGATCTTTGAATTCGCAGGCAAGAAATAATGGACCTTGTCAATAGAAGTGGGAAATTTGACACGAAATTCAATGGTTTCACTGGTTGGTATTCAACCTGTTTCCATGTTTTCATATTTAAATATGTGCCTATTTAGCAATTTAACATAGCCAGGATCTACCTTTGTATACTTGTAGGGACTGATGGCCCGCTGGGGAAGAGAATGGAGAATTCCAAAACTCGGGCAGAGATTGGATGGCAACCTAAATATCCAAGCTTCACAGAGTTTCTTGGCCTGAGCAGTTTGTAATATTTTGTCTGCCGGCAAAATTCCTCCGTTTCTATATTCAGCTATACATCAAGGATATGACAAGAGGCTTCAAGTGAATTGTTGATTACTCGTACTACCATTTTAAGTTCAATTCTCTTTCTCCAGAATCATGAAAGTACCATGGACGCATTTCATATATATGATGGCATTGCGTTCTCCGTCGTTGATAAGTATAAGAAATGCAGGTTTCCTTGAAGGCTCAAACCTATTTTTCCAACAAAGTATTTTTTTCTCGAATACAAAGGAGAGCTTCGTATCTTTATATTAAGAGAAAGAGAGAAAATTGACACCTTACATGTTGCACCGCCTCACTCCAGGCCGAGCCGTGAGGGGTTGAATTACAATATGCGAGAGTTTGTACTTTCTATAAAACACACTAGAGGGTGAGACCTGACCTACTCCACTAGATAGGCGGCAACACAAGCGCACCCTCCTGCTCCCCTCCCAAAGTTCGCGAGCTTCGAGCCCTAGCAAGGCACCATAGATGACGCTGTTCTCTGAAAACTCGAAGGAGTTCAATCATGCTAGGCACCGCGATGCCTCCATATGACTCAGGCGCCCAAGCTGATGGCTGAATTGAGGCATTTCCTTGTGTTCTTCGGTACTCTCTTGACTGCCTTTCTCCACCAATCAACAAAAGATACTTCGTGTTGGCTCGGTGCTTTGTCCAGGAACCCCAGCGACGCTAGAATGCAAAACCAGAAATCACAGGAGGGCACACATGTGGTGAGAAGGTGTTGCACATCCTCGTCTTCCTGATCACACAACAAACAGATGGATGTGGGAGGCCTCAGCTTTGCAAGGCAGTCCGCTGTCCAACACCTGTTCCGAATGGCAAGCCATAGAAAAACTTTGCATTCCTGGGGTGCCCACGATTTTCATAGCCTCCTCCAATGCTCGAATGGGATGGCTCCATTAAATAAGGCACGATAAGCGGATTTAGAGGAGGACTGGCCTGACCCATCAGGCCTTCAAGTGTGCACATCATCAATTTGATAGAGGTGCATTTCCAGAAGCACATCCCACAATTGAAAGTATTCAAACATCCGAATCATAGACAAACCTGCATGTATGTATGTCGGCCAAGATTGATCAAATATACCTTGTTCCACTTTGCGTTCCTTGCGAGTTTTGAGCAGCACCGCCTCGAATACCAATGGAGCCAAATATGCCACTGAACATCCCATGATCCATTTATCTGTCCAAAATAATGTGTTATGCCCATTGTCGATATGTGACTCCATGGCGACAGAGAACAATGCACGTGCATTTAGATGCACATTCAGCCCCTTCCAAGCCCGGTTAGAATCTGTTTCTCAAACCATAGCCATTGGATTTGAAGGGCCCAGCTCATAATCTCAAGGTTAAGAATACCAAGTCCACCCAAATCCAAAGGTCGCTGCACTTTGTCCAATGCAACTAAACACGATCCACCGTTGACTTATTTTCCAACAATGTAGCTCGCCCAAAAAAGAGTGCTGACATGTATTACCACAACGTTATCTGAACATCAAGAAAAGAAATCAGAGAGAGTTTAAACAATTACACCATTTCTGATATCCAAATAATGTTCAGTTGGAATAGCGTTGGTTCTTAGATGCCAGATAAAAACTATAATAAGAAATTCAATTTCTTCACATGTAATTTCGCTTTGCACATAAACTTGAAAGATGTTTTGAAACTTGCATTCTCAACGAATTGAAACTTGCAATACATTAGCTTATAAATAGAGAGCAGAGAATTTCACAAAGACTGGCCATATGAATGGGAAACTAACAGCAACGTTGTGAAGATCCCAATAGCTAAACGGCACCAAGAATCAAGATCACGATTGGCCATAGGGAACCTCCACCACTACCATCAACTCCTACCATGAAAGAATTGTGCTACAATCCAACCCTAAAAAATATGCGGAGGACCAAATTTGTGACTTGTTATTAGAAAAAAAGTAAGAGTGCTGGGTAAGGATCAATGCTGATGCTACAATACCATTATATAATGAAAAGTAGATAGATGAACAAGCTATGTCTACAGGGGGGAATATAGATCCAGTTAAGCTAGTTAGTGGGTACTGTTTAGTAAGTTGGGATAATTAATTTGATGGCATTGCATGTCTCTGCATACACATAACACATGTGGGAATAATCGTGTCTAACCAGAATGTATAATTAACCAACGTCACAAAAGCACAGTAATCTTCCAAAAAAAAAAAAACTGATTAGGGATGTATACCCCTCCTCAATATTCATACCACTCTCGAAAAAGTGGCATTTTCGTCGAATTCATGGTAGGTGATACAGGAGCAGGTTTTTGTACGCACTATCTACGCATGGCCGAGAGTATTTGAAGAAAGTATTATAAGGACATACCAATGCATCGCTTTGAGTTTTTCATCACTTTTGCACCACCATCATATTTTTTAAATAAAAAGTTACGTGAATTGTAGTCATTTCAATCATGCACATCCCTAATTATATATTATTGATGAAATATGATTTAAATAGCCTAAGACTGACTCCAACAAGGCCATGCACTTTTGAGAGCCAAATGGAGGTTTGCCTGGCTTGTACAGTTCTTTGCCTTCCCTTCCCAAACCTGCTTCTCCAACAGCAACAAGCAACGACCATTGCATTTTGGACCCGACGTCGAGCTCGTCCATGCCGCCACCGCGCCCTGAGCTCGCCCAACACGCACGGCCCGCGCCACGCGCCCGCCCTGCTCGACGCCCCGCACGCCGCGCCGTGTGCTGTGCTCGCCCCGGCCCGCCACGTGCGTGCCTGCCTCGGCTCGTCGCGCGCCGCCGCTGCGAGCACGCCCGCCTCGCCGCCTCTGCGCGCTGCCCCATCGACACGAAGCAGAGCCTGTCCGCGAACTCAGATTGCAGGTCAAATTGCCGCAATGCTCCATTGCGAGCTCAAATCGCTCACACGCAACAAAATTCAAACATCCCAATGCCAAATCGAACCACGTGCCACAGAAATTGAGCTACAAATTCACTGAATCGAGCACGAGTTGGCAAAGCGAAGCACAACGCACCAAATCGGGAGCATTTCAATGACCAGAGACTGAACCACAAACTACCAAACTTGAGCTGGAGGAGTGCATCGGCCGCATGGCATCAGGGAGCAGCGGAGGCAGCAGCAGGAGGAGCACCACCTCCTGCCTCGTTTAGCCCACGCGCCGCCCCTCCGCAGCACGTTGCTGCTCCCCGCCTCGCTCCATCGAGGTGCTCTTCGTGAGGACGCCTCCGCACCGCCGCCTCCTATGCCTCGTGTGCCGCCGCTTCTCCTCTTCCGCCGTCATGGCCGCGGTCCGCCATTTCGCCTCCCTATTCGCGGCGCGGATGGCGCAGTCGCCGCCCTCGTGCGCCTCCCAAGCAGGCGCCGCCCCATCCTCTTCTTCCCTGGCACCCGTGCGACATGTGCCAGCCGGCGCTCCGCCGCCAATTCGAGGTTGCCGCCGTTCGAGTCACCGCCGCCACCAATTCGAGATTGTCGTCGTCGATTCCATGCTCTTCTTCCCCCCGCACGAGGACGGCCAGGGCGCCATCGACGCACTCCCCGAGTTCGCGTACGGCGAGCTGCGCCGCGCTGCGCGTTCGCGTACCTCCTCCCAATCGAACTCATCCCCCGCGGCGGAGGTTACGAGCGGCAGCTCCGGCTCGGCGTCCTCAAATTCGAGGCAGTCCCAGTGGACCGAGGCGTTCGTCCTCCATGCCCGAGCGGCGACGGAGCCGTAGCACCAGCAGCGTCAGCGCCGACGAGGTCAGGTCCGCCGCGCCGCGCACCGCGGCGCCGCCGCCTCTCGTCCTCATCCCTGCAGCCATGGGCGCCTGACTCTGCCGCGCCCGCCTCCGCTCCTCCTCCGCCTCCCCTGCCGTCGCCGCCGCCGCTCCTCCTCCTCCTCCTCCCTCGCCCGTACGTTTGCATTGGAGGAGAGAGGTTATCCATTTGTGCATCTCTCTCCTCAAAGCTATTTTTGCCTGAGGCGTTGGCTTACCTGTTGGAGCACGTTTTTATGATGCAAAGTACACCGCGCGAGCCAAAATATGCATTTGGATAGCGCTGTTGGAGTCAGCCTAATGATGTTAATTGGCTAGCCCATTGGCCTTTTTTTTAGCATCAGTCCATTGGCCTATTGAAACACTCTGAAAAAAAATAATGGAACTATCAATCGGATAAAATGGTTGTTGTCTTTTTTTTTTGAGAGACAAAAAAATGGTTGTTGTCTGGACGTGCGTTTGGTGGCGTGGGCCGACATCGTACTGGAAAAGAGGAAGGAAAAAAGGTTAATAAGGCCCAGACGATCCATTATCCTGCTCTGTTCAGCAATAATCCAATTCCGTGACCGTCACACTGTCGCCGTTCGCCAACCTCGCCGACGAGATGACCGCCGCCGCTGGGGCCTGCTTCCTTCCGGCTCCCGCCCCGAACCTGCCCCGCCGCCGCGCCTCCACCAGCACCCTGTATCCCTCCACCTCCTCTTCCTGCTCCTGGAAACAGGCCCCAATTGCTCGGCCAGGTCGCCTCCTCCCGCTCGTTCGCCGAGCGCCCGTCGCCGCCGCTTCGCTCGGTAACAGTCTGGCGTTCACAGTCCCTTCTCTTGTCACTTTCTTATTTCTTCAGGATTTACGTTGCCTACCCTTCGGTCACCCTTCACTTGACTAATGGTATGGGATGGAAAATTAGTTTTCAACTGTTCGAATTTTCGGTCATCATTTCAATTAAGTGCATTATCTTCCAACATCAACACCGCTCCGCTTTTAGGTGGTGTTGAGCAGATCTCCATTTCCCCACCCTGCTAAGGCTCTTGTGCTTATTGCTGTTCACGCAATTCCTTCCGGTATTGTTTTTTTAGAAAGATCATTCCCGATATTCATTCAGCAGTTTGTATGCTCAGGTTATGCTTTGCCACATTATATCTAGTGTACTCCACTTGGTTCACGCCTGTAGCAATTTGAAATGAACGCCCCAATTACCAGGGAAGTGTTGATTATGAAGGGACATTTAGCAGAGTTGCTTGATAGCATTACCTTGTTTCCATGTTCCCAAAAACAATGCTGTATACAATGTAAAGGTTCCAGCATCATGTTCTTTATCTTCATTTCTCCACAGATGATTGCAATTCAATAACACTTCCTTATATCTTTACTGCTTCCAGAGATATCTCATGATAAAGGGTCCGAGATGTCTGGCACCAACATTGTTGGCCAGAATGATTTACTGATTGTGGGGCCTGGTGTACTTGGGCGAATCGTAGCTGAGAAATGGCAGAAGGTATTACTATCAGTTGTTCATTTCTTTGAATGTATTTACTTGGCTCCTCTGTGAAATTATAAAGTAGGAAATCATATGCCAGACTGGCATGATGAACATTATGATTTTCTTGCCGAAGCAGTTTTAGACCGAAGTTGTATTAGTGTGGATGTTATTTAAAGAAACCGAAACGATTCATCTCAACTGATTTGTGGATATTCTAAACGTTCATTTGTGAAATTTATTGATTCCTTTTGTTAGAGACCCCCTTTACTGGGACATAATATTCTGAGTTTCTAGATGGGGAAATCGTTGAAGCTGTGTTGATTATACTTTTAATATCCTATAGGAACATCCAGGTTGCAAAGTTTTTGGCCAGACTGCAAGCACAGATCATCACAGTGAGTTAGCGAATATTGGCATAATTCCTTCCTTGAAGTGCTCCAATATTTCTCAGAAGGTTCCCTATGTTATTTTCTGCGCTCCTCCGTCTCGTTCCGATGATTACCCTGGAGATGCCAGGTAAATGGGAGTGAAGTCCATGACATTTTTCTGCGCTCCCCTGAAGTCGTGAAATTTTCCAAGTCTATATGCTTGAAGTCCATGCTAGAATTATGGTAAAACTTTAAAATTTCTTAGACCTAATAAATTTTAGGCACATGCCCAGGATGTTCAGATTGGGGTTTCATATCCAAACCAAACTTGACTGGAAACTGGGCAGAACATTGTACAAGTACTTAGGTGCCATTATGTTGATTTCCATCTCTGTAATGCACAATTGTTAAGCCATAAACATTATATGGCTTGTCTAGCAGCTGTATCAGACTGCGAATGGTGCCACATCATACAGAGTGATATGGATAATTGATACAATATGACATGGTTTGTTTCTTGAAACAAGCTCACTGTTTTGTTATGACTTGTACCTTTATTTTCCAGTGCATGATGCTAGAAACAACTACCCAATAGGTATTGAAAATAGTTCATGTACCATATCAAAATTCGACGAAGGTTAATGAATGCAGTTCTGGTTTGGTATTCACATACATGCTGAAGAAAAAACTGTTTTAGTTTTCACTCCTACTCTGTTGGTTCAGTTGTTTTGGACTTTTGATCTTGCAAGCAATTAAGGTAACATGTGTTTTGCTGTGGGTGTCAGGGCACATTATTTTCTGATCTTCTGTATTGTTGTCATGCATGGATTCATTTCAGTTTATCATTATCAAAAAGGGCGCGTACCTGATTTACAAAACAATAAATGTACAGTACTCCTTATTCCTGTGGCTGTTGTATAAAGATGTGTATTACTGGTTTCTTTTATTGTCAATACTACATACCTTTGCATCACCAATTATACTACATAATTGGTTGGATTTGTCATTTCTGAAGGAGACCTATATTGCAGAGTGGCAACATCAAATTGGAGTGGTGAAGGTTCTTTCCTGTTTACATCGAGTACTGCTCTGTATGACTGCAGTGACAACGAACTGTGCAATGAGGTATTAATGTATGACTCATATGCAGCAGGGATCATATCTTTACCATTGTTTATGTGGCACTTGTGTGTGTGATACAGAAGTTCTCTAAGAAAAGGATATCCAAAAGAGATGAAACTTAACAATATGTGAAGACTTTGTAATAAAAAGATGTTTTCCACCCTGGCTTCCTAAGGATGAACACTTGATGAGAACCTCATGACGATTGTAGCTTACCCCCAGACTCACAAAGCTCTCATAATCTCCAGTATTCTATTTAATGATTTTTGACCATAAATTTCTTGTGTAGGATTGTCCTTCTGTGCCAATTGGTAGGAGCCCTCGCACTGATGTCCTCCTAAATGTAGAAAATGTTGTTCTTGATGCAGGAGGTTGTGTTCTCAGGCTAGCGGGACTTTATATATCCTCAATCATGGATATTTGTTATTTTGTTATGCCACATGCAAACTTTAACCATTAATAAATATATATTAGTATGCATTACTAGTATAATATTTCCTTGACTTGGACACACAAGATAGACAGAGGTGCCCATACATTTTGGCTGAGGAAAGGAACTCTTGACTCAAGACCAGATCATGTTGTCAATCAAATTCATTATGAAGTAAGACGATTTATAATTTATTTTTTCTCAGATGCATCTCTTATTTACAGTTTGCTTACCAACGTGATGAATTTTCATTTTAGTTTACTTCTGCCAACATCTGCAAACTGCTGTACATATAGGTTTTGTGTTCTCTGACCACCTTGCATTTGCTTGGTGTTCATTATTAATAGTGATTACGTCTTATTTTCCAGGATGCTGCTTCCCTTGCCATTGCAATAATGAAAAAAAGACCTTGGGGTCAAATATTTCTTGGCTGTGATAATGAGCCTCTTTCCAGGTCACTAATAACCATTTTCTCTACATCAAATTCAGTTGTTAGGTTATGTAAAGTCATTTACTGTGCAATGTTGTCTTTCGGTGAGACGAATTTAAATGAAAAAAAAATAACTTTGCAGGCAAGAAATCATGGATTCTGTTAATAAAAGTGGGAAATTTGACACGAAGTTTGAAGGCTTTACTGGTTAGTTTTAGTCATGTTCTGATGTTCCAATAGTGCACATGCACTTAGCATCTGTAATCTGTTACATAATCTGCTTTGCAGGAACCGATGGTCCACTAGGGAAAAGGATGGAGAACTCGAAAACCCGGGCTGAGATTGGGTGGGAGCCCAAGTACCCGAGCTTCAGAGAATTCCTCGGTGTCAGCAGTTAGCATCCCTGCACACTGTTCAGTTCTCCTGACTCAAACCGAATAATTTGCGAGGAGCTTGTAGTTATGCTTGAATTTTGATATGTGCGAACTGTCTGATTGACTGATTATCAACACAAGCTAAAAGACCTGATCCATTGTTTGGAAACCTTTGTGACTCCTGGTGTCTTTGTGACATGGAGTATCTCTGTTTCTACCAGTACTAAAGCCGATTATATGGTCATATACTAATATAGCAGAACTAATTACTTTTCAAGTGTATTTCCAACCTCTGGTCAGGCAGCTTATATTCTGGAACATTCGAGAACTTGATTTGTCAAGATCGGGCTGCTGTCATCCAAATGGAACTCGGGGTCAGCTGAACAGAGATGGACTGTGTCTGGGCATACGGATGCATCTCGGAGCCTTAAGCTGCAGAACAAAAGAACCGTCAACTCGTAGAACAGGTACAGAGTAATATGGCTGTCCTGAATGCGACAGTCTTATTCGATGAATTCAAAATTCATACTGTTAATGTACTACATGCTAATTGCAACGTAGGATGTTGAGTTCTGATGATTCGTCTAATACTGAAGGCCAAAACCATCCTTCCGATCTTTCGGTGGAATTCCAATGTTGCGCACTGAAAATGACATCCCAAGATTCCCAACAACCAAGCAAAGAGGAAAAATGAAGGTTAATATTTCTATTTTCAACTCTCGCAACAGGAAGTGTCGAAGAGTTGTATATATCAGCTCAGCTGACATGTGGGCCCGTGCGCTATATAGACACTCTGCCGTCTTTGCACCGGCTTGTTCTCTTGGACTTGTCCCCATGGATGACAGTAAACAAGTGACTTTTATATCCTCTTCTCCCTTTGCGTCCCAAGCAACCTTCTGCGTCCTTTCTCGGTTTCTCCACACTCGAAGCAACTCTGCCCCATCCCCTCTTCACTCGCACGCAGAAGGAGCTCTCGCGCTCTCCCTGCCCATGGGTTCGGGATCGTGCTGTTGCATCGGCAACGGCGGCGACGATGACGGAGGAGGAGGCGACGCCAGGCTGGACCCCAAGGGGTTCCTGCTTGCGATGATGATTGCGGTGGTGCTGTTCATGCTCTGCCACGTACGGCCGCAGCGGCGACGGAACTCTTACGCCGTCTACCGCTGCTACTGATCGCAGATGGTCGTCGTCGCCGGCCACCGGCCGCCACGCTTGGCCCTGGAGCAGTCGACGGGGGATGCAAAGCTGAAGGTCTCCACCTCTCCTCTCACCGTTCTCTGGTAACTCGACATTTGGTCAATCCTCTGTGGTTGCAAGTAAGCTGAGGTTGGACAGATTTACGGTACTTTTGTTCTTCTTGTTTGATCCCCATATACTTATGTGTTTAGGCGAAACCTGTATAAGCCTTGTGTAAGATGTATACAACCGATCGATTGATTGGTAACACAGAGTGCACTGCAAAATTTCTTAACTTGATGGGTCACTTGTTCCGTTTTCTCGTTGATGTTGTGTAAATTTGTAGGATTTGAGCAATATGAAGGGATCTTTGTTATGTTCCCAAGCATTTAGAGCCAAGGACCATTCCTAAGCATTCAGAACCTTCCATGAACAAACAGCTTTACCTAAACAAACCAGGTACTGAACCCGGATTGTAGGAGGCATTGTTTTGATTGTCTGTTCCTTTTTCTTTTCTTCTTCGATTTATAGAGAGAAATCATTGGTTTATCTAAGGCTTGCCGACAAAGGGAAAATTCCCTAGAGGCCATCAGAAAAAGTCTCTCTTCCCTACTAGCCACCGAAAATTTCCATTTTCCTTCATGGCCATCTATTTGAACATTTTTGCCTTCCTGGCCATTGTTGGATGGATGGTGTTAACTCGTGTGAATTAAGACAGATTTACCCCCGATGAATATTTTTTTTTGTCAAGTTTCTTTACTGGCTACTGCAAAGAAGAACAAACCGTCGTGTATGACCCCAAATAAATGGACGCAATTTTTGTAGTTTCGGTAAACATAACTGTAATTTTCAGAAGAAGCTCAGGGTCTGACGCCGCAGCACCTTGCTTGGGGCAGGTCCAACTCCCTAGGCCAGCGCGGTCCAGCGCCCAGCGCTGGCGCTCCTATCCGTGCCGTCGCCACTCGACCTGAGCCACCGAATGAGCCGTCAGGCGGAAAGGTCGCCGCGCTACTCCGCCTCTACCTTGCAGGGAGCTCGCCGCCCTATTAGCCGCTGCATCCTCCTGAGTCCCGAATAAGATTCGCCCTTTCCCAGCAAAGAGCGCTTGTGCGGGAGCAGAGAAGAACTCTGTTTTGTGTCCGTGAACAAATCATTGCAAATGAAACACAGGGGCACTCCGGTCAATATGAAAAGTATGTGACCTGTTTCAAGCATAACAGGGAAACGGAAGCTAACGGAAGGGACGAAAGTGGCTGGTAAGGGAAAAAAGTTACGTATGATGGCTACTAAGGAAAATGGAAAGTTTCAGTGGCCAGTAAGGAAGAGGGACTTTTTTTATGGCCTCTAGGGAATTTACCCGACAAAATAAACATATATGGCTCCCGGCCATAACTAGCCACGCCGCATCTGCGGCGGCGCCAAATTTGTGGCGTGAAAAAACGACGTCGCAGCTCCGGCGGGAAATTGAACGGGAAACGTCGTGGTTGCTGCTGCAAATCCTCTGAATGGAGGAACAAAATTCAGAGACGCTACAGTAATCGGAATTTTTCTCTCTTCCCACCGTCAGATGTGGGATCACTACAGTACGCGAGCTACAGTAACGGATCCTCGCTACAGTAACTCAAAATACTGTTTCGCCAGTACCTGTTACAGTGCCAATTCAGGGTGTTGTAGCTGCTCTCACATATTCTATTGTAACGTGCTACAGTGCCCCTGAATTTTGTTCCTCAATTCAGGGGATCCGGATCCCTCTCAAACGAAGCAGGCCCATCGTTTTGTGTGGCGGCCATCGTTTGCGGCGTGGCTGCTTGTGGCCATAAACCTCCTGATAGATACCAATGAAACGAACCAAACAGCCCCATACGGCTCACAGATCCCAAGGAACGAACGGGAGAATCAATCAAAAGATGAATAAAATACTGATGGCACCAAAAAAATAAAATAAAAAAAATGATGGGGCCGATTGGGTTACCACTTACCAGATGTGCTTTGTAAGTTTCGATGAACTCCGAGCCTTCGAAGGTGTTCGTTTCCGGGGGTCTAAATTTTAGAGAGGTCATATTAAAGAGAATTTTGTTATTTAGAAGTATTAAATAAAATTTAATTATAAAATTAACTGCAGAATCCCGGGTCTAATTCGCGAGACGAATCTAATGAGGGTAATTAAGCTATGATTAGATGATGATTACTGTAGCATTACTGTAACAAAATATAAATTAATTAGGCTCATTAGATTCGTCTTGAAATGAGCATTCATCTGTCAAAAAAGTTTTGTCATTAAATTTTATTTAATACTCCTAAATAATAAAATTCTCTTTTATTTTAGATTCTCTTTGATTTTAAAGGTGGAAACGAACACCCCTTCGACTAATCGACTCCAGCACCAGCAGGCAGGCACGTCCCTGACCCTGAAATATTTTGTCTGATGCATGTCTCTCTCGGTGGTGACGAAAATTGAAGGGATGGTTTCGTCGGCCGTGCACGGCCGCAATTAATCACTAGCTTTTGCTTAAAAGTTATTTGTTTGGAGTGTACATGATGTGAGCTAATTTGTATCGACTTGGAAGGTAAGATTAGGTTCACGTCGACCAAAGGTGGCTAGCTAGTTCGAAGCGCAGGCATGGTTCACTCGGTTAATACAGAAAGGACGATATGATTACAAAGAAAAGCGGTGATGTGATATCTGTTGGTGTCATGTCGAGGTGGCCTATCCTATCAGCCGTCATTTCTGACATCTTGGCAAAAGACTTATTTCTTACTACGTACTATATCTTTTTCTGTTTTGGATGCATGCAACTAGCGTATGTTACTACTATACGACTTGCATTATGCTACAAGCCTACAATATGTACGTCCAACATAAGCATGATATTTGATATTCGCGGCGTAAACGAATTCATTATATGGAAACAGCCGCCGTTCCCATGCCGGTGTGTTCCCATGCTGGTGTGTACGAACTGGAAACGAAGCTGCAAAGCAACCCTGCCGATCTATCTGCTGCCGTTGCGCCACCGGAGGTTTCCGATTCCAACTTCTCTTCATTCAGGAAGGATGTCGGCTATGTCGGCAAAGGGAGGCACATGCAAAGGTTCCACAGAAAAGGATGAATGGATCGTCTTTCCTATACGGTTAGGTCAGTCTCAATAGAACTTTTCATTTACATTAAATTTTATGTCATGTGTGTATCTTTTATTGATTTGGTAAGTTAATTATGATAATAGAGATGAAAAACTTTCATATTTTGTAAGAAGTTTTTCATCCAAATGAAAGAAAACTAGCTAGCTTTCCTAAAACTAGTTTTAGAAAGAATACAATAAAAAGCCTCACTGAAACTGGACTTACACAATGTTTGTGGATAAGCTGGATACTATGCGGCAATAAAGAGAGACAGAGTATGGGGCTGGCCGTTGCCTCGTCGATGATTGCGTGGCGCGCACAGAGAGCGGAGATCATCAGAGAACAGAATACTAGCTAAAACTGTCTCTCGGCTCGTGTTCCCGGGAGACGAGAAAGGACGGCCGCCGGCCCACGAGGGAACTCCTTGAGATCCGTCCCGGTGCATATTTTGTCTGAAAGCACTGCTCGTCTGCTCCTCGTGTATCAACATAGCCGGATATAAGGGCGTCCCTACAGGATTATCTATTGGACATAGGACTCACGAGTGAGCAAATTAAGAGTTGGATTGAGAGAAATGAGTTATTCCTCTTTGCTTAAAGATACGATGTCGTGCCGTACTGCAGTTTTTGGATTAGATGAGCAAGAAGCAGCACAACTGCACCAGCCCGAGATACGTTACGTTCCGCTGCAATCCTTTAACGGTCAGCAAAGCGTGAAGCTGTGCTTCTATGTATCCACATGATTTGGGCCCTGTCGTGTGTAACAATTTTCTTCAAAGCGAAAGCACAAGTTAAAGGCCTTTTTTGAGCCCAAAACCATCTGCCCCAAAACCTTTGTTAATGCATAGACTTGAAAAAGCGCTTAGATGGGCTGCGAGACCACTTAACTATAACCCTCTTTAATTTTGAACCAATACAATCCGGAGGAAAATTTCAGTGCAAAATATTATTCAGAGCAATGGTGCAAACGGACGTCTGTGTCCATTGGATCACGATCAAACCGCTCAGATTCAGGCGGGTTTCCACCTCAATCCCGCTTCTACATAGTTTCGCAAAACCCCTCAAGAGAATACACTATCTCGCGAAAAAGACCCTGCATGGGGTCTTCTTCCTCAACCTTCTCTCGTTCTTTCTTCCTTTATTCCAGGCTCGACGGCGGCGGCGGCTTAGGGTCTCCTCTGCTGCCTCCCAATCTCGCCATACTTTTCTCCTCTACTGGAATCGAAAACGCAGTCTGCCGTAGCGAGTTAGCCACTACTGGAATCGAACACTAACTCAGAGGACCTGCCCTGCTCGATCGGTGATGATGGGGCCCTTTGAGACCCCGCCCGAAAGTGCCCCATGCGCTGGAATTGAGTCCTTGAGCCTCCTGCACCGGCCCCTACGCCATGGTGATCTGAAAGTCGGAGCTGTGTAATTGAGTTCCAATCTCAAGGCAAGGCCGTCCATACTTGAAGTGTAGCCGCACGAATTTGCTTGTGGTAGAATATCAGCCAAATGTGAACGGGCTCCAATGTCAAGCTTCAATTTTCCTTGTGGCAGCTCGGCATGATTTTTTTAATGAAATTTTACCATGTAATCGAAATTCTGTGTGAAGTGCTTTGAGAAAGATGTCATGCCACTAAACTGAGTCAAAAGATTGATGAGCTGACGGCTGAAAGTATGTTAGCTGAAAATTCACGCCGGTGTCACACCCGGTTTCAACACCAAAACCGAATGCATCTGTATACATGTCTAGGATTAAGTTTTCACGCATACAGGACAATATATGTGATAAAAAAATAATATCTTTATTACATCGATAACTTTATTACAAGAATGACCAACTGGTCTAAAAGAAAATATTACATTGCAGCGGAAAAATAAATCTAAGCGTTGGCGTCCTTCATCTCCACAGGAAGTCGACCGGAAGACCGCATGCCTAGAACACCGCTTCTCCAGCTTCAAGTACTCCTCGATGTTTTCATTCACTGAGCAACAAACAAAAGGTGGTTTTGGGTCTGCGTGAGTATATAGAGTACTTAGCAAGTGGGGAAAAGTATGACATGTTGGCAAATAACAAGAAAGGCTTATAAGGATTTATTTGCATAAATGCGGTTGAGTAAAATATTTTATAAAAGCAGCACCTATTTACTAAGTGATATATATCTCCAAACGGCCAAGGTTACTCCACCTTGCCAAGATCAAGGGTTTCAACCACCCTGTACGTCTCTATGTTACTCTACCTGTACCAAATCATAGTTACCCCACTGTGATTGCTCTTCCATAACCACCAGTCCCAACTAATCGTGTGAGGGTCCATGCCGCTCTTGACCGTGAGCACGGCTGTCATGACAGTTTTCACTCTGCAGAGGTTGTACACATTTCCTCGCAAGTTGTGATTCCATCCCCTGTTGCCAGGTGGACTAAAGTCATGCTGGCCAAGCACATGCACACTTCCTTAAGTGTGCGGCCAGGAGATCACAACAAGGCTTTTTCAAAGCTTCCTCCAGCTTGTGCCCACTAAGGTTACACCGATAGGGGAAGTATACCCTTGACCCCTAGAGGCCCCCTCTTGTGCCAGATGGTTCCGAGGAGTAACTCTCCTGTCCCCACACATCTCGCTCCCGACGATTCCAGCATACCCGCCTTCCTCGCACCGCCGTTTGGCACGCACAGAACTGGTCTCCACAGTGTAATACGCCAGGCCGCGCCCATTCTTGGACTCGTGGCTGTATGGTTTTCATGGGTGGTCGCTCCACGAACCGGTCCTTAGATTTAGGTGATTAATAACAAACCAAGGGTCTGCCGGTAACCCCTGCACAGTCCCCGAGCTGCCGGTAACCCCAGCACAGCTCCCAAACCACAATCACCCAAATCCCTATTTCCAATCATGTTGCTAAAAGAAATTAGCCTTTAACCCTCATGTGACGGAAGTTCAGTTAATCATGTTAAATTCTTCCCAACCCGACACAGAGCAAGGCTAAGCAAATATTACCCATAAACAAGTAAAGAAACTAAGGCGACAAGGAGATGTTATGGAAATTCTAGTAAACCCTACACATAGGTTCGCATTCATATTGACTCAAGCATGCATTTTGTAAACAAAACATTTATAAATTAGGATACAAAATGATCAAGGACACTTGCCTCTTTAATAGTGTTGCTGCTTAGTGAATGTATTCTTGATCTTTACGAGTTCGTAGATGGATCATCTCTTCATTGATGACCTCAGACAGTTCCTTCTCATATTCTCCAGCTCTGGACTTCCTTCTTGCTCCTATTGCACTTGTACTCTCCGTTAACTAAGTACGAGCACCCGACAAACATACAAGCAAACAAACACAAATAAATAAATAAAAATGCATAGAGGAGGAGTTCAACAAAATATGTGACTGAAAGGAATGGATAGAGCTTGATTTTACATGAACTTAGGAGAAAGAATCAGGTAATTTGGAGCTCGGGTGGTGGAGATATCAATTTTTGAATGCTGGCTGTTGGATAAATCCGAAAATAAAAAGGAAAAGAACATGACCGCACGTGGTGGTAGTACTGGGCTGCAGCTGTCGTTCAGTTCACAAGGAAAGGCCTGCTGGGTCCATGTGGGCTATTGCTAGGGAAGCCCAACACGGGAAATAAAACGGAAAGGGGATCGACACAGTGATCGACACAGAGTAGTTCTTCCTCTGTTCCAGTTCACCATGGATGAGCTATAGAGCTCAAATCCGCATGGGGGAAGAGGGAGATGGCGGTTGGGTGTGGGGGGAATCAGATCTTCTGGGCGCTATGGTTCCATTTGAGGCCTCAATTTGAGTGGTGACTACTGGAAACCGGTACTGCGGCGTGGAGTTGGAGTGGCGCCCATGGCTGCTCCTGGGAAGCATGACAGGGAGCGGAATATGGCGTAGGAACCAGTTGGAGGGGCTCATGTGGTGCTGAATATGCTCACCTGCAGATCAATCGGGGCGTGGTCGAGCTTCAAGACGGAGATTGACAAGGTGGCGCGATTCTTCGGAGACAGAACAACAGCTCGGAGGAGACATGGATCCATCCGCCAGATATCACCTCAGGCTTCCGGCGGCTCTCCGATCGACGGAATACGACAGGAAGGTCCTGGGCGTGCCGTGTGAAGCCGAAGTGATGGAGCTCGAGCGCGACAATGTTCTTGCCGGAGTTTCGGGCGACAGAAGTTGCGGCGACGTTGCAGGACAAGGCTTGGCCGAGCTTGTAGAGGGCGGCCTCTCAATGTTGGTCTGCGGCGCAGGAAGCCGTGGAGGAGAGCAAACCGGAAACCCGACTGCTTTGGCGTGGCTTTTATAGAGGAAGAAAGGGAGAAGAACAGGCAGCGCGGTGCGATGGCTATTCATTGCCAGAGGCATAAACGCTTGCACCGTTACAGCGTTACTTCAAGATGGTGGTGGATTGATCGTTGAAATCAATTGATTAGGCCAGGGATGCGGAAGCTAGGGAGTTACTTGCATGCCGTGTTGTCAGCTGGCTACTGCACCCAGGTTGCTTGCTTAATACAGGTCACGGCGGAAAGAAAGATAAGGAAGAAGACAAGATGCTTGCTGTGTGCTGTTAGTAGCCGATGGATTAAAATAGAGAAAAAAAAAGGATATGAACAAGAAAACACAGGCAGGTAGCTCCTAATGGAAAAACAGTAATAGAAGACCTGATTTTTTTTTATTGAAAAAGAAAATGGCTCCAAGATATCTAAAAACAACGCAGGGAAACTTTTTCAGAATGTCTAAAGCAAAAACGAAAGGTTTAGAATAAACAAAATGTCTTTATCTTAAAGCCTTTCATAACTGCAAACAATTTCTGTAAAAAGTCTTTTGACCTAAAATAAATAATTTGTTTCATCAAACCACATTTTTTTTATTAAAAAAACACACAAAATCTTAAATGAAAATAAAATAAATTCTTTTAAACTTAAATTTTTAATTAAAATTTTAAATTGAACTAATAAAACTGTGTTTTATTGTTGAAAAAGGCTCACATCATTTTGGGATGTGACAGCCAGCCGGTGGGCACAGAATTGGCTTCAGCGTCTTCTATCGATTTTTTCCAGGAACTCAAAGAGATTGTTGTCGGGTGCGTCGTACTATAGATTCGTAGAGGAGTTCATGAGTAGTACCGACCGTGGACGGAAGTCGGCGGGTGGTGCATGACGAAGGAAAAGGCGAACCACCCCTTTTGGAGTCGACGTCACCCGTAGGCTGATGAAATTGAGCGCGGCACCTTGATCTAGCCTATGGCAGCGACAACGGCTGTATCATATATGTCGTCGTACTCTTTTATCTCTTGCAGCGGTGACGATAAGAATCTCTAGTGGCCGAGCTTGTGAATGGGTGGAGGAGATGCAATGCGAGGACACTTGGATTCGCAAGGGACCGCGGCTTCCATCCCCTCCTCGACGGTGACAAAAAAGGTTAATTTGAGTATCTTTCTCGCATGATTCAAGTCCTCTTATGCACCACGAAAGCAAATGGAACAAGGGTGCCGAAAGTATGTGGCTTCAATTTGACTACGTATATGAAGTGTACTGTTTTTTTTTGGTGAAAGGAACTATACCGACATACTATTGTTTTAATAGACCTTTGGCATCAGCGGCAAAGCTAGAGCTGCGAGCATCCAAATGCACATGCATATATATGTGGTGCCTCGTCTGGGCTTGTCAAAAGGCTCCGTGGTGCATATTTTTGACTCAAGGTTGTACACATATGCTAAAAATCGATCGGGCGGCAACAACTGAAGCTCGCTTTGCTTTGGACCCTGGTGCCAGTGCATAAGCAACCATCAATGTTTGGAACTATGAATTAGGGTATATGTTTATCCTGCAGGAATCCACTGATTCACGGCTAATTTTTTTTAATTCCCCGTAATATCTTTGGACCCAAAGTGAGAGATGTCTGAATATAGTCTTACATATATATTTTTTCTTTCTTTGCCCGAAACATGTTAAATGTACTTGCTTGAAAACATTTCGAAAATTGCTTCTAACTTTGAAACTGACCTCGAATTTGTTTCTCAAACTTGAAGCTCCCGGTAAAACTGTTGAAAGTGGAAGCTAGAACGTGTTTGAAACTCGGTGGAAGAGCTAGAACGTGTTTGAAACTCGGTGGAAGATAGGCAGGTGACCTGTCCAATCAGTGTAAAGGGCAGCGAACATGCACAGGATTTCCCCCTCCCCAAATTATCTGCCAGGAAGACCGACGTGCAAGATGAGTTGATTCTGGTTGCTTGACTCACTTTTGAAGTCAACTGTTGTCGTGTGCTCCGGTGTCAGATTCATCCTTTTCTCCCTTTTGGCGCCAGGACCAGATGCGGTTCAGACTTCATAGACCTGGCCTCTCAATAATGCAGTCAAGCAAAAATGATCTGCAGACCGGACTTTTGGTCCATGCTGTAAGAAAAGAGCACGTAATGACTCATTGAGATGCCGTTCGCTCTGGATGCTTTCGCGAAGAGGTCTACATAAAGTGTGACCTCTCATTGCTCCAGCTGGCCGTGCTTCGAGTTGCTGCAGCTGCCATGGTCTCATCGATGCAGCTAGCTGTTTCCTTCGGTCTGCATCTAGTAGTAGGAACCCTGCTCTCACACTGTTCCTATGCGCAGTCGACAAACGGCACCATCATGCAATGCCACCGGCTGGAGGCGGCGGCGCTCCTCCAGCTGAAGCGGTCCTTGACGTTCACCGCCTCCAGCTGCCAGAGCTACCCAGCCGCGACGACGTTATCGTCATGGAAGCCGGGAAGCGACTGCTGCCAGTGGGAGGGCGTCGGCTGTGACAGTGTCACAGGGAGAGTCACTGCACTCGGCCTCAGATCGGGGCATGCATATCAGCGGAGGCCTTCATCCTGCTCTGTTCAGCCTCACCTCCCTCCAGTTGCTCCATATGGACCGCATCAACTTTTGCTGCTCCCACCTTCCGGAGTACGGTTTTGACCGGTTGACACAGCTTCAAGACCTTAGCTTAAGGGGCTGCAACCTTACGGGTAAGTCCTAACTGTCTCTACAATTTTGCAGCTTGACGAATCACTGCCGTTTAAATTCGGGCTCTTAAGTAGTATTGCTGTAGTAGGGCTTGGGGTGTGTAATACTTTGATATCAATTTTACAAAATAAAAAAATATATTGGAATTGTCAGGTTAATTACACGCATTTTGAGTGAATTATATTTTTAGAGTAAGTTTTACGTGAACTATTTGATTGGGTGGTCATCATAATTCAAAAAGGCATAGAGTATCTGAACTGCGTAAGAGCAAGGATTTTATATAACACTTATGTCCATTATCTTTTTCCGTATTGTGTAGAAGGGAACACAATTGCCTGATTAACCGTCTTTTTGGAGGGCCTATTACTCTAATCAATAACGGAAGTGTATTACCAAACCTCACATTTTTTTTTTAGATAATGACCAAACCTCACATGGCTGGACCTAAGCAATAATTCACTCTCTGGCACAGTACCGGCGACCTTTTTTACACATCCAGCATTGATGCAATTCTCCCTCCGGATGAATAACCTTTCCGGTCCAATTGCGGAGTTCAATAACCCATCTGCCACATTGACTGATGTTGACTTAAGTTGCAACCAGCTGACTGGAGCAGTTCCAAATTCATTCTCCCAGCTCACGGCTCTCAGCCACCTAGCACTAGACTCAAACAATTTCACCGGTTTGCTGGATCTAATCCCATACTTTAGGCAAATGAACCTAGAATTAACAGCCTCATACAACCCCTTGTTACCTGCTACCGCAGAGGATCATGGATACAATACTAGTGGTAACAATGGGAGTATTTCTTGGCTAGAGCTTAAAGGTTGCAGCCTAATCAGGATACCCAGTGCCCTCAGGTATCTCCCTGAGTTAAACATTCTGAATCTTTCTTATAATCGCATCGGTGGCAGGATACCAGACTGGATTTGGAGAAGCATGAAAAGTTTGAGCCTATCTCACAACAACTTCACCACGATGGGGCAGATCCCTGAAAACACTACCATGATCTTCCTCGATCTTAGCTTCAACAAGCTCCGTGGTGCCGTGCCATTCCCTTCCGCCGGGTTCATGCTTGAATACTCCAACAATGGATTCACTTTCATTAACCTGGCCAACAATAAACTCAGCGGGACTTTGCCGTATGCGGATTGTCCCTCTGATCATAACTCCTTGCGAAATCTTGACCTACCTGGCAACAACTTGAACGGGTCGATCCCACCTTATCTGCTTAAAGGCTGCAGTGACCTGGAGGTGCTAAATCTTAGGGGCAACCACTTTAGTGGGACATGGCCTGATGAGATGGACGAGTTATGCCAATTGAAGCTTGTAGATTTACACGGGAACAAGCTCGAAGGACCTCTGCCAAGGTCTCTCGTAAAGTGCAAAGACTTGCAAGTCCTTGATGTTGGTGGGAACAATTTTGTGGATGTTTTCCCGGCATGGCTCCGTAACCTGCCGGACCTTCGGTTACTTGTCCTGAGATCTAACAAATTTTACGGCCCAGTGAGCATCCCAGCTGGGAAGAACCACTCAACAAACACCAGTTACTTTCCCAGCATCCAAATGGTTGACCTAGCAGGAAATGGCTTCACAGGAGTCATACCTTCAGAATTCTTTGAAAGTTTCAAGTCCATGGTGCAAGGACGGAACAACACTCTTGATGGTATGGTGTTTGGTGAAGCTGAGGTGGTGGAGGTCATCATAAAACAACAATACATGGAGATACTTGAAGTCTTTAGTGATCTGGTGGTGATTGACCTGTCCAACAACAGATTCAGCGGTCCCATTCCCAAGACGGTCGGCAACTTGATGGCCTTGATCGTGCTGAACATGTCACATAACGCCTTGACTGGAGGTATCCCGGGTGAGCTCGGCCGCCTGTCTCGGGTCGAGTCGCTCGACCTCTCGTGGAATCATCTCACTGGGGAGATTCCGCGGGAGTTGGTCGCCATGACGTCCCTCGAGTGGCTCACCCTCTCCTACAACAACCTCAGCGGCAGCATACCTTCGGGCAGCCAGTTCTCAACGTTTCCTAGCAGCTCCTTCCAAGGCAACCCAAGGCTGTACGGATGTCCGCTTCCTGTACGGTACAACCTGACCCAGCCGCCGCCGCCGCCGTCGCAGGTGCCCAATGAAGCATCAGCAAGCCACAATTTCGAACTTATCGTGCTGTGGCTTCTGGTTGGCTGTGGCTATGGGTTCGGCTTCGCACTAGCAGTTGTCTTGCATGTGGTTTGCACCGGCAGGCGGAAGAAAATGGCACATGAAAACTAGAAGATTTTTATTAGCTGTACTGATATATCATAGTAGATGATATTCATGAACAAGGCATTGTCATATGCCATATTCTAGCTGTCGTAGCCCTAGTTTCCAGATATTCCGAACCCTATTTTAAGACTTTTCTGAAGACTTGCCTTGCACGGCACGATGTATGGAAATGTTACGATCTCCTTGTTGGATACGGAGAAGGAACATTGTAGTTTAGGAAGGACTCTGATAGGCGGTAACTAGCCTATAAATATTCATGTAACCCCTACAGGGAAATCTATCTGGCACCTTACGAAACCCTAACGCAAAGGTTGCTACATTATACAAGATCGCACTGAACGTAGGGTTTTTATCCTTCGGGAGGCCTGAACCAGTATAAACCCTCTGCGTGTTCTTAGATAGATCTCGCTAACCACGTTGCTCCCACGATCCAAATATCTGCTGAACATCCCGTTCAATCGGGTGACGACAGAGGCGCGTCAGGTAGGGGGGCAGCATCGAGATTCCGTCAAGAGCATCAGATGGGATCTGTGAACAACATGAAGTTTCCTGTCGGCGCCGAGTTCCGCTTCGGATCTTTGGCCTTCGTCGTTGACGGGAACGGAGATCTTCAGCAAGTCAACCTGCCAGAGGCGCAGGAGGCGCTTCTGGCGGAACTGGTGGCCTCGATCAACCTCCATGACGGAGCCGTCTAGGAAAAGCGAGAGACGATGTCTTCGGGAGCGCATATGCCGTTCGGGTTCATGAACTCGGCGGGTGCGTTCCAGGAGGCTGCGACAGGGGTATGGGGCTCTCATTCGGGAACCCTACCGGAGGCGGAATCCTCTTCGGATCCGATCTCTGGCTCTGCCCTAGAAGCGCAAGTCGTCCAGGCAATACTGGAAGGACGTTACTTTCCGGACTTCAGGATCGGGAGCCCAGACAGTGATGATGAATCATGGAACAGCGAAGACTGCCCTGAAGTTGGAGGCGATTCCTAAGACGAAGGCGTCGATCCCGCTCGCCAGGTATATGTTGGCGGTGAATATGTGCATAATTAATTTTCCAATAATTCCGCAAGCGCACGGAACACCATTGTAGCATTTCATCTTGGAGTATTCCAGGGTTATCGTATTTATATTTTCCTCTGGGAAGTAGAGCGATAGGAAGTTGAAAATGTAACAAAGTAGATACTATTATGCGAAATAACGATACCTTACTTAAGACAGGGGTAAAAGGGGTACATGATATATGGGTGGCACTCATCATATAATCCAAGGAAATAAAAGAGATAGTAGAAGTTACATTCGGAGAACAACGAGATAGAGGCAAAGATTCCTATGTGTTAATCTTACATCTATTTACTTCTAGCAATTAATTCTACAAGGTTATATACTATAGCTAAGGTTATGCACAATCAAGTCATGTTGTTTTGGAGCACGGCCATCGTGTCAGGGTTGGTACTGAACCCCAATACTGCAGGTTCCCCCTGGGATCTAACTGCTATTGAGAACCCGGTTGGTTTGCCTTTGAACGTGGCGGATTGCAAAGGCCTGAACACGCATGTCACACGTGGGGCTACCGTCCTCCGTAAAGACACACGCCAATCGTGCATAGGTATAGTTCTAAGCACCGCGCTTACAACTATCCTAGAGGAACTATCCTTGATCGAGAGAATAGCTCTATCTAAGAATGTAGCATAGCTTTCACTAAGCGCGAACTCCATTTCGGCAAAGCACTCACTCATACTACTTAGACACAATCACGAAACCCACAACAAGACTATTATGAGCACTAGCTTAACTAAGTAAATAAACTTAAATAGAAAAGAATTACTAAAAGAAATAAATAAAGAATAAACTAAATAATTATGGAAATAATTATATAAATAATAAAAGAGTAATTCTACAAGAGTTAAGATACAAGAACAATACCGAAACTCCGAGAAGACTTCCGGAACCTCGAAAAGAGCTCTCACTCTACTCTACTCTACTCTAACTCCCAAATAATAACTCTACTTCTACAAATGAGTAATGGATCTCTTGGATCAGTGAGGTGCGAGTTGTTCCAGCGGACACCAGGAGTATTTATAGGGTCCTTAGGACATGGAGCATCTTATAGCGTGAGGTGGAGTGGCGGGGCCGCCAAGCCAGGCCGGCCGGCCTACCAGGGGGGCCGGCCGGCCGCCCGATGTGGCGGTTCGCCACCTCCTCACTCCTGGACGTCCCTGATTGCCTCCGAAAGTCGGTTGGTAGGTCGGTGGCTTCGTGGGGGCGACAGAACTTGAGTAAGGGCCAAGTTGAGGCCCAAACAGCCCACCAGACGGTATGTCGGTGGAATTCTGTTGAACAGGCTTTGGTTTGTGACGTTTGAGCCCGTTTACAGCCTGCTGGAGGAAGGCCGAGGCCTTTGGGCGCCAAGGGGGGCCGGCCGGCCTATGGTGGGGCCGGCCGGCCTGACTTTTCTTCGAGTCAGGGCCAGTTTCCTCTATTATTCACTCCTGCATCCAAAATTCACCAAAACTTGTGGAAGTATGTTAATTCCTAACTACTATGCACAGAATCTTGGTGGTTAGCTTTTTTTTTCCCGATATGTTGACGGTGAATTCATGATTTTTGCACCGTCAAGAGTATACATGGCCGGACGGGCTTCAGAGGCATCCTCCAGCAGCATACCTACCATCAGATCTATAAGATATCGATCACAAGCTCCATCCAACGTCACGCCACGCAACCTCAGCCCGGAGTTTGATGCCATCCGGCTCCAGACAGCGTTGGAGTCGCTAAACCGGCTGGCTCCCGATGGTTCTCCCTTGGCCCCATTGGTACAGCAAGTCGTCGAAATTGCGGGTCGCATCTGTGTTACGTCACCCGCGAACAATGAAGTTGCTCCGGTGGCTCCTGTCTCCAACCTTCGAGGAAGGCTCGGACCAATCAACAATCAGAGGCCTGCCGCATCTGAGCATGCGTCATCTTCTGATCGGCGAAGGTAACAAGGTCAACCCTTGGCGCCATCTGATGCCCGCCATGTCTTAAATCGATAGCGTGGGGCTCCCTCCATTCACCAGCGCCTGGGAGGACGACCTTCACAAGCACCAAGACAGCAGTCTGGGTCCACTGACATTCCTCGCCTTGCATCTGAGACTGGGCCACCTGCTTATCAAGCTATTGGTCCCTATCTCCGATCAGTGCGATGGTCCGAAAAGTTCAAGCCGAACATAGTAGAGAAGTACAATGGTAGCACCGATCCCGGGAAGTTCTTATCCATGTACTCCACGGTGATCGATGCGGCCGGAGGTGACGAAAGGGTCAAGTGCTGCTATCTGCCCACTGTCCTGACCGGTCCCGCGCGAACGTGGTTGATGAATTTACCACCCTATTCTTCTTGGGTTGAGCTGACGAAGACCTTCAAAGGAAACTTCCAAGGCTCCTACACTCGCCATGGCACGGTGGACCAACAGAAGAACATAAAGCAGAAGGCAGACGAGTCATTTCGGGACTACACGAAGCGCTTCTGCCAGATGAGGAACACCATTCCGAAGATCCATGACGTGGAGGTCATCGGAGCCTACCGAGATGGGTGCTTAGATGTGAAGACCGTGGAAACGATCGCCGAAAAAGAGCCGACTACGGTGGCTGAGCTCTCCGACATTGCAGAATCCTGCGCTAAGGCAGCGGATGCCCGGGCTCGTCTCAATGACGGCAAGGGTAAGGGTCAGAAGAAGAAGGTAGATGATCGTGAAGTCATGGCCGTGGAGCAGAAAGAAAGAGGGGATGGTCGCTTTCCCCGAAAGCGGGGTCGTGATCATGACCGCCCCGAAGGAGCTGCGAAGTGGTGCCCCATTCATAGGCGCACCTCCCACGACTTCGATGAATGCTACAAGTACAAGCAGATGGAGCAGCAACGCCTAGCAGAAGGGAAGATCAGGCTCCACGAAGAAGACTGGGGGAATTATAGGAACAACGGTCCACATCGGGCTGAGAGGCAAGATCGTGATGATGATGAAGAGAGATACCCCGAAATCCACATGATCTTCGGGGGAAGTTCGGCCTTGACGTCCCGAACACAGTACAAGAAGATCCAGCGAGAGGTGATGTTGGCTGAACCTTGCTCCAAGAAGCTGGAATGGTCAGATACTCCGATCACCTTTGGCACTGAAGATCACCCGAAGAGCCTGATAAGTGGTTCGAAACTGCCGTTCATGGCCAAGATCATTGTGCATCAAAACAAGATCGCGAAGACTTTGATCGACAATGGGAGTGGATTGAATCTCCTGATGAAGAAAACCTTCCTGCGAATGGGTCTGCCGCTCACCATGCTCACTCCCTTCCTGCGAATGGGTCTGCCGCTCACCATGCTCACTCCCGTCGAAGGATCGTTTCATGGGATAGTTCCTGGGGTGTCATCTCGACCCCTAGGGAAAGTTTATCTAGAGGTGACTGTGGGGCCTAAGGAGAACAGGAGGTCGGAGGTCCTTACCTTCGAAGTGGCTGGTTTTGACTCTGCCTACAATTGCATCCTAGGCAGGCCTTTACTGTTTAAGTTCATGGCGGCATCACACTTGGCGTATGCCCAGCTGAAGATTCCTGGCCCGCACGGTGTGATCACCATCGGTGCGGACCAATTGGAGGCGGTGAAGTGCGACCTCGATGCTCTCATGCTGGCCGGACATTTGAAGGACGAATCTCCGAAGGAGGAACCTCAAGCCAAAACCCAGAAGGGAGATACATCGCAGACTCCGAAGGGCAAGGATACCTCTCCTCCGGCGGCCCCGAACAGCCTAACCCTAGCGTTAGCTCCGACACCTAGCGGAGCCGCGAAGGAGGGCAACGGCGACAAGAAGGAAGTTGGACTCATTGACACGGATCCCGCCAAGACGACGCACGTTGACGGGTGCTTCCCCGAAATATATGAACTCGCGCTCGTAGCCTTCCTCCGAGAAAATGTCGACGTGTTCGCATGGAAACCGTCTGACATGCCCGGGATCCCCAGGGAGGTGATCGAGCATAAATTGGGGATCGATCCGGCTTTCAAACCGGTGAAGCAGAAGCAAAGAAGATATACTCCAGCTAAGGATGACGCCATACATGAGGAAGTGACTAGGCTTCTTCAAGCCGGGTTCATTAGAACGGTCGACTATCCTGAATGGCTAGCCAATCCTGTATTAGTTCCGAAGCCTGATGGCTCGTGGCGCATGTGCGTCGATTACACTAGTATGAATAAAGCTTGTCCAAAAGACGAGTACCCTCTTCCGAGGATAGATCAGATTGTAGACTCCACTTCTACTCTGGGTATCACCAAATTAGTCTCAATGTTGATGATCAAGAGAAGACGGCATTCATCACGCCCTTTGGGATCTTTTGTTATGTGACCATGCCCTTCGGGATGAAGAATGCAGGTTGCACATATCAAAAGTGTGTGAACCTTGTCTTCGAGGAGCAGATCGGCAAGAACATCGAATCTTACATTGATGACATCGTCGTCAAGACCAAGAAGAAAGAGAACCTCTTCGATGACTTGAAGCAGACATTCGACAACCTGCGCAAGTACAAGATGAAGCTCAATCCAAAGAAGTGTGTCTTCGGAGTTACTTCAGGCAAACTCCTGGGATACATGATCTCCGAACGTGGCATTGATGCTAATCCAGTCAAGATGACGGCGATTGAGAAATTGAAGCCTCCCCAGACCCGAAGAGAAGTTCAGAAGCTGGCCGGCATGATGACGGCGCTGAACAGATGCATCTCGAGATCGGGAGAGAGAGGTATGCTTTTTTATAGGTTGCTAAGGAAGAAGGAAAGCTTTGACTGGGATGATCAAGCAGAAAAGGCGTTCCATGAGTTGAAGGCTTATCTCAAGCAAATGCCTACCCTGATACCACCACAGCCTGAGGAGCCGCTGCTCTTGTACGTTGCTGTAACAGATGCTGTGGTCAGTGCGGCATTGACGGTGGAAAGAGAAGTTGAAGGCGAAACCAGACAACGCGCGGTGTACTTCATCAGCGAGATTCTGAAGGACGCTCAGACGAGGTATCCGATGGTGCAAAAGCTCTTCTACGCTGTCCTGATGACGTCAAGAAAGTTGAAGCACTACTTCCTCGCTCACCCCATCAAAATAGTGTCGGACCGACCCCTGCAGACTGTCTTGCATAGCAAGGATGCAGTGGGGTGAATCGCACAATGGACTGTTGAGCTAGGGCAGTATGAGATTGAGTTCGTGCCACGAAGAGCTGTGAAGGGTCAGCCCTTAGCAGATTTCATCGCTGAGTGGACTGATGATGGAGGAGAGGAGCAAATCAACCCTACCCATTGGGTCATGTACTTTGACGGCTCCTTCACCTTGAAGGGCGCCGGTGCAGGTGTGATGTTTGTCTCACCCCCGAAGGAAGAGTTATGAAGTATGCGATCCAGTTGCTATTTCAAGCCACGAACAACGTCGCGGAATATGAAGGCCTAGTCTCGGGTCTACGCATTGCAAGGTCACTTGGAATTGATCGGCTGCTTGTGAAAGGAGATTCACAATTGGTCACCAGACAAGTACAGAAGGAATACCAATGTTTGGATCAGAAGATGCCTGACTATCTGTAGGAAGTTCGGAAGCTTGAGAAGGGGTTTGATGGATTCGAAGTGCGATACATACCGCGCTTGGATAACCGGGATGCTGATCATCTGGCTTGGATTGCCTCATCCCGATCTGCAGTCCCCGATGATGTGATTCTTGAGAAGCTCACGAAGCCTTTGGTGTCAAAAACTGTACCCGAAGAGGATGTGATGGTGATCGACTCGGGAGAAGGGCATGTTGAAGACTGGAGAATTTCGATCATCCAGTTCTTAGAAAACAACCCTATCCCGGATGATGATGCTGCTACAGAGCGTATTGCTCGGAAGACCAAGATGGTGGTTGACAAATGAAGACAGCTCGGTACATCTGGATCCTAGGTTGACGGCAGAACATATCCCTCGTCATACTCTCATCTGAGAATGAGGATGCCAAGTGACATGTTCAGGGGCTTATGTCGTAGCCCTAGTTTCCAGATATTCCGAACCCTATTTTAAAACTTTTACGAAGACTTGCCTTGCACGGCACGATGTATAGGAAGGTTACGATCTCCTTGTTGGATACGGAGAAGGAACATTGTAATTTAGGAAGGACTCTGATAGGCGGTAACTAGCCTATAAATATTCATGTAACCCCTACGGGGAAATCTATCTGGCACCTTGCGAAACCCTAACGCAAATGCTGCCACATTATACAAGATCGCACTTGGACGTAGGGTTTTTATCCTTCGGGAGGCCTGAATCAGTATAAACCCTCTGCGTGTTCTTAGATAGATCTCGCTAACCACGTTGCTTCCACGATCCAAATATCTGCTGAACATCCTGTTCAATCGGGTGACGACACTAGCAATAATGTGCGATATCCCTGTAAATCATAGCAACTGTAGGGCAATGATCCTAAATGTTTTCCTATCGAGGAGTCGTTCGAATTGTTAACCTATATAGGTTTGCGCTGGCTTGATATGCTGTATCTTTTATGACAAACTCTTGAGCGATCACCAGACGACTTCTTGTTCGTGGATGGTTGGGGGATGCAAAGTTGATGTTATTCTCTTTGTTCTTTTCAGTACCCTCTCCATGCTCATGTATCTCGACCTCTGAATCCTCCATACTTGCAAGTAACCCGAGTAACAGTTTTCTTCTAAATATGCTGAGTTACAATTTTTTTCTTCTTCATATTCGACCGGCCTACAACTAGTTCAGACTGCATGGGAAAATAGTAATAGATCTATAAGGGACACAGATTGCACAGAAACTTAGTTTTACATCCCTTTTTCTTTTGGAAGAGGGTAGCGTACAGGTGACTGAAAAAACGATTTAGTTTTATATGCAAACTGTTTTTCCTATTGAAGCATCATTCAAATTGTCACCCCAACAGCCTATAGACTCGCAGTGATGGCTAGACATGTACCCTTTTTTTTTTGAAAGACCGACACATACCTTTTGTGACAAAAACTTGAGTGTGTGGATGGTCTTCATTCACCATGCTCTGGTATCTCGATCTTTCGTCAATCCTCCTACCTAAGTATTACACGATATGACGGTTCTGCTTAAAGTTGATAGGTATATCAGATTCGGAGTAAGGTGCATCCGAGGTAACTATTTCGGAATTCTTATTTGAGCACATAAACTCTCATAACGAATATTTGGATCCCTATACTATTTCAAGGTTCTCATCCGATTGATTTGCTTCAAGTGGCGTCGATTCTACACTTTCACCTCCTGGATTTGGCTGCTACCCAATAGCAAGTCTGGGGAAATAGAGAAAACTACAGAGCAGCCTCCACCTAAGGAGGAGCAAGCAGCCATGGACGAATCAGAAATCATCCTGCATAACAAGTGGATCTCTTTTCGATCCTTCTATTCTGAAACTGAAACTAATAAAATGAATTGTACTCTTGTTTAAAATTATTTACTGTCCCCCAAATTGTGTTCCCGACACTAAAAAATCGCTTGAAATTTGTAGAAATTGTAGGTCGGACGTGCTTGAATCTTGCTAGTCAAGTCAAGGGAGCAGCTAATGATCCTATAGCACTTAATACTCAACAGTAGGCTGTCCTGTTGAGTAGGAAAGGCAAGAGAACATGCGCTGCGTTGTCCACAAGTCGAGTTCTTGGTTGACTTGACTTCTGAAGTCAAGTAAACTGTATGCTCAATTATCAGCCCGAGAAAAAGGTGACATGATTTGTGCTATCATGTACTACCGTGTAAGGGTGTGTTTGGCACAGCTTCTCTATCAGCGTCTCCACCTGCTTATTCATGTCGATACAGTAAAATCACTGTTGTTACTGTGAAAAAACTGAAAAAAGACACCTCAAATGCTGCTTATTGTGGCTTATTCTGTCAGGGAACAGTGAAAGCACTGTAGCTACAGTAGCAAAAAAGCAATAAGCTGCAGCATAAGCCGGTGCAAGAAACAGCACCAAACACACCCTAAACTGTAGATGGACTGGATATGACCCACGATGGCTTGACCAGCTTTCCATAGATGTCTATGGGGATGTTCGTTGTATGAGGTTTAAAATTTAGAGGGAAGAATCTTGTCATTTAAATATATTAAAAAAAGTTTAATTATAAAATTAACTGCAGAACCCCTGGTCTAATTCGCGAGACGAATCTAATGAGAGTAAGAAAGCCGTGATTAGACGATGGTTGCTGTAGCATTACTGTATCATCACTGTAGCAAAAATATAGATTAATTAGGCTCGTTAGATTCGTCTCGTAAAGATGTATCTATCTGTAAAAAAGTTTTGTCATTAAATTTTATTTAGTACTTTTAAATAATAATTTTTTTTATGTGACAGGTTTAAAATTTAGAGGGGGATACAAGGAACGCACCTTATATATAGGTACGACTAATGCCATCACTCGATCGGGCCCTCACTAATTTTCCAGAAGCTGCGATGGCTTGCAGCAAAACCCATCACGCCTCACCACGATTGTTACTAGCTCTTGCTGTCCTGCTTTTAGCGATCCAACTAGAACATCCTTCCCATGCACTATCCTCGGGGAATTTGAGGATTTAGGACTTTCCCGAATGGGCTTCGCCCGAATAGACCTCTCCCGAGCGTGTTTGCTGAAATAGGACCGGCCCAACAATCATCTTTGCTCAAATAGGACTCCGGGCCGTTTTTCAGTCATCTTGCGTCACTTTTGAGTGATGTGACGTGGCAAACAATTTCAAATTGCCAAGTGTGTCCCTGTTCGAATTTCGCCTGGACGAAAGCGCCCTCGGGGACGTGGTTTATATTTGCCGAGGCTGTGCAGCAGCATACACACTGCCCCTGGCACGAGCTGCTGCAGCATACACCCCCGGCCGCGGCGGCGGTCCAGGCGCACGCAGCAGGTAGTTCGTCCCCTCCCTGCCTCCGTCTCTCCCCAGTCTCCACTTCCTCTCCTCTGCTTCTCCTCCTAACAGGTGTCATTTGCATGAAACTCATGGCAGTGAAGGGAGGCCGACGTCGTGGTGGCCGTCCGTCGTTGCTGGTCCTGGATTTCCACCAAGATTTGCAGCGGTTTAAAAGGTAAGATTCAACAAATAATCGGATCCTTAGACGCTATTTCTTGTTTTCATGCCTTTCTTCTTTTTGTTGCATTTCTTGGTCTCACGAATTTGTGGTCATGTGATAGAGCATGGCAATCTTGCAATGGATTCTTGGTCTCAACTCTTTTGTTTACCTTTCTTGGTTTTCTTTCATTTTTGGTTGGCGCCAATTTGTGGTCTACAACAATGGATAGAGCATGGCAACCTAGCACTGGTTTCTCCGGAGGAACCACATTTCATCCTTTATTTGCACTTTTCTTTGATTTTCTTCGTTCCCGGTCTTTCTTTTGTATAACAGATTTCTTTTGTACTGTAAACAGTTTCAAGGTTTTGTCCCCCGGTGTGATTGATTTGGTGGTGCAGCATGTCGTTCCTGTGCAACACGCCTCCAGGGTGAGGAATATTTCTCGTTTTCCCCAGATTTGTTCGTTTGGTACTCCGTTGTGGTCGTAGGACACATATTTATCTGGAGTATACCGCCAGAATGTAGTGTAGGCCTTAAATATTTTTAACGTATATGACGTCCTCATGCACAAAATACTGATTTCCCGCCGAAGGAATGGGATGATATATTTGCAGTGTAAAATACGCAAAATAAATAGTGTAGACTCGAAAGTGTACGTCGTAATCCAGATGCACGAATTACTAGTTCATTGTACTATACTGAAACAATTGGTGTAGACCTTATGGTGTCGGTCGATGTACATTTCAGTGTATAGCGTGTACCATTGCACTGCAGAAGTTTTGTCACACGAGTAAACGGTTCGGTATTTCCCACGTACCACCTCGTTATACACTGATTCCGCCAATGATTTATGCACACGGTTCTTTATTCTTTTTGTTTCGGTATTGGTCAAACAGTGTTCATTTGGGGCTTACGTACACATTCGCGGCGGCCATAGGAACACTTTTCTTGAACCGATGCATCCATTTTGTCTTCGATTTGCATACGTAAACATTTGAATATGTCGTGGGACAGATGGGTGTATATGGTAATGACCCAGAATCCATGTTTGTTCTGAGTGTAGGAAGAAACCGCCGAAGGGCACATACAGAATTCTTCTGGGTGTCAGAGTAGTTGCCGATGGGGAAAAGTTTGTGAGGTCAAGATACGAGTTTCTCGCCCATGACCTGTGTACTTTCGAGACTCTGAAAGAAGAGACTGATAAGAGGATAACATTGGAACCCAGTCAAAAATATGAGTTTTGGGCAAAGAATAGAGATAGTGGAGATCTGGAGTTGGTGCGCGGCACCGGAGACTTGCAGATGTTATTTGTGGAAAGATTTGAAACTAGAAATGTGCCCTTGCTCGTTGAAATTGTAGAGAAAGAGGTAGCAAAGCCTGTGAGCACCACGAAGACAAAGAGGGTGAGAAAGGTGTGTGCTGCCAAGGAAGGCAAAGAGGTAAAGAGGCACACGAGGGCAGCATCAGCCGCAGCGAAGAGGGCAGCATCAGCACCAGAGCAGAGGACACCAGCATCATCAGTGGCAGTGGCAGAGCCGAGGCGTAGCTCCAGCTTCGATGATCTGTACACTATTAATTTGACGACCAAGGAAGTACTGATTGATGGGGATTGTTCAGAGACTGTTAGGAAACTACATCAGTTTTTTTGTTTAAGATCCTCTAGTTTTGAGGAGCTGCAAGATCAAATTGCCGTTCAGGTGAGATTGAAGGAGAATACAAAAACTGAGCTTTGGGCACTAGTGAAGGATAGTGACGAGCCAGTCCAGGTACTTAGCTCCAAGGACCTTGTCAGCTTGTTTAGCCATCACTCTGATACGAAAGAAGTGCCTTTGTTGTTACACATTGTTGATGACGAGAGGGCAACGCCTAAGAAGATGGCAAGAACACCTAAGAGAGGAGGCAAGAAAGGACCCGCAACACCGCCTAAGCCGCCTATTTGGAGCAATGACCCCTACAGGTTTCACGTCGTTATGTCAGAAATGGTTATCGTCGGGAACAAGGCATCGTTTGATCCCTCAGAAGTTGAGTGGAAGTTCAATGAGTCCGTTACTCTAGATGACCTGAGGAATGAGCTTGCCAAAAGTGTAACATGGGATGATCGTGACACCCCTGTTTTCTGGGGCCTTCAGAAGCAACCACCTGATGCAGTCAAGATAGTTTCCAATGAAATCCTTCGTGGCTTGATCAATGACTGCGTTGATACAAGATATGTGAATTTATCTGTATCTGTTGTTCGGAAACAAACTCTAAAAAGGGGACGTGAGAGTGCAGCGGAGACCATTGAAGATCCTGATCCCCAGGGTAAGAAGTTTTTACATTCCGAACTTAGTTTCCTCAAAAGTGCAGCGGAGAGAATTGAAGATCCTGATTCCCATTGAGCTTATTTTTGTATTTCCAGATTTATCTACTAGATCAAGCATTGTGATCACAGGAGCTGGTGACTCCCAACCATCTGCTCCAAGCATGGCAACAGCAACAGAAAGTGATACACCTCCAAGTGATCACCAGGGTGAGAGCAGATTTCTCATTCCCAACTAATTATTAAATTTTTTTTTGCCTTTATTGACAAAATCTTGCCTTTATTGATAAATTCGTGTATAACTCTGTGTTTTTTTGCGCAGGCACGAAACGGAGTGCAACAGGAGCTGCTGGTGAGTCTCCACCATCTCCTCCTCCAAGCATGGCAATGGCAATAGCAGCAGCAACTGATACACGTCCAAGTGATCTCGAGGGTGAGCATTTTTGTCATTCGCAACTATTTTTTCTTAAAATCTTGAGTGAATTGCACAAAACACTAGGTTTTGGAACCATATTTTCACGATGCACTAGTTTTTAGTGAATGTTTCACCTTGCACCAGTTCTAAGTTCAAATATTCTCATTCGCAACCCATTTTATCTTGTTGTTGCTGAGAAATACATAAGTGTAGCCGGTGACACCTATCAGTGTAGTGCTAGTATTTTTCGAAAGGGTGTAAGCTAGTGGATAAATGCGTGTATAACTGTATGTTTTTTTTTTGGGGGGGGGGGGGGGGGGGGCAGGCACGACCCCGGTTGCAACAGCAGCGTGTGGTGACTCCCAACCATCTCCTCCTCCAAGCATGGAAACAACAGCAGCAAGTGATACACCTTCAAGTGATACCCATGGTGAGCAGTTTTCTCATTCGCAACTATTTTTTCTCAAAAGCTTGCTTTTATTTTGTATTTCTAGACTAATTTTATCTTGTTGTTGCTGAGAAATACATAAGTGTAGCCGGTGACACCTATCAGTGTAGTGCTAGTATCTTTCGTTAGGGTGTAAGATAGTGGATAAATGTGTGTATAACTGTCTGTTTTTTTTTTTTGGGGGGGGGGGGGGGGGGGCAGGCACGACCCCGGTTGCAACAGCAGCGTGTGGTGACTCCCAACCATCTCCTCCTCCAAGCATGGCAACAGCAGCAGCAAGTGATACACCTTCAAGTGGTCCCCATGGTGAGCAGTTTTCTCATTCGCAACTAATTTTTCGCAAAAGCTTGCTTTTATTTTGTATTTCTAGACTGATTTCGTCTTGTTGTCGCTGAGAAATACACACGTGTAGGCGGTGACACCTATCAGTGTAGTGCTAGTATGCTTCGTAATGTTGTAAGCTAGTGGATAAATGAGGGTATAACTCTCTGTGTTTGTATGGGCAGGCACGACCCCGAGTGCAATACCTGCAGCTTGTGACCCTCAACCACCTCCTGCTCTTCCAAGCTTGGCAGCAGCAGCAGATGCAGCAAGACCATCCAAGAAGATGAGGTCAGAAGGAGACTTCGATTGGAGCGAATTCTTTGATGATCCATTAGATTTGGGAGATGATGACATCCTCGAATTTGTTGAAGAAGAAGATATATATGAGAATTTTCTCGTTAAGCGTGACGTAGATCTGGTTGAAGCTACAGCAGCAGCTGCAGCTGCCGCAGCAGCTAGAGCTGCGTCACAAAAGGAAGGGAGGAGAGGAGCCCAGCCAACTCCTGTCATACCATATGATTTTGAGAATGAGAAAGACGATGCTGCTTTACCGGTCGACGACGGGAAGGAAGTCATCCCATATTTTGATTGGGACAGGGATGACCCAGATCTCAGTGTTGGTTTGTATTACCCGAGCGTAGATGACTTAAAGACGGCTGTGAAGCAACATGCCATCAAGTCTGAGTTTAATCTAGGAACCGAAAAATCAAACCAGGATTCTTACAGGGCTCATTGCATGGCTGATGGATGTCCATGGAGGATCGTTGGCAAATCCCAAGCAGACGGCACTGCAAGAATCCAAATCAACACAGGGGACCACACTTGTTCATCTACTAGTCAAATTTCGAGGATGGCATCTCAGGCTTGGGTGGCTGACAGGGTGACTGCTACTGTGAAGAACAAGCCAAGTTATAGTGCAGTTGATCTAGTGAATGATCTATATACGAAATATGGAATTGAGGTTCCCTACACAACTGTGTGGAAAGGAAAGCAAAGGGCGATGGACAAGATATATGGGTCATATGATGATAGCTTCGATTGGCTTTACAGGTTTAAGGATCAGATAGAGTTAAGTTCACCTGGCAGTCATGTTGTGATCGATACAGTGAAGAAAGGAGATGCCACTCACTTCTCAAGATTTTTCTGTTGCCTAGCCCCTTGTATGATTGGATTTACTCATGGATGCAGGCCATATCTGAGCATAGATTCCACATCACTTACTTCAAAGTGGCGTGGTCAACTGGCTGCAGCAAACGCATTGGACGGGCACAACTGGATGTTCCTAGTTGCATTTGCACTGTTTGATACCGAGACTATTGACAACTGGACGTGGTTTATGCAGCAGCTGAAGGAGTGCATTTCGCCTTGCACTGATGGTGAGCACCTTTGCATCTCCAGTGATGCCGGTAAAGGTCTTTTGCAAGCTGTGAAGACCGTTTTCCCAGCAGCTGAACATAGGGAGTGCTTAAAACACCTAATGGACAACTTGAAGAGGAGGTACAGCGGGCCATTATTTGCAGACATGTATGCCGCTGCATATACATACTGTCCTGACAAACATCAAAGACATTTGAACAAGGTGTTCACTGCAAAGCCCAAGATCAAAGAATGGCTAGATGAACACCACAATCTGCTGTGGGCCAGAAGAAAATTCTCGATGCATGTCAGGTATACACTGTCATATCTTCCAATGAGATACACTAAATAAATAGGCATCATACCCTTTTTGCTGTTTATATGAAATTGTTTTCTATGGATATTTGATGTGTCTACACTAAACATTGTTTATAGATGTGAGCACGTCAACAACAACCTGGCTGAATCCTGGAATTCGTGGGTGAAGGACTTGAAAGATCTCCCAGTGGACTCATTGGTTGATCACATAAGGGAAAAGATAATGCTGCTTCGTTACAAGAGGGCAAAATTTGCGGAGAAGCTCAGTCAAGCTGGCAGTGAAATCCTTCCTGCTGTGATTCACAGGCAGAATGCAAGGACGAGGAATCTGAAGGAATATAGAGTCATCAAAAGCTCTGATGTTGAAGCTCAAGTCATAGAGCTGCGAGAAAAGGAAGATCTAGTGAGACATGTCGTGAACTGGTCTAAGCTTGAGTGCACATGCCGGGAATGGCAAATCACGGGCAAACCCTGTGTCCATGGATTGGCATTCATCAAAACCCTGAGAAATGCAAAAATGGATAGCTTTATACATCACTACTTCAACATATCCATGTTCAGGGAGGCTTATGCAGACACGATACCACCACTTCCTGACAGAAACCAGTGGCCAATTCGGGATAGGGGTTTCCACTTGGAGCCGCCTATTCTCAAGAAGAGGGGGCCGGGCAGAGACAAGAAGAATAGGATCCCATCATGCTTTGAGCAGAGTACCAAGTTGAAGAGGCAATCGAAGTGCAGGAATTGTGGTGATTATGGTCACAGATATGGCAGTGCCAAATGCATCTTCACAGGACCAAAGAAACGGTAAACACTCTATACCATATGTACCTACACTCCATAAGGCTATAATTACATGTACCCTATTTGTGTGATTTCTGTGTTCTTAATGTTTTACACAGGGTCAGAAACCGCAAGTACAGGCCGACGTTGGGCAGGAAGAGGAAGGAAGAAGATGAGGATGCGTCGAATGGACCTGTTCCTAAAGCCGCCGGACCCGCGGCGGATGCAACCACAAGTACATTCATGAATTCTGAAGATGGATGGCGCGGAGATGAGTTCCAGCCTTGGGTGCCTGTGGAGTGTTCACAGGTGAAGCTCACCCCAAGGAAAAGGAAATGCTCACATGAGTGACAACGCCGCATCAGGGTGTACTCGTTTACATTTTGTTGGCTGACATGACACAGCAGGGTGAACCGGTGAAGACCTTTCTCCCTACAAACATTGAGCATGTCTCTATATCTGGCTTTTGGTGTATATTCGACTCGCAATTAGCTTATGTCTAGGTGCATGGAGTTGAATACCAGGACGGCGCAAGTATTTGCGGATGACACTATTCTGGAATCCCTGTTTGAGAGCATTATGGATTAGGGAATGTAGTTTCCGTATTGGGCTATGTATTTGCAAGATGCTATATATTTAGTATTGTGTTATTTGAATATACCATAGGAACAGCCGAATTTGGTTTATGCGGATCGTATTGTGTCTATCCATGATAATTATGGTATAGACGGTTAACAACAAATAGGGACAGACACAGACAAAGATGGGCATACACGAGTATTAAATGAAACCTACACCAACAATAACACTGAGGGTACACTGCACCATAGCAAGGAGGAGATGGGATGAGGGGAAGCACTGTCACCCCCAAATAATACTGGTGAAGCAATAATGCACCAAGTTGTATGGTGACTGGTGAAGCATGAGTAAACCAAAGAGACCCAAAGGTCCACCTGGCCACTATCTCTACATGTAGCAGCAAGTACTGCCAAAAATAACATGCAAACAGACAACATGCAACTCATCCCATTTCAAGCTCCTGCTGCTGCTACTAGTAGGGCACTACAACTACATCCATGGCCCCTCAGCTTCTCACAACCCTGCTGCTGGTACTAGAATGTTCAGTTCACTACTCCACTTAACCACTCAAAGCTCCTCCTTCCCTACACCACCCATCTAATAGTACTACACTTGCAAAAACCCCAAGGGCATCACTCATTCACTACCAAGGCTCTGCAAGCCTGCTGTTCCTCTGCCATGAACTTTTGGGACAGGTGTAAAATGTGCTTCCAAGGCGATCCTGGATTTTTAATTTTTTTTCGAAACCGATTTTCCATGTGCAACTAATGAAATACTTTTGGTTCTTAATATGTGGACGTCCGCGATGTCCGCCATTCCTCACTGGTTTGTGGCCCCAATATCAGTGGGGACGAGCCAAGAAGCCCAGCGTCGCACGGCTACCCGAGGGCCCTAGATTAGTTAGATATACACGGTCGGTACCAGTGTATACACCTTTTGTAAAAATCAAACCAGAGTAGCATACACCGAATAGTTTTAACATATATAGTGATAATCTGGAGGAGATGACACAATTGATGCACCTAAAGATTGTTTCGACGACGAAACACAAGACATCGCTTGGAAACTAACGACTTAAACAAGATTAAATTTAAAGGCCCCATACTTGGGCACAACGTTCTGATGCTGCAGTTTTCCTAAACAAGCATTACAAGGGGGGCCCTCCCCCCTAAGCCGGGCTCGCAGGCCCCTCTCCATGTTCTGGGACGTACATCTTCACCAGATTGTCGACGATCTCCTTGACGCGCTTCTCGTGGCGCCGCTTCTCCTGTGGCTCAGGCCCCTGCAGGAACACGTCCAACGGGAACTCATCATTGTTCTCCAGGACGAGGGTGAGCAGATCCTCGGCGACGGACTTCATGGCCTCCTCGCCCTCCTGCGCGAGGCGCGCCCGCATTTTATCCTTGAACCCCTGAAAGAACTGGGCAAGCGGCATCATGGCGTGGACGACATGGCTGATGGTGGGATCCGTCCCGCCGATGCCGAGCTGAGCCATGCCAGCCGCTTCCAGGCCCCGGTTGATGCGGCGGTAAACATCCATCGCCATCTCCGTCAAGCGCTTGCGCTCGGTACCCCACTCGGTGTCGATGGCAGCGGTAGAGGCAGGACCAGCATCACCCGCGGACCCGGCTTGCTGGAGCTGTTGGTTCAGGTCCTGCACCTTCGCCGTCAGCTGACGCACCTTCGTCTGCGCGTCGAAATACCCCCTCACCTGCTCCTCAAGGTCGTGGAATCGGATGTAGTCCTTGTCCTTGGCATCCTCCAGTTCCTTGATGCGAGCGGCCTGCTGCTGGATGGTGGTGTCGCGCTGGGCAATCAAGCCCTCCGACTCCTTGGGGGCCTCGCCTCGGATCCCTACCACCTGCAGGCTGGCCACGTTCTGGGCTTTTGTGACAGTCGCGGCGGCATGCTCCTCCCGCTTCTTCAAGGTCTCCTCCAGGGCCTTGAGACTCGCCATGCGGGCCGCGTGTTCGCGCTCGCGGCGTGCTAAGTCGCCCGCCACCCCGTCCTGCCTGAACTCCTCCTGTCGCAGCTCGTCCCGTCGGGACTCTAGTCCTGTCTCACGAATGTCCTGTCCCTCTTCGCGGCGCTCGATAGCAAGCTGGCGAGCTGCCAAGGGCGACTCCAGTTTCATCAGGCGTTTCTCCTTCTTCTTCGCGGTGTCCTCGCGGATCTCCACAAGCTGCTCCCGGTTAGCCACACACTTCTCCCGCCTGTCAGCCTCACGGCGAACCTCGTCGAACGCGATGCGTTCGCTGTCAAGCTTGGACATCCGGTATTCGTGCTGCTTCTTGGCATACTCCAAGGCGCCATGGAACTTCTCCTCCGCTTTGGCAACGTCGGCCTCACGTTCGCCAAGTTTTCTTGCTCCACCTCCAACGCGCCCCGGAGCGACGCCGCCGCGCGGTACACATCGTCGACGGCTCGGGACACAGGGGGCAGGCGCACACCGCTCCCGGCAACCACTTCAACCGCAGCACTTGGTGGATCTGGAGACGCGGCACGATAAGGCGGGGAGGGAGCAGCTTCTTCAACGCGCTGCGCCACTGGCGTGGTGCCACGATGAGGCGGGGAGGGAGCAGCTTCTTCAACGCGCGGCACCACTGGCGTGGCGGCACAGTGCTCTTCCGGCTCCGACGCGCTCGGGGCACGAGGGTCAACCGCGCCTTCCGTTTGCTCCTGCCGCGGCGTTGTGACCTCAGGTTCGGCAGCAGCAGCAGCACTTGGTGGATGAGGGCCCTCAACAGCAGCGTCAGGTTGGAACGAACTCGCGGCACTGGGAAAGACATAGAAATTTCAAATGAAAACCCTAAAGGCAAGAACGAGGCACAAAACAAACAGGACGCGCAACGCATACCTCCGAAGGCGTTTATAACTCATCGTGACCTCGAGCGGTGGCATCTCCAAGAAGATTGACTGAGGCGTGGGGCTCCGGCGCCGCTTCGAGCACGCCGCCTCGCCCGGCTCCTCGTCCGCGAAGGCGTCACCGCCCTCCGAGGCGGTCGACGACGGCGGGGTGGCGGCGGCCTTCTTCTTCCCTTTGTCCCTCAGGGCCGCGTCCGAGTCCTCGCGGTTTTGGCGAGGAGGGACACGTGCAGGGCTCGCGGCTCCAGGTACTCTGAGCGGCGCGGTCGGGGCAGGCGTATAGGTGGTGTCCAACCCGGCCGCGGTAAGCCTTGGCATGTCATCCAAGATCGCCCTGCGACGGGGGTTCATGTGAAGTGGCATGCCGTCGTCTGGGTACTTCAACTCTTCTGGAGGATACATCTCCGTCAGGATGTGGAAGGCCTCCCGCTCCTCCTTCGGCGACAGGTCAGAGCCGGGCCCCCGCCGGATCCGACTCTCGAAGTTGAAGTCAGTGTAATACCAAGTCCACTTGGTATGCCCGCTTAGCGGAGCGATCCTCCAGCGGAGGAAATCGAGGATCACGATCCCGGCGTCAAGACCGGCGGCATCAAGAACGGCAATCCGATCGACTGCCCGCTGGTACGCGGACGGCAGCGATGGTAGCTCCTCCCAATACTTGGTCTGCTCGTAGGGAGCGCTCTTCGGGAAGGAGAAGCGGCGAAACGGCTTCGCCGCGCTGCGGAGGTAGAACCACTTGGACCTCCAGTTCTTGAACTTTGCCGCCGGCTCGAATTCGATGTACCGCTCCCGCTCCCCGCCGCTACGCCGACAGAAAAATACGCACCCAACCGGGTCGTCCTTCCCACCGCAGCGTAGGCAGTAGTAGCGGCGGAAGATCTCGACGCAGGGCTGCACCCCCACGAAGGCCTCGCAAAGGTGGGCGAACACCGCGAGGATCAGAATGGAGTTGGGACTGAGGTGCGCCAGTTTGATCTGGTACTGGAGCAGGACCTCCTTGACGAAGGCGGAGAACGGCGGGAGAGCGCCGGCGAGCACGAAGGGGAGGAACGAGACGATCTCCCCTCGGTCGTGGTCTGGACTGACCGTGGCGATCGCTGGGCGAGCCACAAGGCGAGCCTCGTCGTCGGGAGCGGCAGATGCAACCGCACCTGCGCAAGGCTCTCCTCCGACGAGTATGCAGACCGGGGCAAAGCCGTACCCGGCGTCGACCTACGGTTGCGGCGGGAGCGCCGTTCGGTGGCCATGGCAACGGAATGGATCAGGAAGTCAAAGCGAGAAGCAAGAGACCAGTTCGCAAATCGCAACAAGGCTAGAAGTCGGAAATTGAAACCGCAAGGGCTAGAAACCGCAGAGGAAGAATGGGGAAGTGGAGAAGCAGGATGTCCGCAGCGGCGCTTTTATCACCCCGGGGCAGGCGAGACGACGCCCCTCGGGCGACGCACGTCCCCCTCGGGACCCGCAACGACCTCCGCCAACGGCGCCCCACATTAAAAAGCCATACACTTTTAGTGACACGTGTGTACACGATTTATGACGATAACCACAACCGTGTAAGCTCCTCAGAGTATCCGTTACGTTCATCCCCTGTACACCGGGTATTGTATGGGGTGTATGCCAGTGGGTTTATGTTGCCGTTGTTTGACAGTACTCGAACGTATACCTCTTATATTGTTAGGTGTATACCTCTTATCATCCACAGTTTGTTCTTTTGATTCGCAGATAAACGTTCAAACATGCAATAATCTTTTGTACTCGCGCCTTACAAAAATCATCCCTTTCCTGCTTCGGCATTGTTGGACAATTTGAGGTTATGTAGCAGAACTTACCCAGCCATTAACCTTTTCTCATTTTCCATCACAATTTTCACTTTTTCCAAAATCATCCAGGAAATCGAATCTGACGCTCCAATTTTGTGGGGACGATCAATTTAGGCAGCCTAACATGTTAAAATTTCCGAAACGATTATTTGGAATTTTTAGACACGTAATTATCTACGTAACCCCGATTCTGAGTCAAACTATCATGTTGATGTATTGGTAGTTGTCTATTTTGAACACACTTCAGTGAATCCAAAATCCAAAAAAATAAACAAAAATCACAGTGGTTTCAAATGTCATGGAACATTCCCTTGTCAATTTTTACCTGAAAATTCGTCGTGTTTTGGGAGAAACAAATCGTCAAAAGAATGAAAAAAACACTCATTCCTTATGTTTTCTGTATATCGAAAAATACAATTAATTTTGAAGCGATATTTTGCGGACTGGTGTAAAGTTTGATTCAACGATGATCCTTGATTTTTGTGAATTTTTTCAAAACTTCTTTTACATGTGCAACTAATGAAATGCTGCTGGTATTTACTATGTCAACGTAGCAGGTGTCTGCCATTCGACACTGCTCCGTGGTCCCCCTAAAGTTGCGGGACCCACTTCTCAGTGGGAACGAGCCGAGCGTTTCAGCGTCGCACGGCTCCTTTGATATGGTATACGCTGTATAATTTACAGACATACACGATCGTTGTTAGCGGCATGTCTATTTTGGCATATGGTGTATCATTTTTGGGCCTACACTTTTGCGGCATCCCCGTGGTATACGAGAAAACATGCGTAAAATCAGTGCACAAAGTGGCAGTTCTAAAATGATCGTTTTTCCTGCGATTACATGGACGCGAACGCGAACGCTAATGCGTACGCGAACTCGAAAACTGGACCCAAACGTGAACGCGAACGACAACGCGAACTCACAAACTCGACCCAGACGCGAACCCAATTAACCGTAGACCAGAGGGGCCTATGCCCAGCCCTGCACCACGGCGAAGCAGTGGTGGTTCATGGCCTCCTCGTTCAGCTGGCCATTCGGGAGTTCATTGCCGTGCGCCACGAACTCGAGGACGTGTTCCCTCAGCTTCAGCAAAGAAGAGAACCATTTCTGCTCCGGGCAGAAAGGGCACTCGTACCAGACGAGGCCCGACGGCATATCCCGGTACTTGACCTTGTACTTCGGGTCGTGCTTGAATCCCTCCTCGTCCGATGAAGTCAAGTCGAACTCGTCGTCCTCCAACAAATAGTCGTCGTCGTCGCCGCCGGGCTGGGCGCCACCCTCCTCCTCCACGTCCACGGGGTCCACCACGGCGGCCGGCACGGGGGCCACCACGGGCTGGTCCGGTCATGGCGCCCATGGCGACGCCGGGCGCCATGGTGCCCATGGCGACGCCGGGAGTTCCTCCTCTGCTTGCAACGGCAATGGTGACGCCGGCCGCTCCATGCGTGCCTCGCGACAGCCGCCCTGCAAATCACCAAACAAAACATTAGAATAAACCAACCTTAAGGAAAAGAAAATCAGCGAGAAGGAGAAGAAAAACCTACAGACGACGAGCCGCCATCTAAACCAGGCGGCAGTGCGGGAACACCTTGCCCTCGGCTGGAGGAGCCGCCACCACTGCTTCCTCCGAGGACGAGGCGTTCCCGGTTGGATGAGGGAGCCATCGAGGCAGCGGAGCACGGCCGGAGAAGAAGACGCGAGGCGGCGGAGCACGGCCGAAGGGCGAGGCGTTCGCGGTTACCTGATGCAGTCGATGAGGCTGAGCGCAGTGACAATGGGGCGGCGCATCATGTTTTATAGGGGATGGGGAGAGGAAAGGGCAGTCTCTTGCATTCAAAAGACGTCTCACTGGCAAACGGGCTCCACCTGGATGAGAGGATAGGGCCGTCCCTTGGCATTCAAAAGACGTCTCACTGCCAGGCAGGACCCAGCGGGAGGAGAGGAGGCCCGTCTGGTTCGCCCCGGATCCGGAAGCTTCGGGTGGGACGCGTGTCACCACGGGAGAGGAAGCACGGGCGGCCACGCGGGGGCATCCGTTGCACGTACGAAACTTTGGCACACGCTCAATGACAGGCGGGACCAGCCTCGGGGACGGCTCATATGATTTGGTATACTCTATTCAAATTACTGACATACACGATCGTTGTTAGCGGCATGTATATTTTGGCATATGGTGTATCAGTCTGGAGCCTACACCCTTAGGACATCTCTTTGGTCTACGGCAACTGCATCGTCAGACATACAGGGTTCTTTGCGATGGCCAACCTAACTTGCGCAATCAGATTGCGAGCATGGTTCTCTGTGTAGGATGTTGCGTACAAGGGCCATTTTTGGACGCCCTTTTTTGCTTGGCGAAACGAGACGAGTTGGTGCGGCATAGTTCAACTCACGACACGGTGTATGCCCGGATGATAGCACCGGTGTATACCTTGGCAGAAATGAAATCACGGGGGAGCAGCTGCTGGCGGCGGCGCCAAAGAGCGGGAAACTGAGGCGGACGGGGCGGGATAATTTTTTTTTTTACTTTTAGGACCGACGGGGTGGGATACTAACAAGGGGTAAAACAGGAATTTCTGTTCTCATGTACAGAGGGACAAACAAGTCATTTCCCGTGTCATTGAGCCTAGCAGGCCGGAATGGTGGTCTGGAGTCCTATTTAAGCGAACTTGGGTGATGGGCCGGTCCTATTTCAGCAAACCCACTCGGAAGAGTCCTATCTGAGCTATGGCCATTGGGGAGAGTCCTAAATCATCTATTTAGCCACTATCCTCAAACACCAGCAGCACCATCCATGTCCGGGCGAGATGCCACCGGCAGCAGGCCATGGCTAGGGCTGTCAACGAGCCTGAAAGTGCATCTAGGCCCCTAATCATGTGTTTTGTGTGATTGACGTCAAAACGATCAAAAGGACTAATGTTTGCAATGAGAAAATGTTCAGCTAGGTCTCACAATGGAGAATCAAAATGATTTCAAAGATACAATCCCTTCATGTGTTGACAAGAACGGCATCAAGTGCTCAATGGACTAAGATTTATCTCTTTTATATTTTCATTGAGTCTAGGAATGCCGTACTATCAAGAGGGATGGTAATCATGTGTATTTTGATGTCACAAGAGCTTTTGCAATGAGCCAAAACCAACCAAATTTCAGCTTGAGAGATTTACCAATTTCCAGTTACAGTTGCTTCCCACCGGAATATCCGACCCACTGCCGGAGTATCCGGCCCTGCTGAATACCAGTTACAGTTGCTTCCCACCGGAGTATCCGACACTGTGTCGGAGTATCCGGTAGGACCTAACCTGCAGCGCAACGGTTTGTTTTTTGGCCGCGCCTATAAATATCCATACACCTCCAACGGCCATTTCTCCCCGTCTCCACTGAAAGAACAACACCCAAGCTTCCCCCTCTCACTCTCTACTCATTCCCAAGCCAAAGATTTGTGTGATTCACTCAAGGGAGTGTGTGAGAACAAGAGATTTGTGTTGAGAGCAAGCAATCCCACTCTTGAGCTTCTTGTAGCATCATCTCACTTGGTTTCATTTGTTACTCTTGGAGCTTTGTGCTCCTAGACGGATAGAGGTTGCCTGGGAGCTCCCAATTCGTGTGGTGAAGCTCCGGGAAGTTTGTATTACCCATTCCCGCAAGGGATTTGCTAGTGGAACACTCAAATCGGTCTTGGTGACCATTTGAGCGAGGTTTAGGGTTGAGAGCAACCCGGTCCTTTGTGGACTCCTCAACGGAGACGTAGGGCACTGTGTGTGCCTGAACTTCGGGAGAAAATCTTGTGTCAATTTGTCTATCTTTTGATTGCTCTTGTTGTTCATACTTGTTCTTGTTCATATTGCTTATACATTGCTATATTGCCTCGATTTACCTATCTACTTGTTTCCTTCCGCAATTGTTGTGTAGATTTACTTGATAGCATCTATACAAGTCTTTTGATTCAAGTAGAATTGCTAGAAACTTCATAGCTTTCAAATTTCGCAAGATTATCCCCTGTTCCGGACTGTTCGACACAGTACCGGATACTCCGGTACCGGAGTATCCGGCAGTGTACCGGACTATCCGGTAGTTCTGACAATTTGATTAAGTCCTAATTTGCAGAAGTTTTTAGCGTTGCCTATTCACCCCCCCTCTAGGCAACTTTCAGAGCCGAGCTCGAGCGAACCCTGTCACCTCAGGCTCGAGCTCGGTACAGACTCGAGCCGAGCTCGAGCGAGCCTGATTTTTCGACCGAGCTTGCAGATGAGCTCGAGCTCGGCTCGATCAACGCTCGACGAGACTCGAGTTCGGCTCGATCAACGCTCGACGAGACTCGAGTTCGGCTCGGGAAAGCTCGCTAGGGAGGCGGTGAACAACAGCAGTCGGCGGCGAGCGAGCGAGCGAGCGGCGGACACGGACACGGACGTGGTGGCACCCTGGACGCGTGAGGGCGACAGCGAGCGCGCCGCGGACGTGGTGGCGCCCTGGATTTGTGAGCGATTCGTGGACGTGGCGCCCTGTACGTGGGAGCGCGACGGCGGCGGCCACCCAGGACGCGCGGGCGCGACGGGGACCCTGCAGAATGCCCGGACGCTGTGCTCCACGAGGGCACGATCGCGTCGATGGGGCTTGTCCGTGGTCAAGGGATGGAGAGGAGGGAGCTGAGGAATCGAACAAGTCGACGGAAGGACGGAGCGCTCGACCTTCAGCGGCGGCGCTTGGGTGGGAATAGAATTAGGTTTCCTCGCTGCGTGATTTGTTGCTGGGTTGATTGCCACGTTGGGCCTTGGGCCTTGAAAAAAGAAGTGAAGCTAAAGGCCACTTGGGCTGCTGAGTTAAACGGTTTGGGTAAAGAGATGCAAGAACGATTGGTTTTGCTCACGTAAACGAGCTTTGTCGAGCTTTCTCGAGCTCGAGCTTGCGAGGCTCGCGAGCCTTGGGTCAGGCTCGAGTTTGGCTCGTTCAAAATTCGAGCCGATCTCGAATCGAGTATTTAGAGAGTCGATTTCGAGTAGCTCGCGAGCTTCGAGCTTTTTTGACAGCCCTAGCCGTGGCGCTCCTCCACTTGAAGCGGTCCTTCTCTTTCGACCCTTCGAGCTGCATCGAGTATTCAGCTCGGACGGAGTTGAAGTCTTGGAGAGAGGTCTCAGACTGCTGCCACTGGGAAGGTATTGGCTGTGACCGTGTTGCTGGCAGGGTTACTGCACTTAACCTCTCGGGCCAAGATATCCAGATCAACGGCTTTCACCCTGCCCTCTTCAGGCTCACCTCACTCAAATACCTCAACCTGGAGTATAACCAGTTCTGCGGCTCCCCCCTTCCGGCCGGCGTCAGGTTTTGAGACATTGACGCAGCTTCAAGTCCTTCGCTTAAGCGGATGCCAGCTCTCTGGAGCAATCCCTCCTTCCTTATCAACTCTTCATTCCCTAAAGAAGATTGACCTCAGCGAAAATTGGTTGACTGGTTCGGTCCCTGATATGTTCTCTAATTTCCCTCTCTTGGAAACCCTTGTCCTTGATGGAAATTCATTCGAAAACGGAACATTACCTCTTGGTATCACTCAGCTAAAAAATCTCAAGGTTCTAAGTCTTTACAATATGAACCTTTTTGGTGTCATCCCCTACTCCATTGGAAATCTTTCGTCCCTGAGAGAGTTAGACCTCAATTCGAACAGCTTCATCGGGAGCCTGCCTTGGTCTCTTAACAATTTGACGTACTTGACTGTGTTAAGCTGTGATGGTTGTGGTTTGTCTGGACCAGTTCCCACATTGACATGCTTAACCCGACTGAAATACATCTCCCTAGCGAACAATAACCTCACGGGTAAGTCCTTGAGTCATATATGTTTGCAACTAACGAACTATTTCCCTTTAAATTTTGCTTCTAATTTTGTTGTTTCTCCACAAGGAGAGAATGCTGAAAAAAATTGTTTCTACAATCTGATAGTTCGTTCAGAAATATCATATGCATTTCATTTTACTAGGACAATTGCTGTGTACAGAATATCTCTTTCATAAAAAATATTTAGCAATAGAATGATTACTTGTCAAGCTTATCCGGAAAAAACAGAATATGTATGCCGACTTACTTTTAAAGTAATCTTACAAAAGAAAAAACATGTGGTCAAAACTCAATAAATAGGTTCTTTGGTAGATTAACTGATCCGATATTCCTAGTTTACAAATAAACACAAGTGTTACCACTTTATACATGATTTTGCTTTGTTTTTGTGTAGTTGAATACGAGTTATTTGACAACCATTCCTTTATCTACAGGGCCTGTTCCTCTGAGCCACGAAGGAACCATATACCCTAACCTCACAGAGGTGAACCTAAGCAATAATTCACTTTCTGGGACAGTACGGGCGACACTATTCACCCAGCCAGCATTGAAGAAATTATTCCTCCAGATGAATAACTTTTCGGGTCCAATTGGGGAGTTCCATAACCCATCTGCCACGTTGACTGAAGTTGATTTGAGTAGCAACCATCTGAGTGGTCTAGTCCCAACCTCATTCTCACAGCTTACGGGTCTCTACCCCGCCTAACGCTTGACTCAACAATTTCTCTGGTACGTTGGACCTAAACCCATACTTCAGGCAAAGGAACCTCAATGAGTTAACAGCGTCATACAACAGCAGGTTATCTGCTACCGCAGACGATCTTGCCGGATTCAATGCTAGTAGTATCAATGGTAGTATTTCTGTGCTAGCGCTTAAGTCTTGCAACCTAACCAGGATGCCCAGGGCCCTCAGGTATCTCCCTGAACTAAAAGTCCTGGAACTCTCTTATAATCGCATCGGTGGCAGGATACCAGACTGGGGGGGCGTTCGGCGTATGGTGGTCTAAATTTTAGAAGGGTCTAAATTCTAAATAAACTATATTAAATAAAGTTTAATTACAAAACTAACTACAGAATCCTAGTCTAATTCGCGAGACGAATCTAATGAGGGTAATTAAGCAATGATTAGATGATAGTTACTGTAGCATTACTGTAGCATTACTGTAACAAAACATAGATTAATTAGGCTCATTAGATTCGTCTCGTAAAGATATACCCATATGTAAAAAGGTTTTGTCATTAAACTTTATTTAGTACTAGATTCTCTTTGTTTAGAGACCTCTAAAATTTAGCGCTAAAAGAAACGAACAGGGCTTGGATTTGGAGAAACATGGACAATTTGTCCCTGTCTCACAATAAGTTTACCACGGTGGGGCAGATCCCTGAGAATACTACCATAAATTTCCTCGATATTAGTTTCAACAAGATCCGCGGTGCTGTGCCGTTCCCTTTTGTAGGGTCCACGCTTGATTACTCCAACAACAAATTCTCTTCCATCCCACCAAGCAGTTTCCTACGCCAGTTTAAGATCACATATTCCATCAACCTGGCCATATGCGGAGTGTCACTTTAATGATCCTCTGCAGATTCTTGACCTATCCAACAACAACTTAAGCGGATCGATCCCGCCTTATCTGCTTAAAGGCTGCAATGACCTGAAGGTGCTAAATCTTAGGGAACGTGGCCAGATGACATCGACATGTCATGCTACCTGAAGCTTGTAGATTTACATGGGAACCAACTCGAAGGGCCTCTGCCAAGATCTCTTGTAAACTGCAAAGAATTGCAAGACCTTGATGTTGGCAGGAACAGTTTTGTGGACAGTTTCCCGACATGGCTCGGTAACCTTTCTGACTTTCGGTTACTTGTCCTGAGATCCAACAAATTTTATGGCCCCTTGAGCATCCCACTTGGGAAGAACCATTCAACCACCAGTTACTTCCCCAGTATCCAAATCATTGATCTTTCAGCAAACAACTTCACCGGAGTCATACCATCAGATCTTTTCGACAGTTTCAAGTTCATGGTGCAGGGCTCAAACCACACTGCTTGGGACGGTTGGTATGATAATACACTATATGCTGAAGCAGGGAGATCAAGTTATCAGGTGGCGGTGGAGGTCGCAGTGAAGCAACAATACATAAAGATGCTTGAAATCTTTAGCAACCTGGTAGTGATTGACCTATCCAACAACGGATTCAGCGGCCCCATTCCCAAGACGATCGGCAACGTGACAGCCTTGCTTGTGCTCAACATGTCGCATAACGCCTTGACTGGTGGTATCCCGGCTGAGCTCGGCCGCCTGGCTCGGGTCAGAGTCGCTGGACCTCTCATGGAACCATCTCAGTATCTCACCGGGGAGATTCCACCGGAGCTGGTTGCCTTGACGGCACTCGACTGGCTCAACCTCTCCTACAATGACCTCAGCGGCAGCATACCTTCGAGCACCCAATTTTCAACGTTCCCCAGCAGCTCCTTCCAAGGCGGCAACCATGGGCTGTACGGATGCCCACTCCCTGTGCGGTGCAACCTGACGCAGCCGGCGCCGGCGCCGCTGCAGGTGCCCGATGAAGCATCAGCAAGCCACAGGTTCGAACTTATCGTGGTGTGGCTTCTCGTTGGTTCTGGCTATGGGTTGGGCTTCGCATTTGCAGTTGTCTTGCATGACATGCATGTGGTCTGCACCGGCCGGCAGACGCAAGAAAAGGGCACGTGATAACTAGCGAATTGCTCTGGTATAGTTTTTGTGACTCCGGAACAATTTATTTCTTTTATATAAAACTCTCAAACATTGTACTGATATATGATGTTTCGTGAATAAGAGACACTGTAATGCTAAATTCTTGCGTTCATGTGCACTATCCATATATGTGCAAACTGTTTTTCCCATTGAGGAATGGTTCACATAGTTGCCAACCTGCAGGTTCACATAGTTGCCAATGTTTACCTCTTTGTGACTTGACCGTTCGCTAGTCATCGTGTGCGGATGTACTGAGTGAATGTCTGCTTCACTCCCCTCACCATGCTCTGGTATCTCTCGACCTTTGGTCAAACCTCTGTAGTTGCAAGTAAGCTGAGTTGAAGGGCCCAGCCCGGCCCGAAATTGAAGGGCCCCTCCCTGGGAATTCTATTCATACAGTCCCTAGGCCCAATTCTTGTAGAAACCTAGCAGCGACACGAAAACTGCTTCGATTTCGATCTGCTCGTTCTTCCGGGGTCGTCGTCTCCGTTCCGCTAGCATCAGCTCCTCCTGATAGAGTGATAGGGTCCTTTCCATCGGCAATTGCCATCCGTCAGCAGGCTTTCGACAGCTATATCTGTCCGGCAGCCGGTATTCTTTGCTCTATGGTCTCCTGCATCTCCGCATCCGTGCTTACAAACCAATAGATCTAAGGTGAGCAGCCATGCATAGCCACTCCTCCCTGTAAAACTCAAGTTTTTCTGATTTCACAGGTTAGCTGGTTTTGGTTCACCGTCCTACGCCATAGTTGTTCCTATTTTTTTTATGATTCCTTATAAAACCTTAGTTTCAACAGTAGGAGATTGCCGATTTATCCATTCATGACAAAATATTGATTTTCATCGGGTTGGAATAAACATGTAAGAAACACCATGGATACAGATCATACATAAAAAGGGCAAATTTGCTACAGCACACTATAAAGATGTGGCTTTAGCCGTAGCACACTCTAATTCTCGAATTTAGCTGTGGCACACTCCAAAAGTGTAGTTTCATAGTTGCAGCACACTAAACAAGGAAAAAATGATTTTTTTTTTCAATTTTTGTATTTCATTTCACCAAACATTACAATTTGAAATTGTGTATAGTGATACATTGATGCATTCTCTATCAATGTGATTTTTTTTTGCATATTTTTCTCTAATTGTTCTTTTTTTCTCTCGAATACGCAGGAGAGCTGCGTATCTTTGTATGTAAGGAGAAGAAAGAGCGGTCCCTTACAAAGCTGCACCCCTCACTCCGAACCGAGCTGTGAGGGGCTGAGTTACATGATAGGTTGTAATCTAATAAAATACAAAGAGACGAGGCCTGACCAAACACAAACACACACACCAAGACCAAGTTTGTATTGTCGGACAATGCCCGCATGGAGCGAGCTTCGGCCAGACTCCACAAATGCTTCTTGTCGTAGCCCGTATTTTCGGAAACTTCGGGATTCCGAACGCGCAGAATTAGGACTCTACCGATGAGGGACGCCTTGTCGGTTACGAAGACTATTTACGGAAGTTGATCTCTTATTTCCTTAGATATGATCCTACTCTGACTTGTAAAGGGGGCGGGCTGGGCGGTCTACGACCGAAGACACACACCAATATATCTCGCCGACACGGCAATACAAGAACACTGGACGTAGGGTTATTATCCTTCGGGAGGCCCGAACCAGTATAAATCGTGTGTCCCTCTTGATTGATCTTCGTATAAGCAAAGCGCTCGTACCTATCCAAATATCTGCCGAACACCCCGTTCAATCGGGTGACGACAGAGGCGCGCCAGGTAGGGGCGCATTGCTGAAGATCCGTCAAGGTAGTCATCGGTACACCGGGGTTGCCGCCGGCTTGATCGTGAAGGATGCAAGCGGACAAGGTCAGCAATACGCTGCGTCATCTTCGACACGGTGGCGGCGGCGAAACCCTTGCCTCACGTCCAAAGGCGGCCCAACATCGTCGATCCGATCTTCGTCGCGCGCGGCAGCAGTGGAGTCGACGAATTCATCTTGTCACGCACCTGCAGCCGAAGACGGGAAGGTCTCCCGAAGACACATCTGCGTGTGCATCCTCAACAGGGCACGTAGCTTTGCATGGCTGGTGCTTTGTCCAGATCCTCCATCATATGATCACGTCATCGATTAGACAACAGAGAAGATTCCTTCTTCCCTTGGTTTATGTTTCTTTATTTGATTTATGGTGATCAAGCTAATTAACTGACTACTAATCGCCACATGATGATCCTTTTCCGCATGGATGAATTGCACCATTATACCACGATGGTGTGCTGAAGATACCGCGTAGAAGAGATCGAGTTGTACTCGGCGAGATTGCTGGCATATCGTACTCCAGAAGGCTACTTCATCGAGACGGATACAAGGGCACTCTCGACGAACGCTATCGCTCTTCAGAGCAGCGATCGCCCGAAGCCACCATCAAGAATCCGGCACTCCGTCGATCGTGTCGCCGCACAAACCCCAGCACGTCATGAACTCGACGAGACCGATCCCGATCAGAACCCGATCTTCTGCCGGGATCACGAGTCGGACACGTGAATACAGGGAAGATTCCTTCTTTGTTAATTACTCTTGTTAATTACTCTCACGACTCATCGTCTTCCAATAAGCACGCATGCATACAGCCGTGTGTTTGCATGATTTTAGCAACAACCGATCTGTTCACATAAGGAATTCATCGATTTCCTTATTATATTGTTTTCTTATATCCAAATCCTCATTGATTAATGTTTGTTTGGACGCTTTGTGCATGTTATGACCGGACAACACCTGATTCACGGGCGAATACGTATGTTGCTGGCTTTCATGAAAGCGAATACAAGCGAACCCGATCTCCCCGAACACATCACCAAGCTTCGGTCTGCGGAGTTCTCGCCGAAGGCATTTGCTCTTCACGCACGGATTACCTGGAGCTATCATCGGGAGTTCAAGTCATAGAAGAGAAGTTCGGGAAGCCTAAATCTCCGATCCCGCACCCGTGCTGATGTCTGACGAAGCTCATGCACAAGCCGACGGATGCCTCGAGCATAGTTAGCAACAACGTCGAACACTTTGCATGCTCCCGAAGAACGAGCTACTCAGCAACTTCACCGGGGGTCTCAGCTGTCTTCGGGAAGTCAAACACTTGATTGTATCCAGAACGACGAGTACGGAGATGCACGCTCCAACCAATGCCGAAGGCCTCCTACGATAAAGGGAAGATTTGTTCTTTATTAGTTTTGTCTTCTTGATCGCTTAACATGCTGATTTAAATATTCGGCTTCATTTCGGATTTATTTATTTATTGAATCAAGCCGGATGTGCATTATTTTGATCATGTCCGTGCCTTATTTTTCTTAATATCATGCTAATCAAGTATCCGGTCTTTGTTGACTACATATGCATGTACCGAACATCTTCGAGATTATTGGCATGGAATTCGCCGCTCAATGGGCGGCCTCATCGGGAGTTTCACGCAGTTCTGGCTGAGTGATCGGGAGATTCTCGACTAGCTGGCATCATTGGTGTCCTGAAGCCGAAGTCATGCTGTATTGTCGATATCGAATTATCAACTCCCGAAGTTATGCTTGGGGCTGTTCAATAATCCCAAAGTTCACATCCAGAATACTTCATCAAGCGGCTTGGGGTTCAGATAAGCCGAACAGATCACTCTCTTTTATTATTTTGTTTTATATTATATCTGCTCCTTTCTCTACTTGCATATTTCAGCATTCATAAGTAGAGCATCTCAAGCATCCTCATATTCATATCTTGTCTGCACGTACTTTGTCATGTGCCTATTTAATTTTTTTTGCATGTATTAGCTACTTGATCAATCGCACTACATAGCAAAAAGCTTTGCCTTTACTACAGAATAGCATTTGCTTGCTTATTATCAGTGAATTGGGATTTCTCTAGGCTCGTTTCCTAGCTGATCATTTAAGCAAGATATTTATCCCTGGACATTATACTGGTTTTCTGGATATTCATCTCTGGATCATTTATTTATCATCGGAATCATCATCCGGAATCTATTGAACATTGTGGATTTTCATCCGGAATTTATTGATTATTGGGATATTCATCTCCGGAATTTATTTATTATTATCTTCAATTGGAATTTCAGTGATATTGGAAAATTCATCCAGGAATTATTGGAATTTTCATCCGGAATTTTGTTGATCTTCGGAATATTCATCCGGAATCTTATTGATGATTAAGATATTATTCTCTGGAATTCAAATTCACTTTTAAGTCATTTATGGCCATATGGATATTCATTATTGGTTATCTCACTGGCCATCGGATATTTATCTTTGGGCATTATATTGGCTCTTCAAGTATTTATTGATCATATTACCTGGGTTATTTACATTGGTTATTGCTCTATGGATTATCGACTTTTCAGTCATATATCAAATTTGTCCCTTCGGACACAAAGGCCAAGCTCTTCGGCTAGTCTACTAAGTTTGGTCGCTGTCCTGGCCACACGTTTGGTTTACAGGCGCGGTACGAACAACCTTTTCAGGCACCAAAGTGTCGTAAGACTTAGCCACAATGGTGGTTTGATAAGTTATATGGCCCCCTTGTGAAAAGGTTTGGGGGGAGACCCTTAGCCCCATGTTGGTTTTATAAGCTGGATCTCCCCAAACAGGTCGCACGTTCGACCCAAAAACACTTAAAATGTGTATAAAATAGGACAATCTACATGCCTTACTGATTTACTACTTTTCTGCACACAGTTGAAACTGTGTATTGAAAAGCAGGGGGGATCATACAGGCATTAAAGCATTGTTCGGGCCTTCGCCCAATCATCAAAGCATTGTTCAAAAAAGGGCATACGCCCGGACATTACACCAGCTGCTCTATTTCTTATTGAAGTTGGCTTTGGATTATTCTGTCATATACAAGGAATTTATATTTATCTATCATGGAGAATCAATTTTGTATATCAGCTGTTCTATCTTATTGACGCATTATTTCTCATATGCGAAGCTGTAGCAAAAGACCTCCCCTCATATTTTATTTTCAACCATCATCGCAACAAGGCATGATCAAAATATTTTATTGGCTCCAGTGCAGAGTTGATTTATTCTGGAAGCTATTGCTCAAGCTACATCCATGAACTCATAGTTTCAAGTCATGAGGCAGTGGATAGAAGAATATTCAAGACAATTATTAATCTTTTCTATATCAAGATTGAAGGCACACTGATATTTCTCGAAGAAGAAGTTATAGCTGCAGTGGAGGATTTCTCATATATTTTATTCATCAATGGAAGCATCATGGAAGATTGAGTACAGGTCTTGATGCCATTTTTATATGGGCTTCTTGACCATTAAACCTGTACTACCAGTCCAAGCAAGCTCCACCATGAAGTTTTTAAACCAGCAAGTCAGATCAAGTTTCAAAATACAGTCGACTTTACCAAGCTTTGTCACCCACGACAGTACTCCGAAGGCCATGCAGAACACGCATTCACCTGATGTTGTCGCACCACCACGCCCGGATCGTTGCAGTGTTTCACCGCCAGTCTGAGATGCTCTGCTTGCAGGCTACCGAAGATTTTGTCTTTCCTGACATATTTGAGATTATTGTCTGAAGTTCATCTTTTCAGCAATTCTAAAAGCAAGTTTCTCTCAAAGATGTTCAAAGCTCAATGATGCTTGCGAGCACCAAGATATTGATCTGTTGAAGTCATCATGTTGTACTTATTTCAACGATTACCCGCACACAGAAGACATTGACACAATGACAGTCTACAGCTTGTCTGATCATTGAAGAATACAATCTCACCCTTGCATGTGCGCTTGAGGCTCTTGCCTCGTGTGCATGCGAGCATTGAAGGACGATGTGGCTCCGAGATGCCACCTCGCCGAACTCTTCTGCATGCTCGTTTGAGGCTGTTGTCTCGCGTGCATGCGGTCACTCTGATGATGTGGCTCCGAGCTGCCACCTCGCCGAACTCTTCTGCATGCTCGCTTAAGGCTGTTGTCTCGCGTGCATGCGGTCACTCTGATGATGTGGCTCCGAGCTGCCACCTCGCCGAACTCTTCTGCATGCTTGCTTGAGGCTGTTGTCTCGCGTGCATGTGTTCATTCTGACGATGTGGCTCCGAGCTGCCACCTCGCCGAACTCTTCTGCATGCTCGCTTGAGGCTGTTGTCTCGCGTGCATGTGGTCACTCTGACGTTGTGGCTCGGGGCTGCTACCTTGCCAAATACCGTTGCGTGCTCGCTTGAGGCTATTGTCTCGCGTGCATGCGTTTACCTTGAAGATGCCGACTCGTTTGAGGCTGTTATCTAGCGGCACGCGTTCACTTTGAAGATGTTGATTCCTAAACTGCAACAGACCCGTTCTTCCGAAGATTTTGTTTATTGAAGATTATCAGCGTGAGTTGACATGAAGGAGAAAGTAATGATTGCAGGAGTTATTTCAAAGTGCTCAAGCCTTCGGAAGAAAACTAGCCTAGGGGCTTCATCTCAGTTTTTGAAGATTTCAGCACGAGTTGTTAACGTGGCTCCTAGCTGCCACGTACATGTTGATCCAGATCAAGAATCAAGCGCTCAGTTTGGGGGATTCGTCAGAATTCTCCAAGCTTCGGATATTTGAAGACATCAATACTGCGCGTTCGGGATTTCTGAAAATACATATGTCATACTTTCATCAAAAGACCTTACCTCCCAATATCGCCGAAGGTGCAAGTGTTATTCAGAGTTCTGATTGTTGAAGACCGTGATTACTTCCCGAAGACGAGCATCGATGATAAATTCCCGAAAACTAGCTAGTGATGGTGATGATTTCTCGAAGACTAGTAATGGTGAAGAAGACGGACGAAAGAAGATGATGTTGATTTTCCGAAGACAGAAGCGATGTTATTGGAAGGCAAGGCCGAGGCTTATGTCGTAGCCCGTATTTTCGGAAACTTCGGAATTCCGAACGCGCCGAATTAGGACTCTACCGATGAGGGACGCCTTGTCGGTTACGAGGACTATTTACGGAAGTTGATCTCTTATTTCCTTAGATATGATCCTACTCTGACTTGTAAAGGGGGTAAGACCCACCTATAAATGTAAACACCCTTCTCCATAGGAGAGGGGGCGGGCTGGGCGGTCTACGACCGAAGACACACACCAATATATCTCGCCGACACGGCAATACAAGAACACTGGACGTAAGGTTATTATCCTTCGGGAGGCCCGAACCAGTATAAATCGTGTGTCCCTCTTGATTGATCTTCGTATAAGCAAAGCGCTCGTACCTATCCAAATATCTGCCGAACACCCCGTTCAATCGGGTGACGACACTTCTCATTCTGCGTGGTGAGCACAAAGCGAACTATTCTTTTGCCTTCTCTAATTGTTCACATAGTTTGTTGTACAACAAAATTATTCTCAACGAAATGTGCTTTAGAGTTTTCTATATGCACAATTTCTCGATGTTTCGATGAGAATTTCTTGACTTTCCATATATAGAAAGAGATATTATTTAAATAATTATGGAAAAATCTGTGAAAAAACACATGGATAGAGAATGTCAAAATGTATCAATGTGCACAGTTTGAAGTTGTAATGTATTACGTGCAACGAGATAAAAAAAGATGAAAAATCTTTTTCCCTTTGTTTAGTGTGCTACAGCTATGAAACCACACTTTTTGAGTGTGCCACAGCTAAATTCGAGAGTTAGAGTGTGCTACGGTTAAAGCCACATATTTGTAGTGTTCTGTAGTAAATTTGCCCTACAATTTAAGTTGTTGCATAAGTCATATTGGTAATAGGTATGTACTGCCATTTTCACATAATTATAGTAATCTTAATTTTGTTACTTTTATTTAGCATTTACAAACAAATGATTCTTCTATGCTGATTTTGCTGGACATATATTACACTTTTCTTTTGCTTTTGATAGTTCATCTCCCCTTCAGTGGGATATTCACTTATAGTGCTCTTTTGATAATGATTTTTAGGAGATGTGTGCCTCCTAGAGATTTGATTATGATAGTTTGATGGTTAAATTAAGGAGCCCCCAATTTAAGCTTTGCTCGGGCCACTAAAATCTCAGGACTGGCCTGGCCGGAGTATTAGTACACATGCGAATACTGTATATGCTTAGTGCGGCATGTATCCAACTGATCTGGATACCACGTTGCCGAACCTGAATTGTAGGATGCACAGTATTGATAGTTTATCTCCTTTGACCGCACACACCGTTTTTTATACATATGGTCTAGACGAGAAACTCAATTATACACAAAGTCCAATGAATGGATGAACAAAATATTTATCCGATCTGTATTTCTAGGTGACATAATTTTTGAAGAATTAAGAGAAATTTATCAAATTTGTATAGTTAATAAATAATAAATCTATCAATAAATGATCCAATTTTATGAAATATTTTTTTTTGGTTCGCAAAAAAAATATTTTTTAGAGTAAGTTTAGGTATATTTTTAATAGGCTTAATTGTAAAAAGTTTGTACGGAGGATGGGGGGTGCCAGAGTCGCCCTGTTGTGTAGCGTCACTATCAAGCAGGGCAAGAAGTTTTGCACACCCTACTGGTAGCTCTGTAAGTCCATTCATTTTATTATGATAGTGGTGGAGAGTGTATTTATACTTGATGAAATACATGTTCCTTTATGATAGAAAAGCGGCAGACCAAAGGTGCAATTAATCGATCATTTTTCAACGAAAACTAGTAGAATGAGAAACAGTAAATCCACAAGTTTTTTTTATACAATAAGTAACACTTTTTTTGCGAGTGATTTACAATAAGTAACACTTCAAAGTGGAAAACATAACCGTGCACCAAACGAGTTGAAAGACCTATCTGCCATCTGGATCTTGAGTGATAGTTAAATTATTCTGACTGCATGACTCGACAAGTGTACCCGTTCCCTCTGCTTTAGATACTCTTTAAATTGAAGTACGCAGGATGCTTAGGCTCAGCTACGACCACACTTTCGCTATTCAGGGCTGCAACAACATCTGACATGGTGGGTCGATCGTCTGCATTTTCTTGTACACACAATAGTGCTATGTTAATGTACCTCCTACCTTCTGCTGAATGTATCTGTTTAGAAATTGAAGCTTCTACAAGCTCGGGTCATCTTCGTTCCTCCCAAAGGTACCATGCCTTAAGAAAGAATGTAGAGTCATAAAAATGCATTTGTTGCAGCAGAAGAGGTTACATTTATCTGTGCAAAGAAAATACTCACGTATCCGAGGAGGTTAAGAAAGTCTCCATTCTGGTGGAAACCAGAATTTCTTTTTCCACCAAGGATCTCAAGAAGCAGAACCCCGAAGCTGAACACATCAGATTTGACAGAATAGATACCTTCGGTGGCATACTCCGGAGACATGTATCCACTGAAATAAAATCATGAATAAGCATAAAGAAAATACCATGCCAACATATTAGAATTACATTATCATGCAATACTATATGAGATATTAACAAAGAAAGGTGCACTTACTATGTTCCAACCACCCTCTTCGTGTTTCCATGAGTATCGTTGGAGCTAAAAATTTTTGCCAGCCCAAAATCAGAAATTTTAGGGGTCATATCTTGGTCCAAGAGAATGTTGCTAGCTTTAAGACCCCCTGTGTACAAAACGCAGCCGCGAGTGCTTGTGCAGGTACAGAAGACCTTGCGCTATCCCTTCAATTATTGCACGACGTTTATTCCAATCACTACTGGAAACTCGAATTTTGGTGACCGTCCCACTGATTTTGTGAGTGCTATGTGTGGCTGTCACAAAGATGTTTTTTCGTGATAAGCAAGGTGGCACAGTCACCAAAGCTATTCTTTTGTGACATGTTTAATGTTCCCTTCACGAAAAGTAATGAGATTTTCTTTTAAAATAAATAGCTTGTCTTTTAGTGATGGTTTGACAACACGATATATCACGAATGCTAATTGGTTAGTAACGCCGTTAACGGAGATTGATTTTTCTTTTTGAGGAACGTTAATGGAGATTGATATGGTGACTGTTGCTTGCCTGGTCACCAAAGCACTGGCCGGCCCATAGACAAGCCCACATTAATTAAACGCCAAGCCCATGCGGAAAGCCCATGTGGAAAGCCCTTGTACCACGAAGAAGTGGGGGAAAAATTCTGTCGTCTCCATCTCCAAGCCATGGAGCTCACGTAGCCGCTTCCTTTGTGAGCAACTTGCCGCCGCCCGCCGCTCCAACTGCGAGCCACTTGCTGCCGGCCGCCGCTCCCGTCCGTCGCCAAGCCGGTCTCCGCCACCACCTCATCCCTCTCGTCCCCACCTCCGTCTCCTCAAGGTCGCTGCCCGACGCTGGACACCGGCAGCTTCATCTCGATTCGCTGCCTCGCGCTCGACTCCGCCAAGCGCCGAACCTCGTCGAACCGCTCCACCGCTCTGCTCCGCCATTCGGTCCCATCCTATTCAGTTCCGCCCCAAGGTGTTTGTCCAGCAAATCTCCTGTCCAGGTAAAGTCCCACATCTCAGCCCTAACTCTGATTTTTCATTCCCTAACTCAAATCCAGTTCTATTTGGACCCCAAATTTCAAATTCGAATTCAACTATATTCTGTGATCTCGTAGGATTATTTGCTGGTGGGCTTATTAGCATCTCATTGACATTCTAGTTCTGAATTTCTCTAGTGTTGGACATATATTGTTAGTGGCACATATAGTTCTGAATTTCTCTAGTGTAGGACATATATTGTCCGTTCACATAGCAGCACCAAATTGCAATATTCGAAAGCTAAAGACAAGCTACAGTTTCATATTATGCCATGTGAAATTTGAGTTGCTTTATTGATGACTGCTACTGTGCAGTGTGATTGATCATCTGGGTATATCAGTAAGGATGCCAACATACTAGATAGGAATTTGATAAAAGGAAACTCAATACCTCAAACCTGATTAATTAGAGAACTTAAGTGCTTATATCTTTTATATTTGGAAACTGCAGAATATTGCTATGGGGGATAATCGTGAGTGGATGTATAGTGGATGGAAGCGAGGCCGTCCTCCTAGCGATGAATGGGTAGAGCACACTAAGGAATTCTTGGATCGTGCCTTTTCTCTACCTAGTCTTGTTGCTGATGGAAAGATTAAGTGTCCATGCTCCTTGTGCCGCAACTTTGTTAGGCATAAAAGGCAAACCATTGAGATGCATTTGTGTCGTGAGGGTTTCAAGGATAATTATAATAATTGGACAGCACATGGTGAGTGGTCTATTGGTACTGATCAAGCAAGTGCTTCAACAACAGCAGCACCAGAAGATGAAGACTTCGAGGAAGTGGATCGTATGGATGACATGTTGGCTGACATTGTCGGCGACTACCAGCTAACTGAGGAATAGCCAACTCCATCTGCTCAAGCTTTCTACAAAATGGTGGCAAGTGCAGATGAGCGAGTTCACAGTCAAACAATGCATTCACGATTGTCTACCATAGCTCGGCTTCTTTCTATCAAGTCCCAATATAACATGCCAGCAGCGTGCTATGATGACATCATGAAACTAATCCATGAGCTGATTCCTAATGGGTCAAAGCTGGAGGAGAACTTTTACCAATCAAAGAGAACATTGGAGGGCCTTGGGATGCCATATCAGAAGATCCATGTGTGCTACAACAACTGCATGCTTTACTACAAAGAAAATGCTGAGAAAGTTAGTTGTGACATTTGCGGGATGCCTCGTTATGAGGATGGCCCAAGAAAAATTCCACGCAAAGTTCTAAGGTACCTCCCGATCATTCCAAGATTGCAGAGGCTATATGCTAATGAAGAGATAGCTACACAAATGCAATGGCACAAGGAAAGTCGTCCAGCAAACCCAAATGTGATGCTACACCCATGTCATGGCGAAGCATGGGCTCAATTTGATGATGATTTTCCGCTATTTGCTCAAGATCCAAGAAATGTGCGCCTTGGTCTAGCTACTGATGGCTTCTCTCCGTTTGGTCAAGGTGCTACAGCATACTTATGTTGGCCTGTGTTTGTGGTACCATACAACCTTCCACCAGATATTTGTATGAAGTCAGAATTCATATTTCTTGCCCTTGTTGTTCCTGGAAAACAGCATCCAGGAAAGAGCTTGAATGTAATGTTAGAGCCTTTAGTTGATGAGTTGCTGAAGGTTTGGGAAGGTGTGACCACATGGGATTCCTCAAGGAAAGAAAACTTCACCATGAAGGCAGCTTACCTTTGGTCAATCCATGACTTTCGTGCATATGGTGACTTTACTGGATGGAGTACCAATGGAATCCTGTCATGCCCAGTATGTATGTGTGAATCAAAGTCATTTCGTCTCGTGAATGGAGGAAAGCCTTGTTGGTTTGATTGCCACCGGTGTTTCCTTCCAAGTGATCTTGAGTTTCGGACTCAAAGCAATGCATTTCGGAAGGACACTATAATGCATGATGGACCACCAAGGATACCATCTGGAGAAGAAGTCCTTGCTGAAATGAATGCCCACATACTAGATACAAAGGGGTATGGTACATTACACAATTGGAAATATATAAGCTGCTTTTGGAGACTTCCTTACTTCAGAAAATTGAAACTCCGACACAACTTAGATCTGATGCATACAATACAAAATGTTGGTCTAGCTGTTTGGACTACATGCTTTGATATTCCTAATAAGACAAAGGACAATGTCAAAGCAAGGCACGATGTGGAGGAGATTTGTGACCGTCCATGGCTGCATTTTTTAGATTGGTTCAAAAACTTGGTAACTCTCTTTATGCCTTAGAGTAAACAAAAAATATGTAAAATACTTAAGGACATAGTAATTCTTTTTTAATTTCTTGCAATCCTTATTGCAGTGCAAGGGTGAGACTGTTGTTGGTAGCGCCTTGCGGCAAATGTCTTATGGATTTCATCGGAGAGTCACATCATATGGATGCTATGACATCAATGGTTACAGATTTTGGTCTGAGAAGTATGAGGATAAGAGGGGAGGAGTGTCCACTAGAAATACTGGTGTTTGTGTACGTAGTGTAGATGAGAATGACCACATTTTAGAGTATTATGGTGTTATTGAGGACATACTCAAACTGACCTGGGAAGGTAGCTTGCAACTTGAGCTAGTATTATTTCGGTGTCGCTGGTTTGACCCAACACAATCTGGTGTAAGGCGTACTGAAAACCTAGGCTTGACAGAGGTTAAACACACATCACGGCTGTCAAATTTTGATCCCTTTGTGCTAGCACATCAGGTTAAGCTAGTTTACTACCTTCCTTATGCATGTACAACAAGAAAGGACTTGTGTGACTGGTGGATTGTGCACCAAGTTAATCCTCGTGACAGATTAGCTGCTGTTGAGATGATAAATGTGCCTGATCAAGAGGAGACTGGAAATGATACACCAATCTTTCAAGCTGATGGTTTGCAAAGGAGAATATGAAGGATGATTGATGTTTCATACATGCAACCAGATCTGTAGTTTGACATGTTTTATAACTAAAGGTGACATGCATGATTAGCTGTATTGTGAAGTTAAAACTTAGGTATATCCTCTCTATTTTTTGGTCTGATCAATTAATCTTACAGTAGTATGAGAACTATCATTGGTGAACTTGAAGAGTTCCATTATTTCAGTAGCCAGGAACAATATGTAACAACATTCCATTGGGTACTGGAACCAATGTTCTCAAATAACAGTAGGCTTAACCATGGATTTGTTTCCTGCTTACAAGATTGTGAAAGAAAGTGTAAATTATTCTAAATTCACTAACCTTAGTCCTGATCTTTGGCAGGTTTTTTCTTGTCCTTTTTGTGAGAGCATGCTGGTGATGGGAGCGCTGGTTTTTCCCCTCCTTACAAGGGTGTGCGCTGTTCTGAAATGTATTTGTAGAGATGAGTTTGTAGGACGTTTTTGTGTCCTATATGAATTTATTGTACAGCCGTATGAACACTTTGGGTTGTGCTCTATCAAACTTTTGAGGGATTAACTATTATGTCATTAAAATGGTGATGCAATTACTCGTGTTATATGAAACTTTGTATTGATGATTCCATGGTTTATTACCAGATGGTGCATTGGTTGAACCACTGATGGTCTATAATCAAATTAAAGTTAATCCCTCATCATAGATCTGAGACTAACATCTGGTGACGGCATTGTCCTCATGATAGGAATGAGTTTTTGGTGACTGTTCATTGCTATCACGAAAGGTGCCGGTTCTTTTGTGACGGTTCATTGCTATCACGAAATGGGTTAGTCTTTTGGTGACAGCTAACAGTCACTATAGCGATAACGGACCTGGTTGCCGTTCCGTTAAAATTTAGTGACGGTTCTGGGCAGTCACAATAGCCTGTGCCAGCAGATTTAGGGTACTCATAGATTTTGTGATGGCACAGTGGTCACAAAAACTTTAGTGACAGCATCCCCTCACAGAATATTCCCTTTTGTGACCGATCAAGGATGACGGGTTTTTTGTGAGAGTTTCTGGTCACCAAAAGGTATCGTGACTGTCTTCTAGCTTTTTGTGACAGGGCGGGACAGTCACGAAAGATCAATAATCCAGTAGTGAATCAAGTAAGATGCTCTGCTTTTCATCTACACACCACTTGAATTTAACCATAAATGAGTGACTGCAGTCGGTAATGATGAAATCAAATAAAATGTTCGATTTAATCAATTTAACTCTGAATAAAAAATGTGTGCATGCGTACCAAAGATGAAGAAGTCCAGGCTTTTATTCGGTAAATATTCATACACCAAAATCTTTTCTACTCCCTGAATGCAGCATCCTAGGAGTCTAACCAAATTTGTGTGCTGTAGTTTAGCTAGAAGTTCTACCTCATTCTTGAGTTCCACAAATCCCTGTCCAGAATGTGATGCAAGCCTTTTCACTGCAGTCTCCAGTCCATCTGATAACTGCCCCTAAAACATGTAAGGAAAAAAATGTCTCACGTTAAGTGTATCTTGTTAATAATAGATTGTTTACTAAACCTTATTTGAGCCACTATAGTTATGCGGATAGAGCATTATATACGTGCGCATATTGGTTAAGGACATCTCACAGTTAAACATATGGGTAAGTTGCTTCCCTGACTGTGGGAAGCAACTTTTACTATATAAACCACTGTTCAACATGATATTTTGTAATTCACTTGTGTCCCGTCAAGTTGCGACATAGATAGACGGCTTAGTTAGTCAATCTAACACTACAGCTGGGTATTGCCCCTCACTGATCCGTGGCACTGCCAATCCCTGCTGTTGCGGATCTGCGTAGTTGATCTGCACCACCACCGATATTCTCCTCCCTTGTCCATCCGTACCTCTAATGAACAACGCTTCTTGTTGTCCATCCACGGTCGAGCTGACCCCACGTCCCTTGGTGATCCCTGCATTACAGATCCATCGGTGTAGCTGACCCACGTCCATCATCATCCATCAGTGCCATCGGGAATCCATCGTTGATCTGCGACTCTCACTCTCTCATTCTTTTTCCTTACCTATATTAACCTCGTACTAATAGTGTACCACTTATGCTTGCAGTGCTAGTAGTAACTGATATGGACCGTTGGATGGCACCAGTTATAGTGTACTACAAATTGTTACTGGTATATACTATACTATACTGGTAGTACTATTGTGCGCCAACCACTATTTATTTTTTCCCTCATTTCAAAGAAGCCAGGAAGATTTTTGAACTTTCCCAGTTTGCTTTTACTGAAAATGGATCTCCCGTGGCAGTTAGAAAGTTTTTTTTTTCTTTTTAGCGAAGGTCATTCAACCTGCTTTATATTGAAAGCAAAAGAGTGTCACTGGGGCGGCCCGCTTACGAATACAACTTCGGCAGCAGTTAGAAAGTAAGTAATTAGCGTTGGTGCTTAGATTATCATAAACTCGTAACCATGTCACGAGGAAAGGCAAGCCTTAAATACGTTTTTAGTCGTCGATGCTCATTTTACCTTGTACACGGGACCAAAACCTCCTTGTCCAAGTCTATTTCGATCTGAAAAGTTCTCAGTCGCCTCCAGTAATTGAGAAAGGTCAAAAAGAGAGAACTCCGAACTCTTCTCTTCAATTTTCCAAGCCAACGCATTTTCTTCGATCCTATCCGGACCACTCTGCTGATCCTGCAAGTTCGCCTTTCCTGGATTAAAAGCAAAGTACGGCAAATACATTAATTTGGTAGAATTGTTCTTATGACTGATGGAGGGGTAGAGGACAACATCCGTATTGACAAAACACAGCGAACCATTTTTTGCGTCTCCTCGCCCATAAAACCGAAAAGGTAGAGCAGAGTAGAATTGCCAGCAGTGGAAGGGCGATAGCAATAATCCACAGTTTACTTTGGCGCCCTGTGTATAAATATAATATTAGCTACTACATGTATGCCACTAGTTTATTAAAGGGTAAAATTAATGTTTTTTTCTTCCACAGATCTTGGCTCCTAACCGTGTATCCGCAGCAACAAAATACACACAATATCTGTAAAGCTAATTTTATGTTCTTAGTTTACGTATCTAGTAGTGCTGATTTCTTGCATGAGGTAAACAAAAGTTATGCTACTCAATAACATGAACTGATGACAATTTGTTTTGAGCGGGAACGAAGTTCCATTTAGTGTGACATGGGTGTTTTGTGGTAGTTTAGCTAGCTACACTTTTATCAACCAAAACCAAAGGCAAGGAAAAGCTTGGTATGTGGAAGGGATGCCAACAATGTCGGTACATGATGTAACTTGAGTACAACGTAATGAGAATTGTATAATACTCTCTTCGTTTCAAGTTTGTTGTTTTAGGTTTGTCTTAAGTCCAACTTTTATAACTTTAACCAATAATTTCTTTAAATTTGAATAGTTTAATAATTTGTGAATTGTATATCATGTAACTGTATCTCATGACGATTCTAAAAACACAACTCTCGTGTTGTTAGTCTCTATGAATATCTAGAAATTTTTTGTCAAAGATAAAAAAATGATTTAAGACAAATGTTAAACTGTCACCTTTGAAGTCTTGTATTTATCTCTATAATAGGACTATAAACTAATTGTATGAGAAGGTAGATAATAAGTTGTAATAAAGGCATGAACTTAACAAAAGAAGCAAAAAAAATGCAGTTTTCATATCATTAATAGAAAATGAAATCAGTAGGGGCCTTCCCTCCTGTTTCGGTCAAAAAAAAAAAAAAAGAAGAAGCAAAAAATGATTAAAAATTATAGAACTGCCATAGGCCTTTATAATTAACTCTACAGGTTTGGAACAAGTCCAGCTCATGGCCTGCTAGCTACTAATAAATAGCTCACCGTCAGTTTACTATTATTTCATTAGCCGATCAATCCGAACTAATACTAGCTAATTCTTGATCTATGACCTACTAACAATCCCATCACCTTATTAGCTAGATCTATAAGTTTGAAATAATCCGAAATAATCCGAACTAATCGTTAACTAGCTGATAATTAGTAATTAGCTATTAAGGAGCTAACCAATAGCTGTAGAATTCCATGACGATTAGACGCAGATAGAGTTAGATTGCGATTGTGAAGCTTTGTGAACCGAGGGACCTCTCTATTCTTGTGCTGGGACGGCCGGCATTATCCCTAGCGGCGGAACGGCAGTTGGTTGTGGCTGCGGATATATGGTGACCGGCATTCCCGGCGGGGTGTTGCCGATCGCCGGCACTTCAGGGGCCAGAGAGATGATACGAAGCGTGGGTTCCCCGAAGTAGAAAGGGTAGATCTCGTACCTCATTTTTTTTCGAATGAAACTGGAGGGCAGAGCCCTACAACAATTTATTAATAAGAGAATTTAAAAAGTATGTACAACAAAGGTAACTAATAACAAAAAAGGAAGAAAATGAAAACATCTCTGAAACTAAATGTGATTTTCTATCCATTGCTGCAAACCCTGAAGATGCCTCTGTCTTGCTCGATGGATAACCATTGCAAGCTCTTTGAAAAAAGTTCTTCTGCAGTTATCAACCATTGGGTCCATATTGTCAAACAACCACTTGTTTCTGGTGACCCAAATGCTCCATGCCATTAGTATTATTATCTCCATAAAGAATGGCACACCCAACTTTCTTTTCAGCCACTTGATCACTTGCAGAGTTTGCATGCTTCTGGGCAGCGAGATTCCAATTGATTGCCAGCACGCTCTCGCAAAATTGCATGATATGAATAAGTGCTTCAGAGTTTCTTCCAGCTGTAGGATACATAGCTCACAGGCGTAAGAGTCCAGCTCCATATTCTTCCTCCTCAGTAACCCTCTCGTATTCAATCTATCATGCAGTAGAAGCTAGCAAAATACTTTGTGCTTTGGCTGACACGTAGATTTCCATAGCCAAGAGAATGATGGATGCACTATCATATGCCCACATAACTGTATATAAACCCTCTTGACAGAATAGATACTTATCTGACCAATATGTCTCCAGTTATCTCTTTCTTCAGTAAGCACATTGTTTTCCATATTTTGCAGTAATGTTTGGAGTTGTGTGAAAGCTGTAACAGTCAAAGGCAGGTTGAATAAGGATAGAGGGTTGTCTTGCCATGCTGGATCATTGAGAAGGATCATTGGCTTTTTGGCAAAAGAGAAAAGTTAAGGAAATTGCAATTTTAACGGTCCTTGACTCCAGGCATCATGCCAGAAGTATATTGTGGATCCATCACTCACAGTGGCAGCAGCAATTCCTTTATAAAGATCCACTAATTTTGTGATATCCCTCCACCAGAACGACCCTTTCTTTTGCTCTCCTGGCAGTTTGCCATTTCTATAGTGATTTTGCCATAAAAGATGGACCCAGGGCAAATCTTCTTTGTTGTAAAACTTCTGTAATTGTTTCATCAGTAGAGCCTGATTTTGTAGCCTTAAATTTTTGACTCCTAGGCCTCCTTCTGCCTTTGGTCGTCTAACAAGTTTCCAAGCTGCTAATGGCCGCTTTTTTGCATTCAAATCTGAGCCTTTCCAGATCAAATGTCTTCTGTATATGTCAATTTGCTTGATTACTATTGCAGGGAACCATAGTGTGCTCATCCCATAAATTGGTAATGAGGAGAGACAGGAGTTGGCCATTTCAAGGTTTCCAGCTAGAGTTAGGAACTAAGCACATCCCACTAATCTTCTTTCAATTCTATTAACTATGGGTAGAAAATCAGCAACACATGGCCTTGTTGTACCCATTGGAAGGCCCATGTAGGGGAATGGCATTGATCCAATCTGGCAGTTCATAGTTCCTGCTAAAAGTTCCATTTTCTCTTCACTTACATTAATTGGCACCATTATTGATTTACTGTAATTCACCTTGAGCCCAGTTGATTCAGCAAAAGTGTGCAAAAGGGCCTTAAGAGCTACTAACTGTCTTGGGCATGCTTCCGTAACAAGTAGTGTATCATCTGCATATTGAACTATTAGAAAATCATTTCCTGCATTAACTGGCAATGGCAGTTTGAAGATTCCTCTCTCTTTGCCTTTGTTCATGATGCTTTGAAGTAAATCAGCAGCTAGCACAAATAATAGAGGTGATAGAGGATCTCCTTGTCTTACACCTCTTCTACAATGAAAGACTTTATTACCTGGCACTCCATTCAGTAATATTGATGAGGTGCCTGATTTCATAATCATCTCCATCCAGTATATCCATCTATCTCCAAGACCCTCTGCCTTCAAAATACTTAATATTGTCTGATGTTCAACTTTGTCAAAAACCTTTTCAAAGTCCAACTTCAAAAGAATAATCTCCTTCTTTGATTTCTGACAGAGATGCAAGTACTCAAAAGCCCAAGCTAAACAATCCTGAATGGTTCGACTCTTAATGAAGCCATATTGATTTCTGTGAATGAGTTGTAAGATAACAGCTTGTAGTCTATTTGCAAGGACCTTTGTGATCAGCTTGATAGAAGAATTTAGTAGTGAAATTGGTCTAAAGTCACTCACTATGGATGGTGAGTTCTTCGTGGGAACCAGAGTAATATAGGACCCATTAATGCTCTGTAGGCAAATATCATCTTCATAGAAAGCTTCATGTTGGGGGATCGAAGGTCTTGATGGGACGGATCGAAGCCCTCCAACGGTTAATGGAAACGTTCTGGTTCTGGCGAAGCCCTCGAAGGTTGTCGATGCCTTCGGTTCACCTCGCGAAGCCCTCTTCGCTTGTCGTCGTTGCCTTCTGGTTGGAGCGAAGCCCTCTTTCCTGGTCCGCGATGCCGGACGAAGGGGTTCTTGTTCAGGTTCCCTGCAGTTTAGTTGCGCGAAGCCCTCCTTCACCCGCGATGCCGGGCGAAGGGGTCGAGTGGTTAGAGAGGTCTGGATACGGTGCAAATGATTCCTCCTTTGGCTCGTGGCCCGAAAAACAGATGCGGTTACAGGATCATCTCCCTCCATATTTATAGGGGGAGAGATGATTATATTTACAAGTGTGCCCTTGACTGCTTTAACATGGCTTTTAGGTTAACAACTTTGTGCTCTTGCGCCGTCTGTTCCTTCCGTTTTACTTCGCCTGTCCTTCGCGTAGTTCCGGGCGGCTTCGGTTGCTTTATGTGGGTGTGGCTTGGCCTTCGCTATCTCCTTTGCCGTGTACTTGTTGCCAGGACCCCAACATTAGCCCTCAACTGACGAAGTGGCACGTGTAACAAGGTCCTGAGTCAGTTTCTTTCGAGTTCTGCAACAAGTCTGCTTGTCACGTCTTTTCGTCTTAACGTCGCGTCCTTTCGTTGCTCGATGTCTGACCCGCTTCCCGGTGTGTTTCGTTTGCTATAAGAAGCGTGTCGATCTTGGCTTGCTGTTTGAGTTCTCTTTTGACTATTGTAGCTTGCCTTTCTTTGTCTCCTTCGCTTCTTCCGATCTTTCCCCTTCGCTCATTTAGTGCTTGTTTTTGCGAAGATGGCTCCGAAGAAGATCTCTTTGGCTCAAAGGTCTTTTAATAACAACTTTGGTCCCTCTGACTGTACCGAAGCCTTCCTTGATAGCGCCTTTCTTTCCACCTTCGGAGCCCGGGAATGTGCTCGTTCTCCTGGTTCTCACACAGTTCCTGAGCCAGGACCTGATGAAGCTGTTGTCTTCCTTGATTATTTTCTTTTTGGCCTTCGCGTTTCGGCTCACCCCTTCGTAGCGCAAGTCCTTCGTGCCTTCTGTTTGGAGATCCATCAATTGACTCCTAGTGCCTTCGTTAGGCTTGCCTCTTTTATTTGGGCTTGTAAGTCCAAAGGCGCTGAACCCAGCTTGGCTGTCTTTACTCGCAACTATAAGCTTCACTTTCAGCCCACCTCCGCTGATCATTCAGATAGCTTCGGCGTGATTAACTTCGTTCCCATTAGACATGGGTATGCCCCTTCGTATAGCTTGACCAATAAGGTTCTCACGCCTTGGAAGCACAGATGGTTTTATGTGAAGTTTGGCGGAGGCTCAGGGATTGTTAGCACCATGAAGCATCCTGAGTGGCTGATAAACGTCCAGGTTGAACCGGATGCTAACTTTGAAGTTTGCACTGATGCTCTTCGAAGGGTTAGTTCCCTTTTGAGTACCCGTGACCTTGTCGAAGAGTACATCTCTGCTGGGGTTAGCCCACTTGGTTCCGGCTTGGAGCTTCATTTTGCAGAGGAGAGATATGCCAATGGCCTCCGCAAATATTTGTTGACTGGCAAAGGTCTTCCTGTTGCCGATGTTGAGAGTCGGGTTAAGGGGGTTCTTGGCTCTTATATTGAGAAGGAAGCCGTAGGCCGCGAAGAAGCTCATCTACCGGCCCGTTTTAACCGGTCCTTTACAGCTCGTGGTCAGGCTTATGATGACTATGGGGCTCCTGCCCCGAAGAGGCAGAAACGCTCTAAGGCTTCGACTGCTGAAGATGTTGGTACTTCGCGGAAGCGTCGTCGTACTGAAAGTGGTTCGCATCGTGGACCGGCTTTAGCCGTGAATCCTATCAGTTCTGCTCCCCCTCCAGATATTTCCAGTGATGAGGAAGGCGAAGGCTCTGAATCTAGCGAAGATCCCTTCGCTGATATGCCTCGTTTCTTCCCTTATGATAATGAGGATCCAGTAGCGTTTTCGGACAGCGAAGAAGGGACCGAACTGAAGCTTCCCTCGCTTACCTCGTCTGATGTCTTCCCTAGCGAAGAGCTTTCGGAAGATGTTACTAAAATCATGGGGGATCTTCGCTTTTATCGCGAAAGGCGAAAGCTTGCCTGCGTTGACTCCGGATGGCTCTTGAAATCTCTTTATACTAATCATCTCAAGGTATGTTTTTATTCTTTTACTTATTTTCTTTTATTTCAAGATACGCTTTGCTCTAAAGCCTCTTTTTGTGTTTCAGTCCATTCCGGTTGTAGGCGCTATTGACACCCAGTTCCGCTTCGTTCATACTCGCCTTAATCGCACTAAGGAGAAGCTTCGCGAAGTTACGCATCAGCTTAACGAGAAGCGGACGGAGGAAAGGAAGTCTTTGACTTCTCTTTTTAATGTTTGCAAGAACTTGAGGGATGCCATAACTTTTCTTGGCGGTGGGGTTTCAGACTTCCCTTTGCCGAATGCTACGGCCCTTGAGTTCGCCGAATGGATTTCAGCGAACTCTGGCTCTTTGAAGGAAGTGGCTAGGAATTATGGCGTCGTTACTGGAGCTGCTGGTATTGAAGAAGCCTTCGCGCAGCTGAGTTTGTCTGGAGGTAGCGTTAGTCCAATATTGGATGATGGCTTCGCTGTTTTGACCGAAACAGAATCAGTTGCGGGAGTGGCTCGACAGTCAGCGAGGAAGTTAATTCCTCATTGGAGCGCTGTTGGCCCTGGACGTATTTCTGCTCTCTTCGAAGCTTCTGCTGGAAGACAGAACGCAAGCCCTTCGGTCGACCAGAATGCTGGTTCCTCTAGTGGTCGGGGTGCCTCTGACAGCGAAGGTTCTAGTACTTCGAGTGAGTCTGATGATGATTCTTCCGAAGAATAACTGTTGTTCTGTTTTGAATTTTGTAGAAAACTTTACTTTAAACGAAGGTTAACTCTGTATATTTATTTAGTTTGCCATTCGATTAATGTATTTGAATGACCTCGTTGGTCTCTGCGCGATGTCTGAAATTTGTTTTTAGTATTTCTCTTTCGCGTTTCCTTTCCCTTGTTTTTGGGAGGAATTCTGCCTGATCGAAGGCTTCTTCTTTTGAAGCTTCGATTCGTAGTGAACAATGGACTTTTTTGTCTTTTGTTCTTTTCATGTCCTTTGTGGACGCAATCGAAGGGTGTATGCTTTTTGGCGCTTTGTCCTTCGATTTTTACTCTCTTTTTTTATTTTTCATGTCCTTTTGGACGCGATCGAAGGTTATTGACTTTTAACGCCTGACCTTCGACTTTTAGCTTTTGATGACTTTTTCTTCCCTTTTTTAGGGGATGTCGTATGTTCAATTTTGTCTTTTAGGACAGTAAACGCGAAGAACGTCTTATTGGAGGGGAAGAGATTGTATTCCTCGGTCCTGCCTCGTTAAAAACCTTGCTCCCTTCGGAGGGATCCCCTTTTGCAAGGAAAAGAGTACAGGCCGGTTTTTCTTTTATACATGATATTTTCTCAGCTTTTCTACGTTCCATGTGTGGCTAACTTCCTCTCCTTCGGAGCTTAGCAGTCTGAAAGCTCTTTCGTTTACAGTCGCCTTCGCTATGAATGGCCCTTCCCATTTGCTCTGTAGTTTTCCCACAGTCTTCTCGTTTGGCTTTCGCCGAAGTACCAGATCCCCATCTCTTATTCCCTTCGGTATGATGTTTTTGTTTTTCCATTTTAGGGTTTCTTCTTCATATTTCTGAAGGTTGAGTACAGCATCGTTGCGAACTGCTTCCAAGCTTTCCTTCGAAGTTATAGTTGACTCATCAGAGTTTCCTGCTAGGCTTCGAAGTGACTTGTTTTGAATTTCTTCTGGTGTCATTGCTTCTTCTCCGAAGAGTAACTTGAAAGGACTGAAACCAGTTGACCTGGATGGAGTTGTTCTTAACGACCAGAGTACTGAGTGAAGCTCCTCTGGCCATTTTCCTTTTTTGATGTTTAGCAGCCTCTTTTGTACTGCTTCGAATATTCTTTTATTTGCACTTTCGACAGCTCCATTTGATTGAGGGTGATATAATGATGCGAAGCGTAAGTTTATTCCCAACGATTCGCAAAATTCTGTGAACAGATGACTATCAAACTGTTTCCCGTTGTCCACTATCATCTTTTTAGGTACTCCGAATCTGCAGATTATCGTTTGCCAGACAAATTTTTTCATGTTTTCTGAAGTGATCGAAGCTACTGCTCTGAACTTGATCCACTTTGAGAAGTAACCCATTGCGACGAAGGTGTACTGGAGATTTCCTGGAGCTGCCGGTAGTTTTCCAACTATATCGATGCCCCATTGGTAGAATGGCCAAATGGGTTGCATTAGCGAAGAATTGGCATTCAGTGCATTTCTTGACTATTTCTTCTGCGTCCTTGGTGGCCGTTGGCCAGTAGAAACCCATTCTGTATACCTTCGCGACAAGAGGCCTTGTTGCGATATGAGATCCACACATGCCAGAATGTATTTCATGAAGGAGTTGTTTTCCATCTTCTGGTAGAATGCACCGCAACCAGGCCTGACAGACTCCTCCTTTGTACAGTTGGCCTTCGATTAATTTGTAATTTCTTGCCTTTTGCGCTATTCTCTTTTCCTCGGCTTCGTCTTGAGGTTCATACTGATTATTAAGGTGGGCTATTATCGGAGCCCTCCAATCTTCCCATTTCTGGAAGAGGTGGTGAACTCTTCTTGCTGATTCTTCGGCGGTTGATTTGTTTAGAATTTCGAAGAAAACGTCTGGAGGGAGACCTTCGCCTTTAGCTGCGGCCTTCGCTATAGCATCTGCTTCTTGATTCAGATTTCTCTTTAGGCTTTGCACAGTGAAACCTTTGAAATATTTTTGCATTTTCATGACCGCTTTATGATACTTGATCAGTTCTTGGTCCTTCGTCTTGTAATTGTTTTCGACTTGATTTGCTACTACTTCGGAATCTGTGCTAATGAGCACTCTTCTTGCACCCAATGCCTTTGCTTTGCGAAGCCCCAATAATACTCCTTCGTATTCTGCAATATTGTTGGTTGACTGAAAGTCTAACTTGACAGCATATCTTAATTTGATTCCCGAAGGTGATGTTATTACCGCCGCGGCTCCGGCTCCTGTTGCTCCCCATGCACCGTCAGTGAATATTGTCCAGCAAGATTCTTCGGTTTGGATAGAGGCTTCGGGAGTAGGAGGGATCCATTCTGCTATGAAATCTGCAAGAGTTGCTGCCTTGATGGCTGTTCTTGCTTTGAACTCGATGTCGAAGGGCGCCAATTCTGTTGACCATTTTCCTATTCGTCCAATCGCTTCCCTGCTTCGCAGTATGCCCCGAAGGGGGAAAGAGGTTGGAATTATTATTTTCCTGTCACTGAAATAATGTTTCAATTTCCTTGAAGCCATGATCACTGCGTAGGCCATCTTTTCTATTTCTGAGTAGAACAGCTTCGCTCCCGACAGGGCTTCGAAGACGAAGTACACAGGTTTTTGAACTTTGTCTTCGCTGTGTTCTTGAACAAGTACTGCACTTACGGCCGATACCGAGGCTGCAATGTATAGGAGCAGGTCTTCCCTTGGTTTTGGGCTGGCCAGAGCAGTTAATTCTGTAAGGGCTCTTTTTATGCCTTCGAAGGCTTCTTGTTGTTCAGATCCCTATTGAAATTTTTCCTTCGTTCGAAGTGCTTTGAAAATAGGATTACTTCGTTCCGCCAGTTTCGGAATGAATCTGCTTAGAGAGTTAAGCCTTCTAGCTAGTCTCTGCACATCTTTTAGACATTTTGGTGGGGCGAGGTCCTTTATAGCTTCGATCTTCTTCTTGTTAGCTTCGATCCCTCGTTGGGAGACCATGAATCCCAGTAATTTGCCTGATTCAACTCCGAAGACGCATTTTGCTGGGTTCAGCTTTACATTGTGCTTTCTCAGATTTTCGAAGGTCTCATCTAGGTCTTTTAAATGGTCAGCCCTTTCTATTGTCTTTACAACTATGTCGTCTACGTATGCTTCAACATTTCTTCCCAGTTGGTCTTCGAAGATCATCTTCACGAGTCTGGCGAATGTTGCTCCTGCGTTCCGAAGACCAAATGGCATTCTTACGAAGTAGAAAGTTCCATCGTAGGTGATGAAGGCTGTCTTTTCTTCGTCTTCCTTCGCCATATGAATCTGGTGATAGCCTGAATACGCATCTAAGAAACTTAGCAATTGACAACCGGCTACCGAATCAGTAATTGTATCGATTCGGTCCAGCGGGAAATTGTCTTTAGGGCATGCTTTGTTTAGCCTTGTGAAGTCAATGCACATTCTCCACTCTCCTGTCTTCTTTTTGACGAGAACGACATTGGATAACCAGCTCGAGAATATTGTTGGTCCTATGACACCGGCTTTTAGCAACTTGTTCACTTCGTTTGTTGCGGCTACCTTCTTCTCTTCCGACGCCTTTCTGATCTTGTCTGCGAAGGGTCTTATTTTTGGATTGACTTTTAACTCGTGCTGGATTGTCTCTCTTTTGACTCCTGTGATGTCTTGTGGTGACCATGCGAAGATGTCAGAGTTTTGTTTCAAGAACCTGATTATCTGTTCTCTTTCATTTTTAGACAGACCCTTTCCTATCTTGACCGTTCTTTCTGGTTTCTTGGGCCATAAGATTACTTCTTCAACTTCGCTTGAAGGTTCTAGCTTTGCTTGTTCTGCCTTCGCTTGACGGCCTTCGTGTTCGTTCTCTTTTGAGTTGTCTTCTTTGCCACTTCTTGGTCTGAAGGGGTTACAGCATATGCTGATGGTGCCTTGTTCCGAAGGTATCTTCATCATCAGGTAATTGTGAGGATTGCAGCTCCAAAAGCTACTATGATTTGTCTTCCGAAGATTGCGTTGTATTCGCTGGGTGAGTCTATGACTATGAACTCTGTCTCCTGAGTTATCGATCTATCTTCATCTTCGAAGGTTACTTTCAACATTACTTTCCCGATCGAAGATGCTTCTTCTCCGCCGAAATCCTTCAGCGTTGTTTTGCTGGCATTTTCATGGCTGTTGATTTGCATGCGTATCAAAGTATCTTTGAAGATGATATTTTCTGAGCTTCCATTGTCAATCATGATTCTGTGAACCATATACCCTTCGATGTCGGCTTTGATCACGAAGACGTCTGTATGTGGATAATCGGAGAATCTGCTGTCGTCTGTTGTGAAACGGATGGTTGAATGCTTCCATCCCTCCTGTTCTGTTTTTACCTTCGCAGCTTTTGCCTGATGGTAGTCTTGTTTTCTTTTCATCGTGGGTTCGGCCCACGGTCGGCGCCAAATGTTGGGGGATCGAAGGTCTTGATGGGACGGATCGAAGCCCTCCAACGGTTAATGGAAACGTTCTGGTTCTGGCGAAGCCCTCGAAGGTTGTCGATGCCTTCGGTTCACCTCGCGAAGCCCTCTTCGCTTGTCGTCGTTGCCTTCTGGTTGGAGCGAAGCCCTCTTTCCTGGTCCGCGATGCCAGACGAAGGGGTTCTTGTTCAGGTTCCCTGCAGTTTAGTTGCGCGAAGCCCTCCTTCGCCCGCGATGCCGGGCGAAGGGGTCGAGTGGTTAGAGAGGTCTGGATACGGTGCAAATGATTCCTCCTTTGGCTCGTGGCCCGAAAAACAGATGCGGTTACAGGATCATCTCCCTCCATATTTATAGGGGGAGAGATGATTATATTTACAAGTGTGCCCTTGGCTACTTTAACATGGCTTTTAGGTTAACAACTTTGTGCTCTTGCGCCGTCTGTTCCTTCCGTTTTGCTTCGCCTGTCCTTCGCGTAGTTCTTGGCGGCTTCGGTTGCTTTATGTGGGTGTGGCTTGGCCTTCGCTATCTCCCTTGCCGTGTACTTGTTGCCAGGACCCCAACACTTCAAAAAGCTCATAAAAATCTTTCGCAATTATTAGCCAACATTTTTTTAAAGAAAATCCCCATTGAAGCCATGAAGGCCAGGAGATTTGTTGGTTGGGAGATTTGCAACCACTGCATCAATTTCCTGTTTTGTAAATGGAGTCTCCAGCCAGTCCAGATTTCCAACTTCAGTGATGAGGTCCTGCAAATTAAAGACCATGCTGCTAAATTCAGAAGTCCCCAACCTGTTCTTATAAGATTCCCATAGCAAATTAGCCTTATCATCATGAGAAGTGACTTCATTGCCCTCAGAATCTGTCAAACTAGTAATTGTGTTTACTCTATGATTAATAGAGGCCCTTGCATGAAAAAATTTGGTTGGAGCATCTCCAAACTTGACCCATTTAATATCACCCCTTTGCCTCCAATAAATTTTCTACTTGTTGAGAAGGCTCTGCAGATGCTCTTGCAAAATTGTTTTGAAATTCCATTCCTCCAGAATAAGGTCCCTTGTTTCCTCAATGTTATCCAAAAGAAGAATTACAGCCTTTGTATTTTCAATAGTTACAGTCATGTTTGAAAATTGCATAGCCCACTGTTTTAAAACTCTTCTTAAATTCTTTAGCTTTGCCATTATTCTCTTTGCTTTGTCAGTTGTTGTAACTTCAATGGCCCAACCTTCAGTTACTTTCAGAATGAAGTCAGGATGCTCCATCCAAAAGTTTTCAAATCTGAATATTTTAGGCCTTGGAATCTTGCTAACAATCTTTATCGAACATGGCACATGATCTGATGTATCCCTGGAGAGTGCATTTGCAACTGTTCCTGGAAATTCGGTTGTCCAGCTTCCTGATGTGAAAAACCAGTCTAGTTTCTGTAGTAGGGGATTTTCTTGCATATTTGACCATGTATATGATCTTCCTTGCAAAGGCAACTCAATGTGTCCTAGTGCACTGATAGCTTCATTGAACAACATCATTTCATTAATGTCTCCCCCTGGCCTATTCCTGTTCTCTGGTGATTTGATTAAGTTGAAGTCCCCCACGATTAACCAGTTGCAATCTTCAGGCATTCCTACATTTTTGAACCATTCAATAAATTCCAGCTTTCCTTGTGGAGTACATGGAGCATATATATTAGATCTTTGTGCCGTCATGAGTCGAGGTTAGATCCACAGAAAGGCCATAGTTGTTGATAAAAGATAGAGCACCCTGGAATTGAGAACTTTTCCATATGGTAATACAGCCACCAGATGCTCCCACAGAGGGCAGGTACTCAAAGCAGTCGAACTGAGATGGGCAGAAATTTCTTAAGTAAGATGCATCAAATTGCTCCCTTTTTGTTTCTTGTAAACAGATTATATCACACCGAGTCTCTCTCACTTTACTTGCGATTGCATCCCATTTCCCTTCAGCATTAATCCCTCTTATATTCCAGTTTAGAACCTTCCACTCCCTATTTCTTCGTATGTTTTGATTATCCATTAACAACAATAGATTGGATATGCAGAATGGCCATGTGCATAACAGCATAGCTAGAAGGGCACCAAACAGAATCATAGGGGACCAGTATAAACACTGGATAGCATAACCCATCAGTAACATTAACCAGCACCATTAAAACCATATCCGTAACCATTAGAGTGACCTTGACCATAGTCTTAAAAGTAAATAAACTAGTGTTCATGGACCAGTGTAAGCACTGGAGGTGATTACAAACATCCATGACACATGACCACCATATATAACCTTGTTCTTGCTTTCACTGCAAAATAACACTTCTCTTGACACCTTCCTGACCAAAATGATGCTATCACATGACAGCAGGCCTTACTTCTTCTTCGGGTCTTGATCTTCATTGGGACTCTTCTTCTTGATTTTCTTGGCCGAAACCTTAGGCTTCTTGCTCTTCTTCACTTCTGTCTTCTTGTCTTCCTTCTTCTCCATCTCTTTCTGACCAATTGCAGATTTGGCTTTCCTCTTCTTTTTCAGGGCAGCATCATTGACCTTGTCGGGAGAGAGGTTACAGAACTCTGTTCCCAAGTTCTTGATGATGCTTGGGGACAGAGATGGGGCTTCAGAAGTGCATGCAAAGTAGTTTCTGTTTTCACATGTGTTATGCTTAAAACCGTTTTTGTAGCTTTTAATCCTGTCACTCCTTCTCAGTTCAGATTCCACAATAGCCTCAGAGCAGCCATATTTTTCCTTCAGAAGAGAAGCAGATGAGCAAACATTCAGTTTGTTTAGCTGGGTGTCAGGTGTGTTCATCCCTGGATCATCTACACCAATATCTTCTGTTTCATCACTGACTTCCTGCACTTGACATCCAATTTCTTTACTAACAGGGCATTTACTGGGAACACTGAATAGAAGCCCTTCATCCTCTTCTGAATGCTTCCTGATTATTTCCCAAGCTTTGGAGATCAGCAGAGATTTCGCCCAATCATATTCCATTGGTGACATCAGCAAACTAAGGATGAAAGAAACCCACTCCTTTGGAATCTGAATCTGTGGATCGTCATTGGAACCAATCATTGAGAAGTGTTTAGCCCAGTATCTATAACAGTTTGCATTGAGCTTTCCTGATATGTTCTTTTTGGGAGAAGAGTAGAAGGCTTCAAAGACTGGATCTGCAGGAAGCTCCTCCCTAATCTGTACCATACCAACTTGGATGTTAAGATCAAGGTTGTTGTCATTTTCATGATTAGGTCCCTGTACAACTTGCTGCATCGGAACATTCAAAAGCTCCTCCATCTGAACTTCCGTTGGAATGAAAGGGGCCTGATTAGCTTCAACTGCCTCAAGACCCAATACCACTTGATGGTTGTCCTCAAAGTTATCCATCACTGCTCCAGCTGGTCCATTAACTGATGACATGGAACCAGCTGACATACCTGCTTGGATACTGTCAGAAACTTGGAAGCTGATATGACTTTCATCCTCTTCCATACCTTCTTCTCCAATGAGATCATTCAGCTCAAGAAAATCCTCACCATGGTGAACCTGTTGCGCACCATTATTCAAGTGTGCATGTATGTCATCATCCCCATTAGCTGCTTGTATCCCCAAGACAACTGCGCCAGCTATATCATCCTCAAGATGCATGTTTTGATCAGCATTCACCTCATGCTCTGGCAGTACAATGTCATGCACAATTTCCTCAGGCACAACCTGCTGGTGGTGGATATCCTCCTCCATTGGGATATTCTCGTCAGGTAGCACTACTTCAGGGATCACATGGTCCACAGCCTCCATCATTGCTGCTGTTGACGGTGTAAAAATCATGAATTTACCGTCAACATATCGGTAAATAAAAAAGCTAATCACCAAGGTTCTATGCATAGTAGTTAGGAATTAACCTATTTTCACAAGTTTTGGTGATTTTTGGATACAGGAGTGAATAATGGAGGAAATTGGCCCTGACTCGAAGAAAAGTCAGGCTGGTCGGCCCCACCATAGGCCGGCCGGCCCCCCTTGGCGCCCAAAGGCCTCAACCATCCTTCAACAGGCTGTAAATGGGCTGAGACGTCACAATTCAAAGCCTGTGCAGCAGAATTCCACCGACATACCGTCTCGTGGGCTGTTTGGGCCTCAACTTGGCCTCAACTTATGCCGCCCCCACGAAGGCACCGACCTTCGAACCGACACCAGGAGGCAATCTGGAGCGTCCACGCAATAGGCGGTGGCGAACCGCCACAGTGGACGGCTGGCCGCCCCCCCCCCCCCTAGTAGGCCGGCCGGCCTGCCTTGGCGGCCCCGCCAAGTCTCCTTCAACTACATAAGCCCCCATGTCCTAAGGAGGTTATAAATAGCCCTGGTGTCTGCAGAAACAATTCGCACCTCACTGATCCAAGAGATCCATTACTCATTTGTAGAAGTAGAGTTATTATTTGGGAGTTAGAGTAGAGTGAGAGCTCTTCTCGAGGTTCCGAAAGTTTTCTCGGAGTTTCGGTATTGTTCTTGTATCTTAACTCTTGTAGAATTACTCTTTTCTTATTTATATAATTATTTCTATAATTATCTAGTTTATTCTTTATTATTTCTTTTAGTAATTCTTTTCTATTTAAGTTTATTTACTTAGTTAAGTTAGTGCTCATAATAGTCTTGTTGTGGGTTTCGTGATTGTGTCTAAGTAGTATGAGTGAGGCCAACGAGGCCTTGGTCATCGAGCGCGACAAAAACTCGGGGGCTCCCGCCGACCCCCGCGACGCCTCGCCCGACTCGGGGGCTGACCCCGGGTCCCGCGATGACTGGAGGCAACCCTTCATCGATTATCTCCTGCGACAACAGCTTCCGCCCGACCGCACTGAGGCACGCCGACTCGCAAGGCGCGCCAAGACATTTGCGATGGTCGACGGCGAGCTGTATAAAAAAGGGCGCTCTGGAATCCTCCAACGCTGTATCCCTCTCGGCGAGGGTAGGCAGTTACTCCAGGATATCCATGGCGGAACGTGCGGCCATCACGCTGCACCGCGAAGCTTAGTCGGCAACGCGTTTCGGCACGGTTTTTAATGGCCGACCGCTGTTGCCGACGCCCAACGAGTGGTGCGCACTTGCGAAGGGTGCCAGCATTATGCTCGTAAAACTCATCTGCCGGCTCAGGCCCTCCAAACCATCCCTATTACTTGGCCGTTCGCGGTGTGGGGGCTGGACCTGGTTGGACCCTTCAAAAAGGCACCGGGAGGCTATACCCACTTGCTTGTCGCCGTTGACAAGTTCTCAAAGTGGATAGAGGCCAGGCCGATCGGCAAGATTGACTCGGTGCAAGCCGTCAAGTTCTTCACCGACATTGTACATCGATTCGGGGTGCCAAATGCCATTATCACTGACAATGGCACGCAGTTCACGGGGAAGAAATTCCTGAACTTTTGCGATCAATACGGCATCCGAGTCGACTGGGCAGCTGTTTCTCACCCCCAAACGAATGGGCAGTGTGAACGAGCAAACGGCATGGTCCTCCAAGGATTAAAGCCCAGAATCTTCAACAAGCTCAAGAAATTTGCCGGTCGGTGGGCAAAAGAGCTCGATGCAGTGTTGTGGAGCCTAAGGACGACGCCGAGTCGTGCCACTGGCTACACTCCATTCTTCATGGTGTATGGAGCCGAGGCAGTGCTGCCGACTGACCTGGATTATGGGGCCCCGCGGGTGCAAGCGTTTGACCCGGACCTCAACGAGCGCTACCTCGAGGATGCGCTCGACCAAATCGACGAAGCACGAGAGGCCGCGCTCCTGCATTCCGCCAAGTATCAACAAGCGCTGCGCCGTTACCACGAACGAAAGGTCAAAGGCCGCGCTTTCGAGGTTGGCGACCTCGTTCTTCGCCTTTTGCAGGGCAATCAGGGTCGGCACAAGCTGACTCCGCCGTGGGAGGGACCATACACCGTTGCGGAGGTGCTTCGGCCCGGAACCTACAAGCTCAAGAACGCCGACGGACGCATACTCGCCAACGCATGGAACATCGACCAGCTACGTCGTTTTTACCCTTAGCTTGTATCTCCTTTTCCTTTTGTATCGTTCAAAGACATGCAAACGAAATAAAAAGAAAGTTCGTTTCTTTCTGTCTTTTTTAAATTCTCAACAAGTCCTGACCTGCCGACCGCCGATCCCCGACCCTAACGGCTCGGGGGCTCCACCCGGCGGGCGCGCAAAAAAGGCCGTGTAAAATCCAAAATGCCCATGACAAACGAGCGTCAAGGCCAAGAGCGAAAATTGCGCTGACAACGCGTCCGTGGCTAAGGAATTTACATGAAAATCCTAAGTGCAGGTTCGACTCGGACAGAACTTGAGCGTCGACGATCTCTCGGCCGACCCGACTGGCCGACTCGGGACTCTGACGCCTCGGCGGCTAGGAGCGGCCTGGGTTACCAGTCAGTCGAATGAAAGGTCCAAGGCAATCAGGCGGTCTGAAAGAGGAGGAAGTCACGAAGGGAAAAACACTTAAAATTTCGAATAAGTTTCGAACGAACACAAATTTAAAGAACGAAGTACTTGTTTCGTCTAAACTAAAGGCAAGTTCTTTATATTTACATGAGGGCCACTCGGCCCAACTCGACTAACTACTCTATCTCCTACTACTCGTCACTCGGAGGCGACGGCAGAGGGAACGCGAAGGAGGCGAGGAGGCCGGCAAGCGTCGCCGCGACGGGCGCGGCTTTCTTCTTCAGCTCCTCCATCTCTTCATCGGAGAAGCCAGGCACCATGCCCAGCGACAAGCCCTCGAGGTCGAGGGAGTCGCCGTAGTGCGTCTGCTCCATCACCAACGTCCAGAAGACTCCGGCCTCGAAGCTCTCACGACGGAGGGCACCGAAGCGGTTGGAGATGGAAAGCAGGCGCGCCTCCAGGGTGGTGGTCCCGTCCGGCTGTGGCACCTGCAGCTCGTCAACGAGAAGCTCGGCGCCGATCCGCAGCCGCTCCAGCTGGGTGTTCTCGCCCCGCGCCACCTCCAGGTCCGCCTTGAGCGCTGAAAACCAAGTAAACAAGAAAATCAAACAAGCGAACGACGAGGCGAATGGATCAAGGCAGAGGTACAGCAACCTTACCGTCAACCTCCTTCTCCAACCCGGCAACCCGGGCAGTGAGCTGGGAGACCAACTCGGAGGACGTCCGTCGAAGCACTCGTTCGGAGTCGGCCGCCTCGCGTGCCTTGGCCGCGTCCTCCTCCGCCTTCTCGGCTTTCTTCTCCGCCGCTTCGGCCCTTTTCTCCGCCGCTTCGGCCCTCTTTTCGGCGGCGGTCGCTCTCTCCTCTGCCCCGGCCAGCGCCAGCTTGGCCTGGTCGGCCTCCCGCATGGCCTGTGTGGCCTGCTCCACCACGGCCTGCGCCTCCTCATCAAGCCGAACTCGTTCGCTCTCTTGGAAGCGAATGCAGTTCGACTTGGCCCGACTCAACTTGGACAGTTCCTGAGACAACGAAGAGGGATAAGCAAAACAAAAGCGGGAAAAAGACTCTGCGAAAGAGTGAGGATGTACGCACCTGAGTCGGGGCCCCCATCGCCTTTATCGCACGGAGCGCGGTCTCCAGAGCATGAATGGCTTGGCCCTGATTCTGGCCAAGCACGCCCCAGAGTTGCCGCTCCGCCGGCTCGTTGAGGACCCGCTCCTGTCCATCGGGCCCTTGGACGCGCAGGACATCGACGTCCGTGGGCGCACCCGAAGTCGACTGCGGCTGCGGAGGCGTGGTGGAGCTCAGACGAGGCCTCGACGGCCCGGACAGCGCGGAGCTGCCCGTCTCCATCAACGCGGCGACCACTGCAGCCGCCTCTGCCGACGTGCTCGCCACCGGTGCCACCATGCTTGCCGCCGGCGCCGCCATGCTTGCTGCCGGCGCCGCCATGCTCGCCGCCGGTGCCGCCACACTTGCCGCCGGCGCCGCCATGCTTGCCGCCGGCGCCGCCGCGCTCGCCGCCGAGCCGGGCGCCGTCCCCAAAACCCCTGAGGACCGGAGTAGCTGCTTCCGTGGCAGGACCTGTAGCGGACCCCTGAAACAAAAGAGAATTAGCGAACGAAATAAAGAAGTAAAAGAAACGCAGCGAAGTCAGGTACTAACCGGAATGGCTGACGCTTCGGGGTCGGGCCGGCGGACGACCCAGCCTCATCACGCGCCCTCTTGCCCGAGAGGGCACTCGCCGCCGCAGCCGTCGTCCCCGCAGAAGGCGCCATGGTCATCACCACGGCGATCGCCTCCGAAACCGCCGTCGCGGGGACGGCGGCGGTCCCCGCCGACTCGAGCGAAGGAGTCACCGCGAATGGCAGAGCCGAGGATGTCGCCGTCGCGGAGACGGCGGCAGCCGTTGCCACCACGGTCGCCACGGCTGGCGAAGCTTCAGAAGCTGCCGTGGACGCCGCCGCGGTCGCCGCCGCCGCCACGGATGCCGAAGTCACCACGGCCGACGGGGCCGTGGGGGACGCCACGGTCGTCATCATCGCGGCGGGCGGCAGCGTGGTGATTATGGTGGACGTGGTCGTGGGAGGGGCCGCGGTCGAGGCGCTCGTCGATGCCGTCGTCGCCGCGGCCACCGCCGAGCTCGTCGCCGCCGATGGCACGGTCACCACAACCGATGTCGTCGCGGCGGCCGATGCCATTAGTGGCCCCGCCATGGCCGTCGCCACGGGAAGCAATCTCGCGGGGGAGAGGGTGAGAGCCACGGAGGCGGGGGGAGCCGCCGGCCGCGAATAACCTGCCGCGCCCCCACTGCCTGAAGCGCCGGCGACGTTGGGACCCGGCGAGCGACCTTCCAGTCGATCCCAGTCGACCTGGTCGTCATCGCCGCCCTCGTCGTCACCGCCGTCGTCATCATCGTCGTCGTCGTCGTCCTCGGAGTCGGAGACCACGTCGCCTCGGCGGCGACGCTGTCTCTTCTCCTCTTCCCTCTTCACCCGTTTCGCCTTCTTGGCGTCCTCGCGGTCTTTGCGGGCCTTCTGCCACTCCGCCTGCTCCCTGTTGCTCGCGCGGACGGCGTCGTAGACTTCGGGAAGAGGGGCGGCAGAAGGGAGGAAGGCGACGCCAGTCTAAATCCAAGAAAAAGTGTATAAGCGAAAAATCGGGAAAATCGAAACAATGCCGAATCGGGATCGAAACCAAACCGAAAAACTTACGAATTGTAGGGCCCCCTGCTCCGGAAGCGTCGGCGGGTGGCCCGGGATCGGATAGTCAAAGCTATCCCAATCCGCCGCTGTCTTCCCCATCGCCTCCGAGAGCCGGGCCTTCAGCTCTCGGACGGAAATCCGTGGCTCCGCGTGGGGGTCCACCATGCAGGTCCCCTTCCACGCAAAGTCGCGGCCCATCTCCCACATGGGGAGGCGCCGGTCTTGGAGCGGCGCAAGCCTCCTGACGTGGTAGGCGCCGATGACCCCGACGCCCGCAACGCCGCCCCTCTTGAGTTTGTCGATCGTACCCAAGAGGTCGGCCAACTTCTTCTTGTCAGGGGCGGCCGGCCCCCAACCCCAGCACTCGGGCGCCTCTTCGATCAGGCGCCCGGTGAACTCCGGGAGCGGCGCGAGCGCGATGTTCTTGAGGTAAAACCACCTCTCGTGCCAACCTTTGTTGGTGTCGGTGACGGGCATGGTGATGTACTCGCGGGCCCGGGTGCTCCGGAGCCGGAAACTAGCACAGCCGATCGGGACGGCGCGCGGATTCTGACGGATACCCAAATCAGGGTATCCTGATCTAGGATACTTAGTTCTGCTAAACCGTCTCAGCTTAATTGTGTAGGGCCCACAGGAACAGGCACACGACAACAGAGCGCTCGAGGGGCCCACGGCCGACCCCGAGGGCACATACAAGTTCCGCCTCGCCCGACCCCCAGTCGGGCGGGCCCACGACTTCCGCCCCGCCCGACCCCGAGTCAGGTGGGGTCCACAGACTCCGCCTCGCCCGACCCCCAGTCGGGCGGGCCCACGACTTCCGCCCCGCCCGACCCCGAGTCGGGTGGGGTCCACAGACTCCGCCTCGCCCGACCCCCAGTCGGGCGGGCCCCGAACTCCGCCTCGCCCGACTCCCAGTCGGGCGGGCCCACAAGCCGCGCTTCGCCCGACCCCGAGTTGGGAGACTTCGTCGAGAAGATTTTCCTCTGGCAAAGAGGACAGGCATTTACGACGAGTAGCTGGGGAGCCTTAACTCTACCCAGCAACTCATATACTTGCAGGCACGCGATCTGACCTGCACAGTGACACCCGTCCCATCTCGCGGCGCCGCCTGACACCTCGAGTACAGCAACGGGATGGCTACGGCATCATCATCACCTTGAACAGGGACGAAGACCGGACCGGCGACAAGACGGCCGCGACAGTCTGGGTTGACATCTCGACCACCTGCCCGGCGACCAGGCTGACAGGACGCCGCCTGACTAGAGCCACAGTAGCGGCTAGGGATCAGACTAGTGCGACGCGTAGCCGCGCTGCCCACAACCCGAAAGCCCCGTTCCCATTTGTAAACCGGCTCACTCCTTGACTATAAAAGGAGAGCTGGGTGCATGAGGAGGGGGGATCCCCCGGAGAGATACAACGCACACAGACACAGAGATACACACGAAGAGGCTTGGAGTCTTTCTCCTCCCTCGCCAACACTTGTAGCTCCCCTCTGCAAGTCGAAACACGAACCACCCACGAACTGGACGTAGGGCATCGATTGCCTGAACCAGTATAAACCTTGCCTCTCTCGCAAAACCCTCGCCATCATAGAAGATTGTTAGGCGCCGTAGTTACAAATTTACTTGTCGGCCGGTTTCTTAACACCGACAGATTCCCTTCCGCGTCCTTCTTGGTCTGGAGCGCGAAGGTGAAGAAGTACTTGAAAAGGTGGAAATGGGGGCGAATCTTCAAAAAACCTTCGCACAAGGCGACGAAGGCGGAGATGTGCTGGATGGAGTTGGGGTTGAGGTGCTGCAGCTCCAACTTGTAGTGGTGAAGCAGGCCGCGGAGGAAGGAAGAGGCGGCATGCCGAAGCCGCGCTCGTGGAAGGAGCGGAAGGAGACAATGTAGCCATCCGGCGGCGATGGGATCCTCTCCTCCCCGGGTACCAGCCACTCCCGCTCCGCGGTGAGAGGCATCAGGAGGCCGCGCGCAACCAGGGCATCGAGGCTCCCCTTGGTGCTGTTGGACCGGCTCCAATCCGCCATGGCGAATGCGGGCGAGGGACGCGGAGCGACGGCGAAACGAAGGGAGGTTGGAAAGCGAGCGAGGCGAGGAAGACGAAGCGGTTTGCGCTAAGGCGAGCGGCGATGGATGCGAAAGGTCGCGAAAACCTGGTAAGACAAATGAGGTTGGGCTCATCCCCCTTTTTATAGTTATCGCGTCCACACGACGCATCGTTCCCCGCGCCTCCCCTGTTTCTCGATCTAACAGGTGCAGGTGCCTTAAAAACCGCCATCATGGCCCGCTCCACTACCGCACGAGGACAGATCGTGGCCTCGATCCGCGCGGAAGGCGAACCGTCGCGTCTCCACGACGCACGATGACGGCCCAGGCGGGCTTGGAATCCCGGCCGGGCCCACAGGTAATAAAGGCTAGGGGCTGAAAACGCCCCGACGGCCCAGTTTCCGGCCCAGGAGTTCGAAGGCTGGCCCCGCGAAAGGGTTCGAACGGCCGCTCCAGGGCAAAACTAAGTGAGGGGCCACCAAAGAGGGGTCCCCAGCGACCGCAACCCGTACACCATAGTACAATGGGCCTCTGACGGTAGCGTCCGAGTCCGAGTCTAAAAAACCTCGACCTTGATCTCCCATCGAGGGAGGGCATCGAGCCCACTGACTCCGAGCGAAAGGAGTCGGCGATCGAAAAAGGCAGGAACTCGGATCTTAATGAGGCCGACTCCAGCTAGTCTCAATCGGACCCCCGCGAAGGGCAAGCCGAGGCCTTCACTCGGACACACCCGTTTGCAGCTTAAACGAGCACCACGCATCGAACCATCGAGGAATGACGTGGCCGGCTCACGCGTGTCCCGTCTTATCGTAAAGACGCGCGGGTACGGACGAAACAAAAAGACGAAACGACCCTCGGACGGATCCGCGCATCGAGCGAGGACTCGGGGGCTCGCATTCGCAAACAATGACCTACTGCGTGGTCTCGGGAAAACCTTTTTTTTGTCACCCTCGGCACAAGTAAACCACTTGTACCGAGGCTCGGGGGCTACACCCGGCGGGTGCGCTCGCGCGCACCCACCGGTAGGAGTAGTACGAAAATACCCTCGGAAAGACAACGACAAGCCTCGACGGCGACCACGACCCCCGGCCGCCGCCCAGGCTCGGGGGCTACTGACGGATACCCAAATCAGGGTATCCTGATCTAGGATACTTAATCCTGCTAACCGTCTCAGCTTAATTGTGTAGGGCCCACAGGAACAGGCACACGACAACAGAGCGCTCGAGGGGCCCACGGCCGACCCCGAGGGCACATACAAGTTCCGCCTCGCCCGACCCCCAGTCGGGCGGGCCCACGCCTTCCGCCCCGCCCGACCCCGAGTCGGGTGGGGTCCACAGACTCCGCCTCGCCCGACCCCCAGTCGGGCGGACCCACGACTTCCGCCCCGCCCGACCCCGAGTCGGGTGGGGTCCACGGACTCCGCCTCGCCCGACCCCCAGTCGGGCGGACCCCGAACTCCGCCTCGCCCGACTCCCAGTCGGGCGGGCCCACAAGCCGCGCTTCGCCCGACCCCGAGTTGGGAGACTTCGTCGAGAAGATTTTCCTCTGGCAAGGAGGACAGGCATTTACGACGAGTAGCTGGGGAGCCTTAACTCTACCCAGCAACTCATATACTTGCAGGCACGCGATCTGACCCGCACAGTGACACCCGTCCCATCTCGCGGCGCCGCCTGACACCTCGAGTACAGCAGCGGGATGGCTACGGCATCATCATCACCCTGAACAGGGACGAAGACCGGACCGGTGACAAGACGGCCGCGACAGTCTGGGTTGACATCTCGACCACCTGCCCGGCGACCAGGCTGACAGGACGCCGCCTGACTAGAGCCACAGTAGCGGCTAGGGATCAGACTAGTGCGGCGCGTAGCCGCGCTGCCCACAACTCGAAAGCCCCGTTCCCATTTGTAAACCGGCTCACTCCTTGACTATAAAAGGAGAGCTGGGTGCATGAGGAGGGGGGATTCCGCACAGAGATACAACGCACACAGACATAGTGATACACACGAAGAGGCTTGGAGTCTTCCTCCTCCCTCGTCAACACTTGTAGCTCCCCTCTGCAAGTCGAAACACGAACTACCCACGAACTGGACGTAGGGCATCGATTGCCCGAACCAGTATAAACCTTGCCTCTCTCGCAAAACCCTCGCTATCATAGAAGATTGTTAGGCGCCGTAGTTACAAATTTACTTGTCGGCCGGTTTCTTAACACCGACAAGTACCAACCCTGGCACGATGGCCGTGCTCCGAAACAACATGACTTGAGTGTGCATAACCTTAGCTTTAGTGCATAACCTTGTAGAATTAATTGCTAGAAGTAAATAGATGTAAGATTAACACATAGGAATCTTTGCCTCTATCTCGTTGTTCTCCCAATGTAACTTCTACTATCTCTTTTATTTCCTTGGATTATATGGTGAGTGCCACCCACATATCATGTACCCCTTTTACCCCCGTCTTAAATAAGGTATCGTTATTTCGCATAATAGTATCTACTTTGTTACATTTTCAACTTCCTATCGCTATACTTCCCTGAGGAAATATTAATACGATAACCTTGGAATACTCCAAGGTGAAATGCTACAATGGTGTTCCATGCGCTTGCGGAATTAATAGAAAATTAATTATGCACATATTCACCGCCAACAAGCATTTCTGGCGCCGTTGCCGGGGAAGTAGCAGCTAGGATTTTGAAGTATAACATAGTATACTATTGTGAAAGTAACTTTACTTACTTTTGCGGGCTTACCCTTGTCTTGTTTTCTTGTTGTGGACTTTTAAACAAGACCGTGCATGACTGGTTTCGACCTACCAGAAAACTTTCACTCCGACCCAGAGCAGTTCTTGAGAAGGGCGAGAGCAAGACTCACAACCTCCTTCCGCACGTGCGATGTCCAAAGCTCTAGCTATCGAAGGATCCACTCCATCGGTCATCGACCTACCCGCCTCAACCTCAACCAACAACAACATGGGTGAGCCGGTCGAGAAGTCGATCCATGAGTTCTCCGCACCAAACATGGAGAACATCCGCGTGGGACACCTCCCGCGCATCAACAACAAGGACTACGAGCTCAAGCCGGCCCTGCTCAACATGATCTTGGCCAGTCCTTTCTGTGGCAAACCTTCGGAGGATGCAAACTCTCACCTCCAGCGGTTCTTGATGACGTGCAACACGTTTGCACGCAAGGATCAATCTCAAGAAGAGATTCCCTTGCAGCTCTTTCCATTCTCACTGTTGGGGAAGGCCTTGCAATGGTTCTACGCGAACGTTGAGGCTCTCAATACCTGGGAGGCGTGCTCAAATGCCTTCCTCGCTAAGTTCTTCCCGCCGGGCAAGACAACTGCCCTGCGCAACAAGATTACGGGCTTCCAACAGCTCGCAGATGAGTCCATCTCCGAAGCATGGACGAGGATGCAAGACTACGTGCTCGCATGCCCACATCATGGCATGGAGCCGTGGCTCCTCATCCAAAGCTTCTATCATGCACTGAAGCCTACTGTAAGGGAGCACCTCGACGCCGCTTCTGGCGGCTCTTTCTTCTGTCTTGGCGTGACGAACGCTAAGAAGTTGATTGAGAAGGTGGTGGCCAACCAAAGCCACGACGAACGTCAAGTGTTCCCAAGCAAGGGACATCGAGTACATCAAGTGGAGGCCTTGGACATGTTTGCTCTCAAGCTTGATCAAGTCCTTGAGAAGATGAAGACCCCGCAAGATCTGCAAGTTGCGGATTCCCGCATGACGTGTGAAGAGTGTGGCAACACGGGGCACCTGGGAATTCATTGCCCCAATGCCATGGAGGAATGCAACTTCCTCAACAATGGAAATGGATTCTGCCCCCAGAACAACTACGGCTGGAACACCAAGCCCGACCTCTCCTTCAACAGAAATTAGGGAGGTAATGGTAATGGTAATGGTAATTTCTCTCGCTTTGAGCCCTCTATCAAGGATCTAGTGCTTGGCCAAGTCAAGATTAATGAAGGCATTAGTAAGAAATTTATTTCTACTGATAAGGCCTTGGAAAGCATAGATGCTAAGCTAGAGTCGTTCAGCACTGCACTGCAAAACCAGCTGAGCCATAATAAAATGCTAGAAATGCAAATTGCGCAAATTGCCTCAGCTGTGCAGCCTCCTGTTATTGGTAGACTTCCGGGGCAACCTGAAGTCAATCCCAAGGAGACTGTAAATGCAAGAACTGTCAGGTGTGAAGAAAGATATGAGGATTCTCCATACCCTGAGGACGCAATGAAGAAGGATCCTGGATGTCCGAGCATTCCGTGCTTGGTCAACGAGCGATGCTTCTCTCGAGCGCTGTGTGATGTGGGAGCAAGTGTGAGCATCATGCTGAAGGCGATATATGATTGGTTAAATCACCCATTATCTCCGACGAAGATGCGCATACTGATGGCCGACCGATCAATACACATTCCTGAGGGAATAGCCAAGAACGTCCTGGTTCAAATCAAGGATCTCTTTGTTCCCGTTGATTTTGTTGTGCTAGACATGGAGATAGACGACAAGATCCCTTTCATCTTTGGGAGGCCATTCTTGAGCGCAACCAACGCCAACATCAACATGGGGGCAGGGGAGATCCACTTGAACTTCAATGGCGGAGAAGAAACATTCAACTTCATGCCTAAAGTTGAACAATGCAACCAAGTGAGGGTCTTCTATGGAAAGAACCCGAGAGAAGTGGAGAAGATTGAAATCACTCTACCCATGCCGCAGCCAGACAAGCTCATCACACACATGAGGAACTACCTGGCAAAAGAAATGGAAAGACGGCCAGCCAATTATTGGAGAAGTCCGAAGAAAGTAACCTCGCAGCCCAAGTCGCCACAAGCACCCTCAACACTTCAAGAAACAACAGGCGAGTCAACGTCGCTAAGGAGGAGAAGAGCTAGGCGCGCCAAGAACAAACGGGCAGCAAAGGTACCCACAGAGGAGAGTACAACATTGGCGCCTACAACAATGGTCGCCGCCACAAGCACAAAGAAGTCAACCAAAGTGTGGCGGAAGAAAGAAGGAACCTCTACACCGCCTGATTCTCCGGTGAGCGAGGTCCAATCGAGCTGAACAAGAAGGAGAACGTCTAGCTCAAAGACATAAAAATGAGAGCCCTCCGATTGGGGAGGCCATCCCAATCATTATCCTTTAGCCAGGCCTGGCACTTGCTTTTTCATTAAACTTAGAAAACAAAAAAAAATTATAAAATATAAAAATACAAAAAATAGTAAGATTCCCGGTGAATGCCCATTAGGGGCTAGCCACATGTATCACCCTCATTCTTTTTGCAGGTACAAGAAGAATAGAGGAGACGGCCTATTCAAGCTTAAGCCTTGCAAAGGCTCAAGCTTGGGGAGGACCCGCAGGTAAGTCGGCGATTCAATACAAGCTTAAGTCTCGCAAAGACTCAAGCTTGGGGAGGACCGCCAGGTAAGTATTTCTAACGATTAATAAAATACTTCATGTTTTGAATAAAAATGCTAGAATCTTGGTGACTGCTACACTTAAAGGAAATGATAAGTAGTTACATGATAGCTCCCCTTGTGTCGCATCGATGCAACCTCTACTCCTGACATGTGTGTTATTTATACTTGAGCATAGCCACATCATTTGTGTTGCTACATTTTTTTGGTTGCATACATCACAGTAAGTCTAAGCATTGTGAACTATGATATGGCATGATTAGGATTTTTGCAGTTCTTAGTATGGTAAAAGTTCGGAGATGTTTTTCATTCTAATTGCTGGAAGTACCTAAAAACCCTTTCGTTTTGTAAACCCTTCCCTTGTGAGGATTTAATTACCTACCAAAGCTATATCATACAGATATAAAGACATCCCCACTCATAGCCATTTGCTCATGCGTTGAGTTTTGTTAAGGTTTAAATGCTTTTGAGAGTAAGCCCTCTAAATCTCGGTCATTATTCCTTCGCGTGAGTTTTTGTTTTCTTTCCACCAAAAAGGAATGTTTGAAAAATCATCAAACATCTCCATTCATCCATCATCACTTCATTTGCAAAATCTATTGGGTCTATATAAAAAAACTCAAGAATATTTCAAAAAAATGCTCATGAACCTATCATCGCTAGTGCTAATGCATCATGGAGTCTAAAAAAAAAGAGAGAGAAAGACTCCATGATTCGCAAGTATGCACTAAGGTTCCTATCATAAACATCTTGAGCATGAGCATAAAAGAAGACCAAAAGTTTGCAAAACCATCTCCATCAGTGTGTGTTCATCTTCTCCCCCTCCATCACCATTTTTCATATGACCGAGATACTAAGAGTTGCTATGTCTCTTGAGATTTATTCTTTAGCTTTACAATATACGCATGACAAATGTGCATATCCTTACCAAGCTTCACATACGAGCCTCATCTGGTAGAAGGTAGGATTTGAGTGAAGCTTGTAGGAATAGACTCACTAGAGGGAAGGGAAGTGTGAACCAAAATAAAGGAGAAATTTTTTACCTTGTCTTGCAACACATAAAAACTTTGGACTTGAACCTGCTAGAATTGTTTTGTCCAAAAGTACTATTCTAGTTCTCAATGCTACATGACAAGGTGAAGCATACACGCCCCACACATGTGCAACACTCGTGAAAATTCCGTACTCTTGTATACTCCCTCCGTTCGTTTTTCTTGGGTGCATTTAGCCCAGCCAAAAAATTCGGATATCATGGGTATATTTGGTTGTGGTTCCTCGGACTCTCCCCCGCGTGGCTGTTGATTGCATGGTCTTAATTACGTGGCTCTTCGTTTGCATGGATTTAATTACGCGGCTTCCGCTTAATCTGGACGACCGGCTCGCGTCTTCTTTTTATTCACTCGCAAGAGCTCGCATCTCCTACTCGATCCATAAGCCTGCACGCCTCTTCTTTCTCTACGCACAGCACGCCTACGTTGCGCCGCGCCGTCGTCCCAAAGTCGCGATGGTCGATGAACTTGTCCGTGGAGTGAATTGGGCTCCTGATAGCGAAGACGACATGGACTCCGAGGACGTCCAAGTTGTGGTGGATTCGCTGGCCGGAGATACGGAGGTGCCGGACACTGAAGAAAACCAGGAAGCCGGGGAGGAGGCCGGGGACGTCGCGAACTTGCTTCTACAACTCGCAGAGGAGACCAGGGACGTCGCAAGCTCGCTTGTACAACTCGCATCAACTCAGGTTCGCACATTTGACGATGACAGGGTGAGGCGCGAGTTTTGGGATGTGTACATGCCCATGTGGATCCCTATCAACTACGGAAGGAACGATGAAGATGTACACCAGGCTGCAGTTTTAATTTTTTGGATTGCACGTGGATTTGTACGTGATAGGATGACTGGATAGTTTATGTTCGGTTTTTAGTTGTCTACGTGTTGGACTATCTGTTATCCAAAGTGTTCAAGGTGTTCTGTCATCTTTGTGTTTGTGTTTCAATAGTATGTTTTCGTAAGAATGAAACAAAGACTTGATTAAGAAAAGCATAGTTCATTCCATTGATAGAGAAATACAGACATTGCTAGTTCATGACTTGATTAAGATTCTAACATAGACATACAGATAGAGAAAGCCTAAGATACAAATGCCAATGCTTCGTTGTAAAGCTCAGTGCCACACTCTAAACTTAAGGGGAGTGCTCCTTGCATCTCCAATGCCTGTTTCCTCATATGAGGAATGTCATAATACTGCCCTCCATTTTGATTCATGACTTCCAACATACAGCTCTGTTGAGTTAGAAAAATTCTATTGGATCTATCAACTGGATATTGCTGATATGCGGCTTTCACCTTGCTAACAATTTCTTCAATATTGTTCGGAGTGCCTTTATGAAACAAAGACTGGATGGCAGCAAAGAAACCAAGGTCCAACACGTTTAAATCAGGAGAATTAGGAGGCTGGCATGTCATGCGAATATCCCAACCATCGGCTTGGGCTGCTTGCACAAATGCCGGATCGTTGACATCGATATGGGTCTTTGCATTGTCTTGTTGGATGTAAATCGGCATCCCTTTCTCTTCAGCTGGCCACAATGCTTTTATAGCCGGAATCACCTTCTGCAGCAAAAATTCTCGACTAGTTTCCTTCTTCACCGACGTCATGGCCTTTGTGACCGGTGTACCTACAAAAAAATGGAAACAACAATTATTTAAAAGTACAGCAAAGTTAAAATTTGATCATGGCATTGAAAAATGCAAACAAAAATTGAGTAAAACAAACCTCTAGGGCGGTTTCTACTCGACCTCTTTGCTGGTTCAACATAAGTGAATGGAAAAATTCCAAGTTTCCCATCAAAAGTGCAATTGCCTTCAGTGTCAAATCTTGGCCTAGTGACCACAGCTAGAAACATTACCTTCTCAATGAAATTTTTGCTTTTAACCGACCTACGTGGCCGCTGCTCATCGTTCGCCAAGTAGTACTTTTGGTTCCGCCTCGTTCTATAGAACCATTTTTCATCAATGTACAGCACATTGTGCATGGAATCGAAAGTATGCAAACCATCATTGTTGTTCCGCAGCATGGACAAGCAATATTGTACTCTAGCCTTTTTGTTCTCATCCGTCAAAGTAAACTTCAGGTCATTAGTATGTCTACGGAAACAACCTTCTTTGAATCGTTGCCAAAGCGTGGTTTTCTTCATACCAAGCTTGTCTGCAAGATCTTGCAAGGTTGTGCGGTCTTTCAAATCAACAGCTTTGATGGCTTCTGGATCGACATCTATCCTTTTACGACCCACATTGTTTGCAAGCTTGTTTTTCACAGCTTGTATACCACCAGCTTGAGCTTTGTGCCAAATGTTTTGTACAGTCCTCACCGGTACACCAAATTTCTGAGCAACGGCTCTTGATACTCCTTGATGAAGGACAGGTGGATCTGTCCTAGACAACAACTCGGCGTAGATTGCAAGTTTCTAATCATCTTTGTAAAACCTCCTTTTTTTTGCTTGAGTAACTACACAAAAAAATTAAAAAAACATACTCCATCTGTATGAACTAACAAAAAAATAAAAGTAGCATACTTCATCTACAAGTCTCAAAACTTACCACCGGCATTTGCTGGACCTCCACTCACATTATTATGAGCTCCAGTTACATGATCCTCTTCTCCTTCTGGAACTAGCAACAAAAGAGAAGTCTTAGTATGAGCACACAAAACAAGTACTGGTTGTCACCTTGTTATGACTAAGTAACTAATGTTTCAGCAACTTATTCACAGTAAAAACAGAGCAATCCTACCTTGGTTGAGATCAAATATGTGTCCATCACTTTGATGTCCAGTTTCAGCATCTTGTTCTTCGTGTTCTTGATCTTCCACATCAGGATCGTCACCAATATGTCCTTCTTCTTGCCCTTCATATGCGTCTCAAAATGAAAACCGATCACAATTGCAGCGCTTATGACGAAAATATAAACAGGAATTAGAAACTCACACGGCAAGTACCTATATTTGCTTCCTCCCACACCATGTCGTATTGGAGTTCATGAGCAGGCCCTTCCCACTCGTCGATGGTACTCCAATGGACATGTTCGTCGACCTCCGGCAGCACATTGTTGACGTCGATGCCTAGGGGCACCATGGAAACGATAAAAGACAAGATGAAACTCAGCCCAAATCCAGCCATGGAACAAGTTCAAAGGAGAAGGAAGGAAGGAATGAGAACGAAAAACTGGATGCATTCCTTCGTGATCCTGATCGAACCTTATATAGACTTGGATTCAATTTGATTTTCATCTGAAAAAGGAGGCGGCAAAATGAGGAGGCAAAATTTTCATCTTATATGTTGCGCAGCCAAAACTAAATCGAGGGCACGGCGGCAAAAATTAGATCGAGGGCGCGGCGGCAAATTTTGATCGAGGGCGCGGCGGTGAATTTTCATCGAGGGCGCGGCATGGCATTTTCGATCCCATGCAAACAATATTAGCGCCAACAGAAAAGAAACGGAGCGCGGCATGCAGTCTGTTTTGGCGGTTTAGCTTCCGTAGCCAATCCAGCAAGGCGCATCCAAATTGTCTCGCTGACGTGCGGGGCCCCTGATAGGGACATCCCCATGCACCCGAAACCTCCGCAGCTCCCTGATTAATGCGTGGCCGGGAATTAAGCTGATTACATAGTTTGTTGCGGCAATTAACAAACCACTTGGTCTTTGTGCCAGGCCCAAATGCACCCAAGAAAAACGAACGGAGGGAGTACTTACCACAATTTAGGGAGTACGTGGTTGCATCTTTATTACCCTTGGGGCACTATCTTTGTAACTCCTGATCCGCCGGTACCCTGAGTTGTTTGCTCGAGGACTAGCAAAGTTAAGCTTGGAGAGTGTGTTGACGGTGTAAAAATCATGAATTTACCGTCAACATATCGGTAAATAAAAAGCTAATCACCAAGGTTCTATGCATAGTAGTTAGGAATTAACCTATTTCCACAAGTTTTGGTGATTTTTGGATACAGGAGTGAATAATGGAGGAAACTGGCCCTGACTCGAAGAAAAGTCAGGCCGGCCGGCCCCCCTTGGCGCCCAAAGGCCTCGGCCATCCTCCAGCAGGCTGTAAATGGGCTGAGACGTCACAATTCAAAGCCTGTGCAGCAGAATTCCATTGACATACCGTCTGGTGGGCTGTTTAGGCCTCAACTTGGACCTTACTCCAGTTCTGCCGACCCCACGAAGGCACCGACCTTCGAACCGACACCAGGAGGCAATCTGGAGCGTCCACGCAAGAGGCAGTGGCGAACCGCCACAGTGGATGGCCGGCCGCCCCCCTAGTAGGCCGGCCGGACTGCCTTGGCGGCCCCGCCACGTCTCCTTCACCTACATAAGCCCCCCCTGTCCTAAGAAGGCTATAAATAGCCCTGGTGTCCGCAGAAACAATTCGCACCTCACTGATCCAAGAGATCCATTACTCATTTGTAGAAGTAGAGTTATTATTTGGGAGTTAGAGTAGAGTAGAGTAGAGTGAGAGCTCTTCTCGAGGTTCCGGAAGTTTTTTCGGAGTTTCGTATTGTTCTTGTATCTTAACTCTTGTAGAATTACTCTTTTCTTATTTATATAATTATTTCTATAATTATCTAGTTTATTCTTTATTTATTTATTTTAGTAATTCTTTTCTATTTAAATTTATTTACTTAGTTAAGTTAGTGCCCATAATAGTCTTGTTGTGGGTTTCGTGATTGTGTCTAAGTAGTATGAGTGAGTGCTTTGCCGAAATAGAGTTCGCGCTTAGTGAAAGCTATGCTACATTCTTAGATAGGGCTATTCTCTCGATCAAGGATAGTTCCTCTAGGATAGTTGTAAGCATGGTGCTTAGAACTATACCTATACACGATTGGCGTGTGTCTTTACGGAGAACGGTAGCCCCACGTGTGACAGGCGTGTTCAGGCCTTTGCAATCCGCTACGTTCAAAGGCAAACCAACCGGGTTCTCAATAGCGGTTAGATCCCAGGGGGAACCTGCAGTACTGGGGTTCAGTACCAACCCTGGCACGATGGCCGTCTACGAAACGCGGATACGTCGCCAAAGCGGCGTACCAGTATCGGATACGGCTCCGGATACGGGTACGCGTGGGATACGTCCTGATACGTGTCCTGTACGTATCCTTCATTTTTTGATTTTCCAGTTAATTGAAATAATTCGGATACTTCATCGATACGAACGGGGACACCTCGCTGATACGCCGGGCAGAGGCTCGCTGAGGAGCAGGCTGGATGTCTCGCCCGGAAGCGTCGTGGGGCGGCGCAGCTCGGCAGCTGATAGCAGTTCGCCCAGGCGCGACGAAGCTCCGTGGCCGAGCAGCGCTCGTCCAGGAACGGCGGAGCAGCTCGCCGGGGCTAGGCAGAGCTGGCAGCGTGGCTAGCTGAGTTGCGGCGGAGTTCCACCAGGACGGAGCACACGACCGAGAAGCCGAGTGGCTCATCCATGTGCGGCAAAGCTACGGGCCCAAAGGTGCAGCAAATGGAGGTGCGCACTAGAGAATCCAACGGAGGAGGAGTTGAATTGGAGGATTGGTGAGCACCTTCACCCGATTGGAGCGGTCGCAAGGTGCCAAGGTTGGAGAAGATGAGAAATTGAGGATGGAAGAGAAGAAGAGAGGAAGTTTCCCCAAGCCCTTGGACTGGAGGTGACGGGAACTGCATAGTATTTTGGACCATAGCATTGTGGATTATCTATAGCTATTGTCTTTTGCAATAAGACTCAGTTGTAAATTATTTCCTGCATTTTTTTGTGGATCATAAATTAATTTAAATTTTATTTATATGCACATATATTTATATATATTAACGTATCCCCGTATCGGTGTTTTTGAGAAATTGACGTATCGCGGTGTCGCCGTATCGCGTATCCGTATCCGTATCCCCGGATCCGGGCTTCCTAGATGGCCGTACTCCGAAACAACATGACTTGAGTGTGCATAACCTTAGCTTTAGTACATAACCTTGTAGAATTAATTGCTAGAAGTAAATAGATGTAAGATTAACACATAGGAATCTTTGCCTCTATCTCGTTGTTCTCCCAATGTAACTTCTACTATCTCTTTTATTTTTTTGGATTATATAGTGAGTGCCACACATATATCATGTACCCCTTTTACCCCCGTCTTAAGTAAGGTATCGTTATTTCGCATAATAGTATCTACTTTGTTACATTTTCAACTTCCTATCGCTCTACTTCCCTGAGGAAATATAAATACGATAATCCTGGAATACTCCAAGGTGAAATACTACAATGGTGTTCCGTGCTTGCGGAATTAATAAAAAATTAATTATGCACATATTCACCGCCAACAGCTGCCTGCACTTCATCAGGTTCCAAATTCAGGTCCAGAATCTGATTAACATCCTGCTGTGGGTGTTCAGCAACTTCATGGTCAATTTCTGCTGCTTCCTGAACTGCTGGGAGTGCCTCCTGTGCTGCTGGAGCTGCATCAGGAGGGCCATTCTGCAACCATTCACCCCAGTCGTCTTGATTATCCTGCTGTATGTGTGCAGGCTGTGGAGCAGGGCCAGCACCAGGTTGCCCAAAACCAAAGAAATCATACTCTGGAGGTGCACCGTTGGGAGGTAGATCAGGTACAGGTTCCTACCACACCTAGCTGTCTATCATCAATGATCTCACACTGGACTAAAGATGGCAACGGGCAGAGAATATCCGGGTGTCCGCGGGCAAAAAAACCCGATGGGCGCGGATACGGGCATGAATCTGCGCCCGCAGGCACGGATGCGGATATGACTCCTAACCCAACGGGCAAAGCTTAGCGGGCAGGAAAAAGACATGCCCGTGCCCGCAAATCCGCATGCCCGCTCCAACACCTGACATGTGGACCTAAATTGCTAAAGTAAATACAGCCGCACGTTAGTTTTCCTTGTCTTTCCCTGTCACAGCCGCCGCATCCTCTCAATCTCTCTAGATCTCGATCGATTCTGGTCTACCGCCCCTCCCCCACTCGATGACGGCTCCCAGCCGACCTCCACCGCGATGACCCGCCTGGCCGCCCTCTTCCTTCCCTCGATGGCGCCGCCCGACTCGGCCCGCCCTACCTCGGAGCCCGCCTTTGTCGCGCCGCCCGCCTCGGAGCGCCCCGGTCGCGTCGCTCGCCCCCGAAGCGCGCTGCCTCGAAGCCCGCCTTTGTCGCGCCGCCCGCCTCGGAGCGCCCCAGTCGCGTCGCTCGCCCCCGAAGCGCCCTGCCGCAACGCCAGATTGGCTGCTCCTTCAGCCGCTCCCTCCCTAATCTCTCTGGTCGCGACTCCCTGGCGGGCACACGGGCAAATCCGCAGGCATGGCGTATCCGCGGATTACGGGCACGGGCACAATTCCTTGCCCGTGACGGATAGCGGGCATGGATTCGGGCATGTGTTTTACCTTACGGATGCGGATTTTCAAAGGCACTATCCGCGGGCATAATGCCCGTTGCCATCTTTACACTGGACAGTCCATGAGTTGCCCCAGAATCCCTCTGCTTCAGACAACACTATGAAATAGGGGACATCTCTTAGATCAGTAACCCGTGCTCTAACCAAAAGCCTACCCAGGTGACGCTTTTCATCCTCCCATGATATGACTCTACCAAACGATGTAATGGCATATTGTCAATGTACTCAAGAGAGCGATAATCCAAGGGAAAACCAAGCAGCAGCAAACAACAGTCCCTGTTGTAATCCAAGGATTTCCAATTACGGCCCTCATCATGTCTACTGACAACAAACTCAACATCACCATACGGATGAGGACCAGAGTTAGCAAGCAAGTCTCTATCATGAGAAAACTGAAATCTAACAAGAGCATGTCCTAGATGAGTTGGCTGAATATCTCTGATCGAAACACGCTTATGAACTGTAAGGAACTCATCGACCACTTCATGAATGTTATGGAAGTTGATCTGATTACCAGGCAGAGGGGTGATAGTGACGACGTTGAACTCCTCATGGCGAAGCGGTGGCCTTCTGGACACCGAGCGGACCATCATCCTCCTGTTTTGCACCTCAATGACATTGAAACCCCTCGGAAGCCATGGTTGTGGATTGGCCCGCTAGTAGGCCATGTCAGCCTCCTCCTCTGCAAGCTCACAGGGTCTCTCAATGGTAGGGTTTTCCGACGGCGATTGCTCAATGTGGGTGATGTTGGGGCTTTTCGTGCCAAGCTGAAGCACAGTATCAGGGGAAGGCAAAGAGCCGCGATCCCTCTGCTTCAATAAACCCTTCTATTTGCTTAACCGGACCAAAGTCAGCCAACTTTTCCATAACTGGAGGCCGACTTGAACTGGGACCCACATGTTGGTCTGGAGTCTTCCTAAACCAGAGATCAGGCCGTAGCTGATTCCAAACTTGAGGGTTGAGACGCAGGAAATAATCTGTTGGGCTTGTGGTGGGCTGGAATCCAGGATTGATGGGCGGGTTTGTGCAGGTCGATATAGTATGCCCCCACTTTCTACAGTTTCTGCAGCGGATTTGATTACGGCAAAACTTTTTGGGGTGGCCCAGGAAGAGGCATCTCTCACAGAAATGTTGTACCTTGCTAGACGGCCCACGCTGGATAGGCATCCTTTCAACCTGTTTAAAATTTGAATGCTTCTCTATAGCGCACGATGATTTTACACCGCATCCCAAATGATTTGACCCCCTTGATGCCCGTCGAGGTCCGGCGTGCACTGCACCAGGCCCGTCCCTTGGCAGGGACAAGGTGGCCGACCGGCCAGGGCCACCAAAATTTTGGGGCCCCCATTTTGTAATTCATATAGATATAAGTATGTTAGAAAAAAGGCCATGCACAGCCGAAAATGGAAGAAAAGCCTAGCGTTGCTGGTTCGGTGAAGCAAAAGGCAGTCACTCTCGCACGATTGACCAACGCGGTTCAGCAGGTGCGGATTAATATTTGGCTTCCAGTTCCACCGAAGCCACTCTGTGTTACTGGTCTTCTTCCTTCTATCCCCAAATCGCTCAAGCCTTACATCGTAGCAGGGTCGCTTGTTCCCAATTCCCGGATGGCCAACTCGACGAGACCACACGCGCTCGTTCCCAGTAGGCACAGCAGAGCAGCGTTTGGCCTGGGCTTTCAGCTCGAGCGTGGGGCCCTGAAGCAGTTAGCTCGGCAAGCAAGCAAGTAGTCATGTTCTTTTGGTTTTCTAATCCAACATCAGCCGGGCTCTCCATGTTTAATCTTGCTGAGCTCCTAAGACCTGAGCCGCGGTTCAATTTTTTAAAAATTTGTTTCATATTTTGGTTTATCAAACAGCTGGTGTCAACCTTCACAAATTATCATGTACTCTAGGAATAGGAAGTATGATTATGGTTTTATTTTTGTTGTTGACCAAGCTATAACTTGAATTTTTTAGCACTGCTTTTACTCTTCCCGTAGAACATTCCTAAATATTGTGAACATAGCATGTATTGAAGTTATATAGTCAACTACAACCGTATTTTGGCCATGTAAATTTTTATATTTTAGGGCCTCATTTCTCATTTCGCCCCGGGGCCTCGAAAACTTAGAGACGGCCCTGACTGCACGAGGCTGTACAGCGTCGGCAGGGAGCTGATGTCCATGCGCGACGTCATGAACCTGCTCAAGCTTTGGGCCGCGAACTGGGACGTGTTGCTGAGCAGCGTGAACAGGATGAGCCTTGTCACCGTGAAGTTCTGGGTGTTCATGAGGATGAGGATGTTGTCGTCCATGGTGGTGGCGAGGATGTTCAGGTTGGAGAAGCGGAGGGAGCAGTAGTCGTAATACACGGCGGCGTCCTTGTTGAACGGGCAGAGCTGCTGCGCGTCCTGGAAGCTGGTGGATAGGCAAGCGGCGCATGCGGAGGAGTTGATGTCCCCGCGGCACAGCGCGAGCGCGTAAACCTTGTCCGGCGCCGTGCCGGCGATACCTGTGGCGAAGAGGGTCGTGTTTGAGGCGGCATTCTTGGGGAGGGTAGCCGACAGTTGATTAAGGTTGGCTTGGTAGTTTGAGGCCCCCGTGTAGTTGCCACTGTTGCCGCACACTTGCATTTGGGCACCGGCTAAAGGCAAGAAGAGAAGGAGCAGCAAAATGATGTCCATGGCGGACACTACGGTGGACGGACGAATTGGATATCCCAACAGGCAAACTTCGGCTCTAAAGTATTCTGCCTCCTGATGACTCCTGTCGACATCATTAATTTGGAAGATTAGTGGAAATTTAATAGTCCTAAGTAGGTTGCTGTCAAAGGAGACTTGCCGATTCATGGCTGCGTGTTCAATATGTATAGGCCATTGGAATGGATTTGGTCAATAGGTCCAGGAGAGAACAAAAGTGATTCCTTATTTTTTCTCTTAACGAACGGAACTCCCTAGAAAGCATGCAACACGTACCCTCTTTCAGTAATTAGGTTGTTGAGTTCACGTGGGAGTTGTACAAATTGTTTGAGAGTAGTATATGTAATAATATAGTCCAGTCAACATTGATTATTTGGATGCTGCGAAAGAGCCTCTAACCTGTGATTACGAGGGCATCAGTAGCATCTCATGTGTTGGGTTGAACTCTTCGTGGGAGCAAATTTTCGAGAATTCAATGGCGTTGTTCTTTCAGTAGTAGGCAACGTTTCCCGTCGACAACGACACATCGGTGGTGACTTCTTCAATCTCGAGGATTCATCGGCTCAGTATTCAAAAATGCTCATAAGGTAGGGTTTGCATATCTGCGTTCATAAAGGTGAATTTGCGTGCGTCGTGAATGTCTAAGTTATATTGTGTAATCATAAAAAAATCATATAGATGTTACGTGAATATTTAATATCCAGCTACCTTTCGGGAAGGGAAAGATATCAGGTTTGGACTTCTCACCAAACAAATGCCCGTTCTCCACGTCATGGATAAAAACCACTGAGAAGTCGTCTCGAGATTCATGATATGTTTGTTGATCATACTGATCTGGCACAATCACCACCGACTCCTCCCAGAAGTGCGTTATCAGAGCCGAACCAGGAATAGCCGTTAGTGGACACCTATACTATTTTTTACCGGTTAGAGAGACACCTACTACAACTAAGAAAACTAGCAAATTTTCCCGTGCGAATATCCATCTTCTTCCACCATGTTATATATATAGATTATTATTGCTAAATTAGATGTTTAGAATTTATAATATTGTAGGGTTTAACATTTTCCTTTTTCAAGTGATACTTTAATATTCCTTTTTCTTGCTCCAGCTCATATGTTTGACAGCTTGAAAACGTGCGATTATTGAAATGTAGAACAATCATATACATTGTTAACTGGTCTGAGACCATACCCTGGTACACTCAGTAGCGGAAGCGATTACGCTTGCAATGGTTCTTATAAATACAGAAATTTATAGCAAGATATTTCAATCCATATATACCCATTAAGTGAACCAAGTCATCATGAAAACTATTCCTTTAGTGAATGAATTAACATTTAATATAAAATAATGTTCAAGTTACCAACTAAGTCAAGAATGTAAGGTAACTGCTCTTTGATGCATTAAGTTTACAAGGCTTTGTTGGTTCGTTAAGTTGTTCCACTCCACAAATATTTGATATCGAGGACAACCATATGATCAAGTCGAGTAATGGGTAGTTGATTTTTACTATCAACTTGAAATACCAGTGCTTAACTCAATTTATCATGATTATGCCTAAGCCAAAACATTTATGCTTTGCAAGGTCCAATGCTTACACTTCACTGCCTAACGCTTCATATGAGGCTAAGAAGGGCATCCTCGCTCACCTCTGGCATTTTTTGGTTAATATATGGAATTCTACTGCTTCTTGAAATAACATGTTTCTTCTGTCGGCTGCAATTTGCTTATGAGCATTATGCTTGCACGGTTGCGCCATTTCCCCAATAACCATGCAAGTCCCATCTATGTTTTATGGATAAATCTAACATACCTGAAATATACTTGAGATTGTTCCACGGCATCATCCTTGTTTGGATAGTGATTCTCATCCCCACATTGACTACCTTGCACCTTATTATCAAAAGCATAAGTCCTTGCAGCAAAGTCGTTGGAAAGTCATGGACGAAGAGAAATCAGGTTCTCTGCTAGTTTCTTCCTTGACCCAGTGAAGCTTGACGCCGAAATCCATCTCCTGGAACCCGAACGTCGACGGCACGTGGTTGTTGCCAACGACGTCGATGGGCAGCCCCTGGAACCCGAACGTTGGTGGCGCCTGGTGTTGTCAGACGACGGCCGGCCCCTGGACCGAGCTTGGCTGGCAGCGCATGGTTTTGACCGATGACGATGGCAGGCGCCAGTAAACCTAGCACCGGTGCCTGTTGGTGCTGGAAGTCGAGGATCTGCTCCGGAAAGCCACACGCCGGCGCCGGTTGAAATTGGTTGCTTCCGAGTCCCGACGCCGAACATCAGCGCCTGGTTGCCGCCCCTAGTTGAAACACCTCCTGCAGGTGCTGATGCTCGACTTCCTGCAGGTGTTCATCTCCTGGAACCCGCCTGGTGACAGGTGATCGACGTGTGCATTGAGCTCCTGGACATAAGGTACTGTGGAACGCTCAGCAACATCTCCACGCTCCGAATCCTTGAACAGCTACATCGGAGCACACCCGCTGCAGCTCAAACTCAGGAGAGAGCGGAGTAGGTGATCATTGCGATCTCCTTGAGCGCGAGCATGTTGGCGGCCCGCGCAAGGATGGCGTGTCCGCTAGAAAAGTGAGCCAGCGTGCCAACGCCACCAGGGGGCTGCTGGCGCCTGCGCCGGGCCTTGCTAGAGAAAGTAAGCCGGTGGCAGACACTGATCTCAGGGTGAGCAGAGGAAAAAGGCAACCAATGGAAGATCCAATCCCTCTAAGTTAGCGATGTCAACAAATTAGTCAACTTAATTAGCAACTGAACTACAGCGTCAACAGAAAAACCAACCGATCGAGGGAGTACTAACGAGGTTTGGATATAACATTCTAGCAATATAAATACATTAAGTTTACTTTGACAATTTTGTTAAAAGCTCAAGTCCCAAGGTAATAAGCATTTTTAGGTGAATGACGAAAATGTCCTTGAGTAGAGTGGAGAAATTTCCAGGATACATTTATTATTGGTAGCTTCTCTCTTTATTTTTTGATAGTGGGCAGGGCCAGAAGACAACATAAAATCTCAAGAAGCGTGAAGTGAAAAGTATCAGTAAAAATGAAATTTGATAAGTAATCATGAACCGAGGTTTGTATTAGTTATAAGATCATTTTTAGCATATTCTAGAGCAGGTTATGTAGTGTCTGTAAAACTGCAACAGTATGAGCAACAAGCACTGCAGAGTTTATCGGTTCACCTATTCCTCACAACAGCATGAAACAAATGATATCCGGCTTTCCAAAACATGAACTGAGACCATTAAACCATATCAATTTTAGAGTTTCTGTACTGCCGGATATACAATCATATGTAGAGCGTTATTATAGAACAAAAGATCGATATGTTTTATTTTTGAGTAATTAGAACAAAAGGTATGTGCATGTAGCATGTCCTCAGCGAGCGATTCTTGCTGAATTAATGAGACGTGACTCTTCTATATGGACACATGTCACACATCCCTTTGCCTCTTACCGTATTACCTACCATCCAGACAATGTACTTAGTTTCCGTTTATTTACTTATTTATTTCTGTGACCACGCCCATTTCAGTCTGAGGTTAGCTAGCTAGCACTTGTGGGGAGGAACAAACATAATTTCCTAATGGATTCAGGAGAAGGGGAGCAATGTATAGAAGCATTAAATCACCAGACGAGAGTTTGTATGCATGATACAGGAATGGAAGACATCAGGAGCCACATCTTCTCATCAGCCTAGAGGAGTGCCATAGACAAATTGGCGTCTCTAGTACAGGCCGGATATAAGTGGCGCATCGCACATGGCTGCTTGTAAGCATCCCTAGCAGACATCCAAAACCATGCCAGCACTTCGGAGCAAGCTTAGGCCTGTCCACACGAAGAGAATGGGAGGCACAGAGAAGTCCAAGGAGGTACTTGCAAGATATAACCTCACCACATGAGCTTTAGTGATTTAATGAGACCGTAGACGTGTGTCGTCTGGAAGGCCTTAATTTTTCATGCAAGCAGTGTATGAATTGCATTCTCTATTTGTTGTAGACAGGTGGAAGGCCGCGCACTCTTGCGATCCGACTGCAAAAAATATCATTGAAAAAACAGGCGTAGGGTACATAATGTCAAGACGGACAGGAGGAAACATCAACTATATATGAGCTAGTGCATGCGCCCAATTGCAACTGCTCCAGTATAGAGATATGTTTAAACTCATGAAATTAAACATAAGTGAAAAACAAAAAACGGCATCTACCTAATAGTACATCCATAAATTAGGAGTCTCAAATGATCACTTAATTTGTTACAAAGTGCACACACTTAAAACATCTTAGTTTATATAAAAAAGTAGAATATGAAACTCCTAAACATCTAATGAGGTCGGCCTGAAGAACATACAGACTTGCTTGGCTGCACCAACAACTGGGAAGTAAATGCGCTTTTAGTCGAACGGGCAATGTGGCTTATCAAAGCGAACTATGCCAACATGACTGCCGCTGAAACCCAAGTCAGGTACATAAATACGGCCACCTTGAAGCGACGTGCCTTGGTACGGCACATCATAAAAGAAGGGATAGTTTGCCCCTAGGAAGAGAGAATAATGACCCCCAAAGTCATCAGACTTGAGCCTCCAATATTTATTGTTATGTGGATCAACAAGCAGCTCATAGACCATCAATCCTGTCATGAAGGGGAATATGATTTGATCATTATAATAAATCCTGTCACCAGCGCCCATGTCACGCCGACCATGACCAAACATGCATATCAAAATGATATGGCCTTCTGGGGACTTGGCAATGTACATCCCTCTTTCCATCGGACTATCCGGCAGCTGCTCGATAAATGGCCCTTGTATCATCAGTTTAGGATTGTTGCATGGCCTCTCATGAATGTCCCAGGTTAATATATTTCCAGCCTTGGTCACTGCAACAACATTTTTGTCAACCAAGATGGCATCAAAGTAATGGCTATCTTCATCATCGAAACTGCTGGAAAGGATGCCATCTCTTGTTGGTCGTGTCAAAGCTGTCCAACTCACCTCACCTTCCCGAACGAAGGCCATAAGCCCCCAGGAGAAGATGAGGAGAACCATATGACCCTCTGCCTGCCTCGGCGTGCGGCAAAGTACAACACGCTGCAAATACCATTTTCTTCCTCTATATGCTTGGCGCCTCAACTTTGAGGCAAAATCCGTATCTGTACCCAGCATCTGGGAGAATGAAGGCATGTAGCGAGTTCCATTAGTAACCGGATTGAAGAGCTTCAAATTATACTCGTGATCACTGATGACCAGCCAGTCATCTTTGCCTGCTAACCAGCTTTGCCCTTTCAATTCATCTGACTCACACTGGAACCCAATATCCGTTCTCTCCCGATGCCGGTCCCAAGAGCATCCACCACGTCCAGTTACAATATCCCCAACAACATGCTGACCAAATTTTCCTGCCTCATGATCAGCATCAATCTCCTCTTCCCCGCTACCTCCACCATAAGTTGATGTGATAAGCATGGGTAGGCCAGACCATACACGATCGATGGACCTTTTTGCAAGCTTCTTCAAATGTCTTGCAAATAGAAAGGGACCGGCAAACGCCAATGCTATAAACTTTGTTTAAGATGTAGCATGAGACATCCAATGAAAGGTTGTTCCATTGGTTTACCCCCCTGTGCGTTCAAAATAATTAATAATTAACAAATGGACGAATATTAAATCGTATATATATTAGATGATGATGTATGTGATGAAAATGACACACCAATTTAATTAATTAATTTTCTTCATTAATTTGAACGTAATGAGAACTCTAAAAGTCTCGACAATGAAGCCAATATATACTATATATGGCATATAGGTAGTATATATAGGACACATCTACTAAAAGTGGATAACAATATGAAAATAAACAATCCAAATAGTACTCAGGTTAGGTATATATGTACACATGCATGGGAGATGATCAATTATAAAGAAATCGATCAAAAGACATAAAATAAAGAAATTGAATCAACTTACTTTCTCCGACGCCTAGAGGTCTCGCAGCCATCATCCATAGTGGCCGGCCCCTTGTGGTGCTCCTCGTCGTCCATGGCCGGCCACTGGAAGTGCTGGGCGCCCATGTCATCAGTCGCCTGGTGGTGTACAGCAGCATCCATGCCCGTCATTTGGTTGACGAGTGACGACGCTAGTCGTCGGTGGCTGACGCTGTTGGTGGACAAAAGAAAGCGTATTGCCGATGCCTGGTGGTCCATGGCCGGCGCATGGTGGAAGCCGAACGACGACGGCGCCTTCTGGTGGTCGACGCCGAGGGTCTGCGCCTGCTGGAAGCCGAGGATCTGCTGATCCCGCAAGCCAAACGCCGGCGAAGCCTGTTGTTGCGCGGCATCGATGGTCGGTCCCTGGTTTGGACCGACGTCGACGGCCTCCGCCTGGAACTCGAACACCGGCGCCGGATTCAGCATCTCCAAAGCCTCGGCGCCCGGCACGTGGACCTGGCCGCCGTGAACTGGGACCTCCTGTTCAGACGCGTAGAGGATGTGCGAGTCCTGGGCCTCCTGGCCAGGGCTCTGCAGGTAGCTGGTGACATCGCCGTCAGACGCCATGGCGTGGAGTGGCTCGCCGGCGCGCGACGGACGGTGGTGGTGGGGAATGTAGGAAGGGTTGCGACAGGCCTAGGAGAAAGCGAGAGCGAATCGTCTGGTCTTGCCCTAGCTGACCAGCGGCGGCTGTGGTGGGTAGCTAGCCAACGGCGATGGGGACGGCTGGATGGAGGAATGGGAGCGTCTCTGTGTGTTGCCCTGGGCAGGGCTGGCGCAGGGGGTTTATATTTGTGGCGAAGGGGCGCGTCCTTGGGCCAGGGGGCGCGTCGATCGGGGCGGCGGCGTGGGTTTCCGCGAGCGGGGGAACTTTTCGCCATAGTTTGAGTTTCGCGGGGTTTGATTGCAGCCGTCGATCGGATCCTCCTTGTGCCGTGTGATCGACCTAGGGCACTTTGCGCGTGGGCAATTGGAGGACGCGGCTGGTCTCTAGGATCGTCCACGTCGCCTCTTATCCGGTCTCGACCACGTGGCGCTATTTTGTCCGCACATTGTCCAGGCTTCGGTACGTATGCGGAAGAGGATAGATATACGTACGTACGTAGGTAGCTAGTGCTAGCTGGGTGTTCAGTTCAACTGTCGAGAGTAGAACGCAGTAGTGATCTCGATGTACAGTGCCATGCATCCTCTACGTAGGCAAGAAAGTTATATATTTGGAACGTTTTACAAGTATATTTCCTGATGCCATCCAGATGCTCGTGCCTCGCGCTTCGTGATCTCCGAAACTACTGCATCGATCACGGAATCGACGGCTCAACCACGATGCATTTAGTTTTGTTCACAAGAAGGATCTTCTGTACGTATACGCCAGGGCAAGTTTCTGCATCATGTACAGATTAAAAGTTGTGACAGATTATGTATAGATACTACTGCAACGCACACTTGTGCGACGAACAATAATACTTGAAACACCACAGCTAGCCAAAGCAGGTACTATGGACCAGACATCATATTATCCTTCAATAACTAGTAAAGGTGACCCGCTACAGCTGATATAGATTTTAATATGTCAAAATTATTTCATTGAGAACCTTCATATAGCACACGTTGATCCTTCTCATTTTCATGTTTATTCGGTCGTCATATATAGGTTGCGCGCGGCTCCATCATCAGTAGCTTGCGGATTGTGATTGCCTGCCTAGTGCCACAACCAAGTATATAGGATAATAAAATTGAAAATGCTCCTATATACAAAGACACTACCAGAAATCGGCTATTTACTGAGTGCCGAAAGATTTGCCGAGTGTATTTTATCGGGCACTCGGCAAAAGAATGCTTTGCTGAGTGCCGGACAAAAAACACTCGGCAAAACATAGACACTCGGCAAAAGTGGGCTTTGCCGAGTGCCCAACACATCTGGCACTCAGCAAAGGTGTAACGCACGACAAATAAGACTTTTGCCGAGTGTCAGGGCACGTCGACACTCGGCAAAAGTCCCAGTCCCACCCTAAGACAACCGACGACGTCAGGGGTGTTGACGGCTCTTGGACCTTTGCCGAGTGTCCAACGCCGGACACTCGGCGAAGCCATCTTTTACCGAGTGCCTGCCCTGCGCACTCGGCAAAATAATAAAAAAAAAATCAAATTCTGGTAACCAAAATTTTTTCCTTGCCTAAATACACCTCATTGTACTTCGTGTTGAAATTTGGTACATTTCACGATCCGTTTGCTAAATTTAGTAACTTATTTTCTTTAATTATATTTTTTAGTGATAAACTAAAATTGAACTTGAAGTGATTCGAATAATGGAATTGAGTGAGGGAAAAAATGATACTCGTGTCAATGAGTTGAACGTCAGGCCGTATCCAGAAAATGAAATGAATTTTCGCACATTTTGCTCATAAAATATGAAAACGAGCGTGTGCCCAATTTTTTTAAAAATTCTATAAAATACAAATAACATCAAAAAGTCGTGAGATTTGTCAGGATGTCATGATATCACACGGGGATGTTGTGATAAATAGTAGATAAAGTTTCGCGCAAGTTGTCACGTACGTTGTTTACAAAACAGACAATATCTGAGGAAGTGACATAGAGTTTAGAGTAGGTCATCAAGATTTGGAGTCACGTGATTTTTTGAATTTGAATTTGAGTTCAAACAAATTTTTATAGACAATAGGTCATCTAAATCGTGTCATGTCAAAATGTTATGATTTTTTGAATTTGTTTGATATTTTTTAATTTTGTTTTAAGCTGCTCATGAATAATATTTGCTGAGTGTACATAAAATACACTCGGCAAAAGTTGTAGTGTTTTCGAGTGTAAAAAAAAAAGACTCGGAAAAAGTTTTTACACTCGGCAACGGTTGAAAAACGGCCATGTCGGGACCCCCCCCCCCCCCCCCTTGCCGAGTGTCCTGGATCTGAACATTCGGCAAAGGTTGGGGGGGCTTTGCCGAGTGTACAGATTTAGGACACTCGGCAAAGGGGGGGGTCCGGTTCCGTGACTTAGTCCTGTGCGCGCTGCCTCCTCCTTCTCCTTCCTTCGAAAACTGCCTCATTCCGCCGCCGCCGCTCGCGCTCCGCCCTCGCGCCGCCGTCGACTGCCACCCTCGCCGCGCTGCCTCCCTCCCCGCGCTGGCACTCTCCCCGCGCCGCCTCCCTCCCCGCGCCCGCGCCCCGGACGTCGCCCGCTCCCCGGCCACCGTCCCCGCGCCGCCTCCCTCCCGGCCGCGGCCTGCCCCGGCCCCCTCCCCGCCGCGGCCTGCCCCGGCCCCGGCTCGCCGCCGCGCCCCGGGCCTGGCTCGCCGGCCCTGCTGAGCCTCATGTCCCCGGCGTTCTTCTCCCCCTCCGGCAAGGTGAGCTGTCGTGCCTTTTTTTTGTTTTTCTATTTATTTTGTGTGGTTAATTGAGCAGTGGTTAATTGTTTTGTTTTTCTGTTTATTTTGTTTTTGTTTTGTGCAGTGGTTAATTGAGGAATTAGTTTAAATTTTGTTCAATCATTCAACAATTTGAATTGGTACGGATTCATAACAATTTGAATTGAATTCATATGAATGATAACGTGTGCTGCACAAAATGCTTGCAAATAAAGAACTCGAAATTCGAAAATAGAAATGGTGTATGTTATTGTGAAATGATTGTATGTTAATGCCTTCAATGTTGATGCCGATTGCGAGCGAGGATTGTGGATAGAAATAGCTGTCATTTCCAATTGCTATATGAGTTGTGATTGTCGGCCATCGTGCCGTTGGTTTTTTGCAGGTATTGGAAACCTCACCGTGTAGGGGAGGTCCGAAATTTAGAATTGACATAGTTATGCTCTTTTTTTTTCAGGTAGAGGCTATTGCACCATCTTCCACTCTTCCTTGAGTCGTCACTTTGCAGGATAGCAAGGTGAGACATAAAAAACCACTCTTTTCCATTCATGTTTTTAGGTCACGTGAAACCTAGTTAGGCGTCTCCCGTTCGAAAGAGATACGGTTAGAAATATGCATTTCTTTGCATATGTATAGCCGTATCTGTTTTGAATTGTCCACGTTTTTTGGACAGCCCGAGGATGTGTAGATGGGTTAGTTTTCGTGCTCTATTCCTATCCGAGGCAGAGTTTCGGCACCATCTCCCAGTTGTTCTCCGGATACACAATCTCCTTGTTAGGACGTGTATTTGGAGAACAGCGGGGAGGTGCTGCCGAAATTCTGTCTCAGATAGGTGTAGAGCATGAAAACTAACCTCATCTACACATCTTCGGGTGGGACTAGGACCTATCTTCACCTATTAGGCTGTATAAGTGAACGGTAGATGCAATTGATTTATCTATTACTCGGTGATATGTTAGAGGATGGATGACCGTGAGTGGATGTACACGGGCCGCCAAAGTCAGAGTTCGTGGACTAAAGAATGGATTCAAAAGACTCAAGTTTTCATGAACCAAGCATTTGCCAATGTTCAAGGGTCGCATCCTCGAACTTTCTGTCCATATAGTGAATGTGAAAACCGTAAGAAGCAAACAAAAGAGGAAATGGGTAAACATCTCATAAAGTATGGATTCATGGAGAACTACAAACGGTGGACCAGTCATGGTGAGGCCGATCGTGTGCGACACGAGGTCGTTAGACCACGCATCGATGAGGATTTTGACGAGGATGCTGGGGTAGCAGACATATTGAATGACTATGCAGCGGCACACAACTTCGAGGAAGGCCGCAGGGAGGAGGAGCTAGAGCCAACTGCAAAGGCGTATTATGATATGTTGGATGCGGCACAGCGGCCCCTTCACGGGCATACCAAGATTTCTCAACTGGATGCCATTGTGCGCCTGATGGCTGTAAAGTCCCAGTTTATCCTGAGTCACCGCAATTTCGATGTTATGTTGACAGTTATTGCCAGCATGCTTCTGGAAGGTCACATTCTGCCCAAGAACATGTATGAGTCACAGAAACTACTTCGTGCACTTAAGATGCCATATGAGAAGATACATGCTTGTCTGAAAGGATGCGTGTTATTCCGTAAAGAATACGCAGAAGCCTTGTACTGTCCAAAGTGTTCATCCTCACGGTACCTGGAGGTAGAATCAGGTGATAGTGAAAAGCGGCAGACGTCGGTCGCTGCGAAAATCCTACGGTACCTCCCGTTCATATCGAGGATCCATCGTCTTTACATGACCGAAGAGACCGCGAAACAGATGACATGGCAAAAAAAAGGAGTGCGATACCATCCTGACAATCTTGTACATCAGGCCGATGGTGAATCCTGGACACATTTTGATCAAATCCATCATGAGAAAGTAGATGAGGCTCGTAATGTACGTGTGGCACTAGCAACAGATGGGTTCAATCCTTACGAAATGGGGGCTACCCCATACACTTGTTGGCCCGTGTTCGTTATACCACTCAATCCCCCCCCCCCCCCCCCCCGGCGTCCTCTTTCAACGACAGTACATATTCTTGTCCTTGATAATTCCTGAACACCCGGGGAATAATATGAATGTGTTCATGGAGCCTCTGATCAATGATTTGGAACGTGCTTGGAAGGAAGGGGTATTGACATACGACAAAGCAACAAAGACAAACTTCAAAATGCATGTTTGGTACCAGTATTCTCTGCATGACCTCTTGGCATATGGGGTATTCTGCGGGTGGTGTGTTCACGGCAAGTTCCCATGCCCAGCATGCAAGTCAAAGCTGATGATTCATTACTTGAAGAAGGGTGGCAAGTATTCTTCGTTCGACAAACACCGACAATTCCTCCCTCTTGATCATCCATTTAGAAGAGACATAAAGAACTTTACGAAGGGTGGCAAGTATTCTTCGTTCGACAAACACCGACATATGATTTTGCACCTCCCGTATGACGCACGAATGGGTGGGCCTGTGCAGAACCGTTGGTTCTATTCCATTGAGAGATGTCTAAAGGTTCTCCGAACTAAATGTAAAAATAAATGCAAAATTGAAGCTTCCATGGCAGAGGCATACCTTCTCGAGGACGTGTCAAACTTCACTACAAAGTACTAGGCTGACAACCTTCCTAGCATGCATAATCCACCCCCTCGTTACAATGCTATCGAATTTGAGTCGAGCCTCTGCCTTTTCCAAGGGCAACTTGGAAGTGCAAATGGTGCCACCAGCAAGTTCTTGGCATACAACGAGTGGCGCACGATCATGCTATATGTGTTGACCAACCTTAAGGAAACCGCGTCGTACATAGAGTAAGTTCTCAACAAACCTACTTTTGATTAGTCACTCTTCTGCATCAAACCCTCTAATCTTGTTCCTCGTTAGCACAGAGAATTTGTTCATCAATTCTGGTGATGATCAAGGAATCCTACTTCGAATGAAATTGACTCCCTACTTAAACAAGGTGCGGGAAGTGGAAAACCCGATTTCATTTGTTGGTTCAAAAAGAAGGTACTGTCAAACCGATTTATCTCGTACTTAGTTTGACATGCGGTACGTTGCTCTTAATTGATGACCTATCCTGCACTATCTTGCAGGGCTAAACCGATGAGTCCATGAATGCTGAGTTGAGACAAGTTTCCAACGGCTGTGACTATAGGGTCATGTCATTTAACGGTTATGACGTCAACGGATATCACTTTCACACAACAAGCTACGAGGAGAGTCGTCCCAATCGACGAACCACAAATACGGGAGTTTTTACGCCCGGCGATGATGGCGTCGAGTATTATGGAAGAATCGAAAAGATATATGAATTATCTTTTCCTGGTTGCAAACCTCTTAATCCTGTCATTTTCAAATGCCATTGGTTTGACCCGGAAGCAATAAAACGGACTCCTAATCTTGGGCTAGTCGAAATTCGACAGTCAACCGTCTTACCAGGAGACAATGTCTATATCGTGGCTACTCAGGCCACGCAAGTTTATTATCTCTCATACCCGTGCCAAACCGACGAACGTCTCCAAGGTTGGGATGTTGTGTACAAGGTATCGCCACACGGTAAACTACCTATCCCAAACGATGCCAGTTACACCATAGACCCAAAATACATATGAGGAAGATGACTTCTTTCAAGACAATGGGCTGGAAGGGAGTTTTGTGATAGACTTAACTGAAGTGTTCGGAATGGAAGTAGACAATGAGGACGCTGGAGATGAGGTTGATAATGGGAAGGACTTACAACTTCTTGAGCGATTACATCTGGACAGTGATGACGACATTCCTCCTCCTTCGGAGAACCTGCATGATTATGTCGACATGCACGTATTATCGACTATGATGATGCAACTAATGATCCACCTATTATCGACGATGATGATTATTTCTGATACATGTATGATCCGTACTAATTAGACTACTGCTTCTAATACTATGTGATTTCGGTTACTGTTTTTCTTTATTTATAATACTATGTTATCTCTTTTAAAATATGCTAATTTGTTGACTTGTTTTAATTGCAGGTGATTGGAGAACGATGGTGGGCGGCGTAGGCAAAGCTGTGACCAAAGCTGTGACGAGGTCCTTGTCCATTTTCTACCGAGATGACGCCGAGGGTAGTCAGCGGAGAGGTGCAAGCAAGGGTGGAGGGAGAGGTCGAGGGAGAGGTGTAGCGAGGTCATCGTCGCCAGAGCAGGAGCACGAGGAGCAGCAGCAGTCTGAGTCGTTTGAGGAGGAGGTGGAGGAGCGCGAGGATGGGGAGGGGACGAGGAGGAGGAGCACGAGGACGGGGAGGGGGACGAGGACGAGGGCGAGGACGAGGAAGGGGACGAGGAGGAGGAGCACGGCGAGGACGAGGAGGTGCAGGGCCAGGCCCCTACGCCCCGGTTGCGAGGGGCGTCGACCTTGCCGAAGCGACCGATACCTTTGGACCGTCGTCCGATAGTTCGCCCGCTCCCTCCCCGGTAAGTAACTTTAAATGTTACCAATACACTTTCATTTCATTTGTTTTAAATTACAAACGATACTAACACGTTATCTTAATGATTTCGGTAGGAATTGGGATTATATCGCCGCGGGTTCTCACAAACGCAAGGTGAACGGCATCCTGGGTCTTTTGTGCAAGCAACACTACCCTGGAATGGTTAAGATTGGCGAGACAATAGAGATGGCGGACACGTTTGAGCACTACGCCGCCGTGAACGATGTGCGGGATTGAGATGGCAGGAAGTACTGGCACAAGATGGAGCGGGTGATCATGGAGCTTTGGGTAAGTGTTTCTCACTACATTGCTCAACACATTGCATTTTATTGATGATTCTTGAAATAATGGTTCGATACACCGCGTTTCTGTGCAGGATTTCTACAGATACAAAGAAGGATACGGGGACCTGGCGTGCCAGACGGCATGTAAAGCGTGTCAGAAACTTATGAAAGACATGATATACGAGGCGCGCACCCAGGCCATCGCTGATTTTAACACTTCCATGAATGTGAGGGTTAAGAGGAAGGCGGCAGCAACGAAGACGCTGACGAAGGAAGAATACTTGCAGGTAAATAGGGAACAAGCTTTCATGAGATTAAGTATGTTTAATTTTATCTTCTTATATGTCATATGCTTGATGACGTGCAGGTGATTCCGTGGTGGATGGTAGCGCATCCCGATTGCTGGGAGGTCTTGGTGGACAAGTGGTGCGCCGAGGACTGGGTGGCGAGGCACGAGGCTTGCCGACAGCGTCGGTTGTTGATGCAAGGTCCATCACACCATCAGGGCAGTCTTAGCCTCAACGAATATGCGGCAAAATACGTATGTCAAATCATTTCTTCACTCTAACTCTTAATAACGCATAATTTCTAATCATGTTTCTTTCCTCAGTTGGCGGCTCATGATGGTGAGCCTATCAACACCTTCGAGGCTTTTGCTTTGTCCCACAAGGGCAAGGCGACGGCGGAGATCCACTACAACCCGGAGGACCCGCCCAAGGCGTACAGCAATCCGTCCACCTATAGCCACCTCAAATCGTACTCAGAGGTGGAAAAGGAGGTCTATGGGCAAGACTATGATCCGAGGTCACACGACCTCGATGGAGAAGTCGTCATGAGGGCTGGAGGAGGCAAGAAGCATGGGTGGTACTATCTCGATGACAGCGTCATCGACACGGCCAGTACACCCACGCTCTCTCAGATTCGAGCACGGACCATTAGCGGTGGCCCGAGCATACGCGAACGACCGACCGCTACACAGACCCTCCAGGTTATTACTGGCACATTCCTTGTTAGTTTAATTTTTTCATTTGATTCAATACTGCACTCGAGTAACATTTGATTCAATATTGCAGGCCCAGCTTGAGGAAGAGAGGATGAGGCGGGAGCAACTCGAGGCGGCTTTGGCGCAGCAGGTGCAGACGCAAGTGTAGGAGGTGCGGATGTAGATGCAGACGGAAGTGCAGGATATGTACGCCTACTTTCACGCTCAGTTTGCGGTGATGGGTCACCCACTGCCGCCACATCCGACATGGGCTCCTCGTCCTCCCATTTCTTCTCCGAAGCAACCTTACACAACTTAGAGACTTATAAAACATAGACAAACTTTCAGACTTAGAAAACCTAGAGACTTAGAAAACTTAGCTGTGCTATACATGATGTATCACAAATGTTATGTCTTCCTTTGTGCAGCCGATGCCTAGGTCAGCGGGGTCGAATGCTGGGGCTGGGGCTGGGCCTGTGATACAGGACGTGGATCTATCGGCAGCTCGCACTCTTTTCCCACTAGTACCCCCGTCCTTTGATCCATGATTTGTGTTTTGTGGACTATATGTGTGGCTTGTGAACTATTTGTGTACTTGTAAGCGTTTATGGAATATTTGAACACTTGTGAACGTTTGTGGACTATTTGTGGATTTGTGAACACTTTGTGGACTATATGTGTATTAATTATTGAATTGTGGACTATTTGAGGATTTGGATGTGGATGTGCTTGTGAAATGAATGTATATTGTCATATATATTAAATGCCTGTGTGTTTGTCAATTGGATTAACAGAAAAAACAATAAAAACAGGTTCTGGAAAAGACCTTTGCCGAGTGTATTTGCACTGACACTCGGCAAAGGGGGGTGTATTTGCACTGACACTTGGCAAAGGTACCACCCTTTGCCGAGTGCCAGCACGTAGGACACTCGGCAAAGGCACCTTTGCCGAGTGTCTGCGAATTATGCACTCGGCAAAGCTTTCCCGAGTGTAAAATCTGACACTCGGGAAAGCTTTTCGCCGTCAGGCCGACGTCCGTCAAATTTTGTTTTCCGAATGTAAAATTTGACACTCGGGAAAGCCTTTGCCGAGTGCCCGACAAAAAACACTCGGCAAAGGGGGTATTCGCCGTGTATACCCTCGCCGAGTGTGCTTTCTAGAGTGCTACACTCGGCAAAGGCTTTGCCGATTGTATTAGGGCATTTGCCGAGTGCCCCAGGCACTCGGGAAAACAGGGAATCCTGGTAGTGAGACATGCATTTCTTTCTATTGAATTAAGTGAATCACCTTCCACAGCCACGAGAACTCATTGTCTGCAGTTTCGACATATAGACTGCATCCTTTTGTTCGTTCCTTGATATTCTACCAATTGTTTTTGTATGGCTCCCCACATGTTAAAAAAATTCCATTGTTTTAGTTCTTCAGAAGGATCTTTTTTTCTTTTATATCTATTATATACATCGAACCATAGCAGATTATCTACCGCTTATCAGTTATTTTCTCATTGGCTTAACTCAAAATGTTTGACTCTTTTCACTACTATCTCAAATGAAGGGATCTCCATAGATTGTCAAATGCATCATAACTTTGTCACCTTTTGCTGTATAGAGCTGAACATTGTGTCTGGCACAACTACTATGTAATTTGATTTTACTAAGCTAATTATCTACTCCACTTTTCTTTATAGGTTTTCCAAAATTCGGTGAGCTCTACATGCTTGACATCTTCTTTTTTCGCGTACCAAGTTGAAATGAGGAATTTTACTAGATTGTTGAATATTATGGCTTTTTTGTATTGTGAAGAGTGAACACTTGCTATTTCTTCAAATATATTTTTCTTTGCCCTATATGCTGAGTTGATCATGCGTCCAAGCTCTTATTCATGGTTTAGCGGAGCTGCTGCCTGCATCTGCCAGCGCTGCAAAATATTGCACCAAGATGTGCTACTACTTTAATTAAATAATTTATGAATGGGATTATGTGTATCGTTGTATCCTTTTTCATGGTGCGTTTCAGGTTATTAGTCTGCTGGATTTTCTTTATAGAACTACATAGATGGAAGGAAGTTTCAATGCAGTGGATGAAAAAGAAATTTTGTTGCACTAGATTTTCCTTATAAATATTTAACTTGCGCCATATGTAGGCTTGACATAATTGAATATATAGACATCTGTGCGAAGCTAGAGTCAAGCAACCCCAGCAAGGGGGAACCATGACTGACTCCCATCGTGGACCAGCTCCAGTCAATCTACAGTTTACACGGTACAGGATAGCACAAATCGTGTCACCTTTATTGCACCGGTTGATAATTGAGTTGTAGTATACACCCTGTTCATCTCGCAGCTTTACAGCAGCTGTTTTGCAGCCGCTGCAGTATTCGCAGTTATTTTTCAGCAGCAGCTACAGTGTTCGCAGCAGCAGTTACAGCGTTCGCAATTATTTTTCTGCAGCCGCAGCCGCAGCTGCAGCCTGCCGAACAGCCTGATAATAGTTTACTTGACTTCGAGGTCAGTCAACGATGAATAGCTCGTTGTGCACGGCGGTTTTGTGGCAGCGAAGGTGGTTTGGTTTGTGTGGTTACAGCAGTGCATGTTCCCCTTGCCCATGGCTTTCCTGTTGGACAGCCTAATATTGGGAGCATTAGCCTAATTCAAGCACGTTCGAGCTACAACTTCTTTAAGTTCCAGCAACATTTTTAAAAGTGTCAGAAAATTAATTTAGAAACTGAATGTTTTTAAGCAACAGTAAAACCCTTCCAAAAAAGGAGGATAAAAAAGAGATCCGCTTATGATGCAGGTTAATTTGCGATTTGTCCACGTTTGTTTGCTCGTTGCCAGACGCTTGCCGGATTCTGACTATATTATTCGTAACACGTGTGATTTCTAGTAGATTATTAATTGTTTGTGAAATATATCATGACATGTGTCTTTCAGCTGCTCATAGGGTTGTTCCGTTTGCATAGATTGAGAACGTGTCTCTTGTCTCGCATTCCGAATCTACACGATTCCAACCATTTCAATCAATCGAGTTCGTTTTTTATCATTATTGGACATGTTCTTCAGTTGCGCGTACGGTGGTACTGCCATTAAAGATGTGACTATGTATTCTAAAACTAATTTACTTCGTACTTGCAAATATATCTTTCTTATCAATAAATTTGTTACAATGAATTTTTATGACACGGAAGACATAGCCTCATTAGCAATTTACATCCAGCGGAAATTACATATTCACGGATCAAACGATGGCACTTCGCAGTTGGGTCCTCGAGCAGCCTGGTACATCATCCTCGGGATAAGGCTCCTGTATTTGTCCTCCACCCTCTTCTCCAGCAGGTACGAGATTATACTCTCAACCTCTGATTTTACGTGCAGGTAGAGATCATTCGCTGCTTGCTTGTCAGTCAAGACGTCCTGCCGTCCCCTCGTTGGAATCGGCTTTCCAAAGCGGTAGTAAAACCTGCCGGGCATTTTCAGATATAACCCCGGAAAGAACACCTCATGGTCAACCTCCCTGCAAGAGCAATAGTGCAGGAGTTTAGGAGTCATCAGTGTGAGTAGCTATCTCAGAATAGTACCTACTATTATTTAATAATACTAGCTAGTGTTCTTAAATAATAGTAGGTAGTATGGGGGACAGTAAAAGTCAAGCAAATCTGTAGTAGATATGTGTGTGTACCTTAGCTTTAGATGGTCGCTATATGCTTGTATCATTTCCTTGCCGAAGGGTGCATTCCTGATATCGTCGAACGTACAAAGAATCTGATGGGAATAAAATTGGTATAAACACACAAGTTATCTAAATCAGCTGCAGAGCAAGTTAAAGAAAGTAGAAACTCGCAGATGCGGCTATGTACAAAGAAAGAAACACGACAAAGACAAGTAATTTCGTTTCAAATAGCAGGGGGCATATTGCTTACTTCTAGAAGATCATCCTCTCCAACGACTCCAAAAGGCACAATGGTGGCGTTAAACTGTGCCGCCATCCTGACAAATTCGGTCTGGGCTGGCCAGAACAACCTGTGCGCCTCACCCTGCAAATTGCTCTTCGATTTAAGCATGGAGACCGTGCAAGATCAGCAACGCGAAACAGTTTATTTTCTGTTAACCTTGCAATGGAGCGCCTCCCGGTGGCCGCCGGGGTACAGGAGAACGAACTCGCCGGCGGCGAGAAGCTCGTAGATGTACTTGTACTTGAGCGGCACGCCTCCCCAAAGGTTAAGGAAGTCGAAGAAGTCGTGGCCCTGTGACCACGCCCTCATCTTATTGGGGAACAGCAGCGGGTGCGCGATGCCGCGGACGACAACGCCTTTGTGGCGCAGGAACTCCGCGACCAGCGAGATGAGCTCGATGCCCAGGAGCATGTGGTTGCCGACGAGCAGGACCGGGCCGTCCTGGGGGACGCCGGCGAGGCCCCGGACCACCGTGCCGTTCTCCATCGTCGAGTACATCACCGGGCAGGTCCTGAACCTGAGATCACTGCATTTTGTTTTTCCATGACAAACACATCGTACATGTCGTCAGTTTCATTTGGACATGTTTAGATTGCTCATGGGATGCACGTGACGGGTGATGATTCTGGTTACCAGCTAGCTTTGTCTACTTCCTTTAGCTCGGTTGCGGATGGAGGGATGAAGTCGAAAACCCGGTGGTATCGCCTCGAATGGCGGTAGAGATCGGTGCACTTGATGATGGATGAAACATGGACACCGTACTCCTGAAATGTGTATTCAACTAATCAGCCACTCCGTTGAAGAACAATATACTGTTTCTCTTCTTTTCAGTTCAAAAAATACTATACTTTAATCCGGTAAACCTCACCAACAGTAAACTGTGACCATGTCTCTCAAAGAAGTAGACTTTGCATTGTGGTAACAACTTTTGTAGCCTGTTAGCTTCAGCTTTGCTTGGAAGTAACCTGTCAGCACAGCTGAGAGAAAGCATACCAAATTCGAAATTATTGTTCTATCATGTAATGGAATTTATCAAGATGAATTTGTAAGGGGGTAAGTAAACTGCTTAACGTATCAGATTAGTTACCTGACTAGCAGTAGCACTTCAGCCTGAACTGACTGTAGTCGATAATTAGCATAGGAAGCAGCACGTTTGATCAGCTTCATTTTCCATTGCAATGTGTCCTTTGGTATTTTGTCCAGTATGTTCTGCAACGGAAGGCTCACATTTATCGCACTTTATGATTACAACAAAAGACTAACATGCGGACAATCATCAGGACAACCATTACTGTTCCCTCTATATTTACTCAATAAATCGGTCTCGCATTTACAGGATGTGAAGGTTATGGTAAATACCGAATGCTTCAGGAAAGATGACATGTTACATGTCAATCTGTTCAGTGCTGCTAAAGGGTGCTTCCCATTTATCATGCTACCTACAGCCATCTCCACTTCATTGTCTGTTATCATAGTCAGGAAAACACAACGATCAAAATAGGAACAACTAAGTACCCTATTTATCGTGTAATTTCGAATCAACTTAATGTATCACCATGCATGGTGGAGTTTGCTACAATCCTACTTTTTTTCATTTTTGTCCTTCTGCTGCAAAAATATAAGGTACTTACCAATGTTATAGTTCAATAGAGCTGTAATGGCCATGGAAGCCTGATCTGAAAACAGGCTGACAAACGATAGAAGTTGTTGTATGTCTGAATTCTCAAATGATGTTGCTGATCCAATTAAAAACGAAAGAAATTATATATGTCCAAAGAAAATGTTAATTCGTAAGATTGGTGTAAAAAGAATCTTGCATACCTGGATTAACCAGTACAAGTATCAAATCAATGTGTGGATTACGAGCAGCTACTGCAAGTGCCAAGCATCCTCCAAAAGAATTCCCCAATAGATAGATGGGCTTGTTAGGAGAAGAGGCATGCTCTTTTGTCACAACATCTTCTACCATTGTAAGAAGTTCTGAAAAAGAAAAGCGCTTAACCAAGCAATTAACCTTGACAAGATTATTCTTCAATATGAATCATAACGTATATTGCAAACAGATCATCACATATGTGCTTCAGACAGAAAATCCTCTAAATTAATTCACATACAAATGTCAATACCTTCGAATGGCGTACGATCGTGAAAAGGAACATGCATGCATCTAAGTTCAAAAATCCTGCAAAGGGAATACAAAGTAAGTATCTGACGTTATTATTCAAGGCATGAATAATTAGGTTCAGATTTGTGGAGCTGGTTGTGTCCATGTTCTAATCTGAAGGAGAAAACATATCCTATCCAAACATCAACAAACAGAACCCTCTTGATTCTGAATTGCTTAAAGAGTTTTCTTACTAAGATAATGGATGTCTCTTTGTAAAAACAGATGCGGTCAGAATTTTAGTCTAGTGGAAGTGTGAACCATCTGTACATTATTCTATTTGTATCATACCTTCCAAGTGCCTGGTGATGCATGAAGAGACCCATCCCCATCCCATCTACTCCTGATAATTTATGACACCAAAATAAACATCTCAAATTAGACTGTAGGACTAACTTTTGACTACTACACAATTGAGGAATCCATTCAACGTCGTTGACCACGCATCATTTTGCTGTATTTACCTGGCAGATACAGCATTACTGGAGCATCCTCAATCGGCGAATGCGCGTCCACCGGGCAAAACCAGCGCGGTGGTCCACTGTCATGCTCCACCAACTCTCCGATTGCTCGGTAGTAATAATCGAGATCCTTAACTTTCTGGTACCCATCGTCATACAGTGCTTCAAGCCCCCGGTAGCTTGCCTTCAACCTCCCGGCATGATTGAACTGGTAGCTGATCCTCTCGAATAAGCCATGTCGGCGCCATGGTCGCCAGAATGCGGTGGCCTGCGAGTGTGTAGAGAGGGAGAGACTCGCCATTGCTGTGAGATGGAAAGCTTTTCGGAGAGTTCCTGGTATGGTCTTGTGGAGGCCGAAAAGAACGGAGTCATGCGTTTGGGAGTCGTCACGGTGTGCAACCAAGCAACTGGAACCGAATGAGGCACAAAGGGTGTGAGTTAGGACTGTGGAGTGTTGTGGACTTGTACTCCAGTGGTTCATATTTGTGTGATTTGGTCACGTGTAAATCAATCATATTTGACAACGGTCAGATTATGCTTCAGCAAAATTGTATAAATTAGCATACGTCACTTGAAGTTTGAGATTTTCACCATATCTCAGTTGCAAAGACCGACCCATCAAATTGTATTCTATCGGTAGAACCATCCAGATGCGCACATGCATCATCGACTCAACTCATTTTTACTAATTGGAAGTAGTCGACGAAGTCCTTATCGAAGTTATAAATTATTAGAAATATAATCTTCATATTTTTTTTGGGATTCCGCCAAAATAAAGAGCTAATTAGAGCTTAAAATTGCCGCACCAAATTTTGCCATTTGCGCATTTTTCATGTCAACGTGATGAATAAGTCTCATGTAAATACTTTCATGGTAACATAATCAATAAGTCTCCCGCAAAATCGCATTAGTGTGATTAGCAGCTTTAAACATGCATTTGCAGCATGATATTTAAGTGAACTATTTTTTCATACCATGCTAAGAATTTGGCTTTCACAAATTCGCCTATAAAAGAAATGAGATACTGCTTGAAGAGTCAAAGGCGATACTACAGGCGCCTTGCGTTCGGCGCTCATCTGCATCCTCTCCCTCTCGCCCTCCAGCCCTGAGCCTGATCGCGATTTCCGAACCCGAAGTATTCTAAGGGAGATGATTCTGAGATTACGCGTTAACTTGTTTTTTTAAATTTCCGATTCTTTTTAGCTTCGAGGCCAGTAGGCGCTAGTTGGTGCCGAAGTTCACTACCACGCGGATGGGCACCACGTGTTCGAAAAAATGCCAGACTGGAAATAACGGTCACCGTTTCCTCGTCTCCTGTAGATTGAGACGATGCTGGTTCCTTTTGCTGCTTATCTTCTCGTCGCTTCAGGGTTTCAATAGGAAAGACGTCTACTTCTGGAAGCAGATGGGCAAAGGCACGCTTTGCACCCACATGCTCTTTTGGTGTCGCCTGGCTCTGGAGCGAGATGCCGCCGCTTGGCTGGTAGAGAAACTCTGCTGTCTTGTAATTAGAACTTTAGAAGGTGAGGAGATAAACAGCGGTCACCTTTTGCCTCATGGCCTAACTCATATTTCGTTTCAATAAGTTCATCTTTGCAACTCGTATTCCAAGTTGCCAATATTTTGCTGTGTTTCCGAACCCAAATGATGCAAAAGGAAACAATTTGACTGAAGTTGGTATTCTTCCTAATCCTCTGTTTTCCTCTTAAAAGAAGAATGAAAAAAGAACATTGAATGCTGGAGTGTCCTTGTCAGTAGATAGCATATTCAGCCAGTTTTGAGTAAACCTTGAATTTGAAAAACATGAAATGGTATATCACATAAGTTTGGGAGCTTCTCATATATATACAAAAATTCGAAACATTAGTAGCTTATCGGTGCTAATCACGGTCCAAATTAAAAATCAGTTGCACATGCCAGTAAAAAATCAGAAACATTTACAGCTGCATTTTTGTACTGTATACTTTGTATAATCTACTGTACATCACTACATTAGTATAAAGGGGGAAGATTTCCTCCTGAATGAATTGCAACTGATTAAAGAGTTGCATCGAACTAATGTTGTCCTGCCCAATCAAAGATGGATGATAGCTATTCTTCTTCCATCTTTCTTTGATGTAAGATTTCAAACATCCAACCGCACTATCACACAACCATATGTGCAGCTAATTATCATGGTTCAAAAGTAGGAATTTCTGCAGAAACTCCCCATGTTGCCTGGTATAATGCACGCTGTGTTATACTCCTGTAAGGGTCTTCCTCCCTCTTCCTCTTCAGATATGACATTATGCCCTCAACTTCTGATTTGATATGCAAGTACATTTCGTTTGCGCTCTTTCTATCTCTGACAACATCGCTCATCCCTTTTGTTTCGATCGGTTTGCCAAATAAGTAGTAGAATCGACCAGGTACCTTGGGGACGAGAGCGGGCAAGTACATGTCTTGATTCCCTTCCTCTCCTTTGACGCTGTCCCTGTAATGAATGTTGTGCATGCCATAAGTGAACTAGAACTCGACTGAACAAATAAATATGTAAGGTCGGATATGATCGTTTTCTGTCGATGTTTAGAAAAATAGCTTGAACTCTGACCTCATTCTTTGTCTTTGGGTTTCTTTGTTGATTGATTCTATCCACTCCCGGAGGAATGGAATGTTCTTCTGATCATTATAATCGAGAACCAGCTGCAGAAACAGTGCACAGAGTAGCTGAATTTAGTTTCATCAGATGCCATAGTAAACTACATACAGACATGTATTAACTGCATATGGCCTGTAGTCTTCACACATATTGCAGACAAAGGAATACTAAGCAAAGCAAGGAACTTGTGCAGATGAACTTTTCTGGCAATATTTCCATTTTTACCGATGGATAGGTAACTTTTGAAGACCATGTAAAGTTATCATCTTGTGCTGGTGTGAAATATCTACAGTTAACTGTATCAATAGTATTTTAAGCACTGAAATTTGACAGGATCATGTTCAGATTTATCCTACGGAGCAAAAGTATCTACCTCTAGAACATCATCTTCTCCAACACACCCAAAAGGTATGATAGTAACACCAAACCGTGCAGCCATTCTTACGAATTCTGGTTGATCTGGCCAAAATAACTTGTATTCTTCACCCTGCAAAATTAAGAAGTACATCTATAAGGAAAAAACAGGAACAAAAAATGATACAAAAGATTGGAAGCGTCATTTATTCTTTTCCAAAGTGACACCAGCTCATTTTGAGTCGGTTTTAGCATATCAGATTGAAATCTTACTATTAAAATCTTTTTGTGCCTATGGGGAGAGCCATGATAATGAAAATGTACTTTCATAAAAGAACTCAAACACGCAAGAGAGCTGCGGAAATGGACTGGACACAAAGCAAACACATATGCACAAACAGAGACACACTCACATAATTCAACACAAACATCAAATTACCATGCCTTGACAGGCGCTACAACAAACTGATTACCTCGCCCAAGGATTAATTCGCAACCACATTTACTATGAGAGTACAGTAAGGCCGAAATGTACCTTGGTATGATTGACGTTTCTAAAACAGTTATTGATTCAGTTGCTATTAATCACACCATGTTTTTAAACTAATAATGAGCTAATCGAGGAAAAAACACAGACCTTCCTATGCAGAGCTTCTCGAACACCACCAGGATAAAGCAGAACAAATTGATTCCTCTTGAACAACCTATACATATTGATTGGAGTGACCGGTAATCCACCATACATAGAAACTGTATCAAACCGAGATATTTCCTGGCGTGAAGACTCAAAGTTTGCTCCAAACAAAACCGGGTGAGCCATGCCACGAACAACTGTTTTCTTCTCCCTCAAGAACTCTTCATACAATGGACTCAACTCAATCCCCATGAGAGCATGATAGCCCACAAACAAGACAGGACCTTGGTCAGGAACACCACCAAGGCCACGCACAATTTTTCCATTCTTCAGAGTAGACATCATCACCGATCCCAGTGCAAGGTGAAACAGTCTGCAGATATTCATGCCACTTAGTTTTTTGCAAAAATAGCATTCAAATGTGGAATCGAACTTACAGAATTTTAATGCGTACTTGTGGTCCTCATCAAATGTCTTCTTGAACTCACTCAATGATGGGGGCAGGTAATCGCTTACGAAATCCCGTTGTCGGCCGCGACGATACATATTCGCTCCTTTTATTACAGATAATAGATTCATACCATCCTCCTGCTCATGCAGAACGTGCCTTTCAGAATGGCAGACTAAAGAATTTACACTGCGGTATATACTATAGATGGCTGAGAACACTGGAAGCATTGCAAGTGCTATGTACCAAGAGTAGCGTGTGGCCATTGTCCTTGAAGTACCGAACTCTGCAGTTTTTCAGTGTCTTGTATAGTTGATCCGCCTCTTCTCCGCTTGGCAGTAGATTGTCATTCCCACTGAATATAGAGATATTTACAATATGAGAAAATATGTTGAGATTAAAGTCATCAGAGACCACAAACCTACAAGGTATATGCAGAAATATTTTAGCAAGGACCTTGCAAGAAATAAAACTTCAGCCTGCACAGCATGAAGACGAGAATTTGCATAGGCTGCTCCAGTCTTAAGAAGCTTGAGCTTCCACAAAAGAGTATCCCTTGGTATGATATCTGCCAGTTCCTGAAACACGAGGAGCATGAATTCTAAAACAATAATACGAAATGTTTCCTTAAGAAATTAAGTATTGGTAGCTGATTTCATCATGAATGGGTAAAGAAAGCACGTGTGCAGCATAGTGAACTACAAGAGCTACAATTTTTCTCTATCTTTACCAACATGTAACTGATACCGGGATGCTTTCCTAAATTTAATACTTAGATACTTCGGCTGATAGAGTCAGGATTGGTATAATATTATTGAAGAACCTTGAGCTTTTCTTTCTTTATTGAAAGAACAGACATATCAGCGCTTGACATGTATGAGTTATTACTCGCAATAAATATGAGTGAGATTTCAATATCTGGAAAAGAAAAATGGAAGTGGGAATAGTTAACATACTGAAAGCAAAGGTAGCATTGAAGTGAGGCTATCTGCCAATTTCTGGAGGCTTTCAGGAGGAGATAGGTTGTTTTCAATGCTAACTGAAGCCATCTTCAGGGGGTCACCTGTAAAGCAAATCCTTAAATAAGTACAGAATGCCATTCCTTTTCTTCCATTGCTTACAGCTCTAATATTTATTCAATCATCAATAAAACATGCATTCTCTTGTTTTGCTACTTCTCAAAGTGTCAAATGACATCCATTTGAGACTTTCAACCATCACCAAAAACAATTGAAAACACAGACCAATCAAGATAAATGCCAAAATAATAGAAATTTGGGAAGAACAGGAAAAAAGTATAACTGCAAAATGTTTAAGAAATCATTTGAAAAGAAGTTATTGAACTTTCTCGGAAATTCTGGTTTTATTTTTCTCTAGAATATTACAACAAAAGATGATTAGGATAAAAATACTTCTTGCTGCTGTCACTACAAAATTTCTTGAACTCCCACCCCTACACCGCCATTACTTATCTGAATGTGTACGATTATCTAGTATTTGTAGTTATTCCGACTTCTTTGCTATTTTTAGTGATAATCAAATGATGATTACCTTGCAGGGATGGAAAATATGATACAAATTAGCTGCAAGAATAGTATTTTGGGGATAGAAGGAAAATTCTTAGGACAGCAATAATCAGAGAAAATACAGAATAATAATTTTGAAGTACAGTTAACCGACTAACAAGGTGACAGTAAAGAGGATCTATACCCATAACAAAACTGAGGAGATATGGAACTGTGAAATGAAATTCGCTTGGTATTGCTTCCAAAAGGGGCAGTACTGGCTGCAACGGAGTCTTTGCAAATGATGTTGCTGGAAAATAATCAACAGGTTATTTGACAACAATCAGGAAAAAAAAGGAATATTAGGAAAATGGTCTTTTTAACAAAATCTGAAATTGAAGAATCACCTGCCTGGATTTACAAGTAGGAGAACCAAATCAATTTGTGGGTTACGAGCTGCTACTGACAGTGCCAAGCATCCACCAAAAGAATCTCCGAGAAGATATATTGGTCTGTCTGGTGATAGATCGTGCTCATGTTTGATACATTTTTCAACAATTTGTATTAGTCCTGCATGAAGTTATCTTCTCATCTATTAGTAAAACAAAATTTTGAACACTCAACCCCCAACCTCTTTAACAACCAATTACATTTCACTGTCAAAATATTGATAACTTGTACTGTCAGAACTTATATCCAGATTCACTAAATGTCACCAGGATTTTGGTTTTCATAACAGCTAGTAGAATGGTCAAGTACTGCTCATGATATTATCTCCTGACAAACTTATGCAAATAAGAATATCTTAAATTGTAGATATATTATGAGTGTTGCTTAGTACTTTTGTCAAACAATTATATAGTTACAAAATAATGGTGCAAATAAGATCAACTTTGTACCTTCAAATGGTGTGCGATCATTGACTGGTATATGCAAACATCGAACCTCGAATACTCTGGCATTGGTAAAGAAATAAATGGATTTAGCACATAGTAGATATGTATGTCAATAAGTTTCCTGAGTGCCAGAATCGACATCAAAGAAGAGGGAAAGGATAATAGGTATTTTTGTAAATTCTTGAACTTCGTGGCATCCGCTTAGATTGTAATAAGAGCGAAGCCCTATGCCAGTTGACATGTAACCTCTTATTTGCGATATTTAATCTGTTATGTATTCATGATTAGCTACTTATATGAACTTTGATAAACGCAAGCCAAAACTAAAACGAAAATGGAGCAGCCCACCCTTGTAACATGGGCAGTTTTGACGATAGAAAAGATGCCAAGGAAGGCACCGAACACGTAGTGGATCAATCACTAGTGGACTAGGTAATAGTAGACTTTTTCTGCCCTTTTTCATAACGCGGTTGACAATGACTGCACGGAGCAAAGCCAAGTGCACCTCAGCTGGACTAAAGTACAGTCGAAAGTGATCTTTTCTTCTTGACCAGGAAAAATTCTGATACCCGGCTGCCCCTGATATCGACGACACGTACATGTATGTATACACTTAGGTTACATGTAACAGCAGAAAAAGAAAAATAGAAAGCAATTATTAACGTCACAGTAGTTTCACTGCACTTGACGGGGATGAAACAAAGAGTTGGTTGTGCAGAGCAAGGATGGAAGAGTACAAAAACGGGCAACAGCTATTTGTGCAAAGCTGAGGTATATTGGGAAAAGAAGAGGACTGACTTGCCCAACGACTTGTGGTGCAGAATGAGCCCCATTCCAACGCCATCCGTTCCTGCAGTGTTGTCAATTCAAGGTCAGCAACTTAGCATTAATCGGAACACCAACAGAGGAATGCCCTTTTGGGAGTCGCTTCTCTGCTATCTGAACAAGTAAACCAGCTGCAGCGTATCCTCTACTTTTTCAAAGTACAGTTTTTTCTCTCTTGTGGGCAGAGAGAGAGAGAGAGGTTATGTCAATTTTTCCACATTAACGAAGTACAATCATCAGGCAATTATTGATCGCCACAGTAGAATCCATTTCAGGCTCCACAAAAAAGTACTACAGCAGTATCACAGCAACTTATGATGCAGTCATTAAGGTAATAAAGTGCAGGCAGTGAGTAGTAATCCTGCCATGCCAGCAGAGCGCACCTGGCAAGAAGAGCAGCAGCGGCGCGTGGTCGACGGCGGGGCGGCCGCAGTCGACGGGGCAGAACCAGCGCGGCGGCCCGCCGTCGTCCCGCGACACGGCCCTCGCCGCCGCGAAGTAGTCCTTCACGGTCACGCCGCCGAAGCCGTCGTCGTAGAGCGCCTGGAGCCCGCGAGGCTTCTCCTCCTCGTCGTCGTCTTCCACCACCGGCACCGCATCCTCTTTAACGTCATCCTCAATCGTCTTCTTCTTCGGCTCGACCACCTTTACTACTTCCCCATTACTCACCGCCACGGCCGCCGTCTCAACAGAGCTGGCGCGGAGGCCGAATCGCGCCGCCCGCCGTTTCGCTCCGCGGCGGCGGCCGGCGCCGAGGACGGCCGGGAGGGAGTGGAGCGCGGCGACGGGCATGGCTGGCCTGCGTGCGCGGGAAGAAGACAGGTGAAGACTGATGGTTGGAGAAGCAGAGGAGGAGGGGTTGAAGAAGCAGGGGATGGGATTGGGGGCAGTGCCCAGCCAGCAGCGAGAGAATGATTGGGGTGGCCGGCCCGCGAGCACGTAAGCCAGCAGTGAGCGCGCGCGCGCGCGAGCGTGCGAGAGACACCACGGTGGGCAGAGGAAGAGACAAAGAGGCGGTGGCCACGGGAGAAGATTGTACTACGTGTAGCGTAGCCGTTGGTTTTTCATTTTTCTTTTCCCCTTCCCTTTTTGGTGCTGGTTTCAACTGTGGTGGGAAAAGAAGGGCCTACTTTCCCCACTTTATTTATTCACAAAATACTTTCCCCACTTATATTGATTATTGAAGACTATATTTCGACTAAGGGAGCCTGAGGTCAAGGGGCAGACTCATTTGTGCTAGTTGCACTGCACCAATTGACACGACGACTTTCCTAGTTTTCCTAGGTATACGGGGGCCAAGTTGGACCGGCTGTTGGAAATTTTATGTCAAAATTTTGCCATGAAGAAAAGGAAACAGCGTGTGATGATTGAGATGGTAGAACATTGGCGAACATGGCAGGGTAGTCCTACGTACCAAATATATTGATTTTTGCTTTGAAAATTGAAAATTTGCATCAATGGTGAAAATTAGATGAGCCAAAAGCCAGGGTAGTCCTGAGCCTAACAGGACTACCAGCTGGCTCCGCCCATGAGTCTCTGTGGTCTGAATTGTTACGGACTGCTACCCTTATTGTGTGCGACAACAATGATCACTCTGTTATTTGACAGTAGACTTCCATATTCACAGTTGTAAGTTGTATAGAGGAATTGTACCTGCTCATGTCTGCCGCTGTATTGCAAATATGTGCTCCCCCTGGAATACATGTTCTGCTATGGCTTTTTGCCTAGAACAAGTTATCAACTCGAGAAAATATGGCTGTTGAGGATCCGTCATGTTTATTTCTGCTGCTCAGCAGAACATTTATAATGTATTTTTTTTCTAGAGCTATATGTGGCCAAATGAGAAGCATAGATAGAAGAAGCTTGAACCAAGTGATTAAGGTGAGCAAGGACTAGGAGAGCTTGTTCAAGGCATTGTGTTAATTACATGACAACTCTTCGAATTAGCCGCATGGTGGCACTACCAAGTGTGTGAACTTTGCGTGAACGTAAGCACTGGAAAGAGACAAGCGAGGGCAGCGATTGGGCAGACAGAGGACGCGTGCATTGGGGTAACGTAGCCGTTGGTTTTTTTAAGGCTGGTTTTGTACTGTGATGGAAACGGAAGATATCTGAAGCAGTTGACGTGGTTTGGTGATTTCTGTTAGCCCTGTGTGTATGCACACATGTACTTCCTTCAGCTTTGTTTGTTTCACATCTTGCACTGCATGCATCTCTTGTCCTAACTTAAAATGTGACCACCATTCTCGATTACTACAGGCTCTAATCAGTGCCTTTAGCAATTCAAAGTCATATAGTGGTGACGTAAAAGACATAGAGGCGGGTCTTTCTGTTTCAAAAATAGCTGGTAAATGTCTAGCCGCGTAAAGACCTTGGACGCCAGAGTTCCACGGAAGCTTGTGCCGTCGTGGACCGGTCATGTGCCCGATCGCGAGCGAGCGTGTGCCCCTGCGGAGCACTCGTCAACAACACAAGCTGTGCTTTTCTAGCAAGTGCGATCACATGCGCATGTGGCGCCGGGCGCAACCTGACAAACATACTGGTGGCCAAATCGAATCGACAGATACGGCGAGCTGAGACCACGGAGGATATCAAAAACAAATGAGAAAGGCACAAACAGGCGTCGTAGCATGTGGCGTGCGAGTGACCACAAAACGTAGAGCTAGCAAGTGGCAACCTAGTACTGTTGCCCAAGATCGTTAATTTGCTCCTTCAAGAAACAAGTATGAAACTTAAGAAAACAAAAGAAACCAGTATGAAGCAGCAAAAGAAAAGAATCGAAAGTATTTTTTTTTCCGAAAGACCAAAATAGCTTGCTGTTCTGCGGAGCTTTCCGGCGTGCGGTCTCCCCAGGCAACGTAGCGTGATTGGTTTTGGGTGGTGGTTTCGACGTCCGCCTCTGCACAAAGCTCCGAAGACTCGCGTGACGTCGGCGAGGTCGCTCTTGGTTCTAGAAGCTCTTGTGCAAGTACAGGAGGGCCATTATGTTTTTTTAGATAATGGATAAAAAGACGCCCCTTGACTTCAAAAGATGCTACGGCCGATTTATTACAATATAACTCTTTCATGTGCGATCACACCCATAAGATTAAATAAAATATCAACATAGCAAACCCAAAATGTTGATTAAGACATTTATTAAAAGAGCAATCCTATTACTAAACATCTATCCAAGTTGTGATTTAGGAGGGCTACTCTCTTGAGGATATCCCTTTGTGATTTACTATGTAGCAAAATCAGTACTTGTTAAACAATTCAAGGTTATTAGGGAACCAGTGGCGGAACTTTGCTCTCGACACGACTGGGTCACTAAACTCTGCCTATAAGACCACTACTATCGGCAAGCCACCAAATAATAAAAAAACTATTAACATCTAAAAGATACTATGGTTTCATTCACACACTTAAGGTTTATTACATACTGGAAAAAAATGAGAACGAGATAAAAACTTACTACCTAATCAGTGAAGATTTTATATTTGTATTCCACCAATAAAAATGGGTTACTCCTAACTAATAGATCAAGCTACCAGAACAAAAGGATTGCGATTTGGAGAGTGTTGGGGACTAGGACCAGCGCCGAGTCACTGCGATTTCCTGAAGCGCCGCTATTAAGATGAAGCGACCGGGGAAACGGCGACAAACCGCTTCATCTGATGATGCTGGGAAATGGCGACGGCCACTGTACCATCTGATGATGTCAAGGCATTAGGGTTCTAGTTTCTAGTTGGAAATAACATTTGTACCCTTATGTATTTCTATTGCTTGGTGACGAATGTTATTGTAATAAAAGCCGAAGGGCATTGTGGACATATGTAAATGTCCCTTCGGCTCACCTATAAATACCCCATCACTGGCACCCTGTGATGGGATGGATCATGATGCACTGTTGGTCCCTATGGTCTTTTCGTTCATGTTCATAGTCCTTCCTTTCCACTAAATATGTCGCTTATGTTCGGTGGATTCATGATAATTGCGATGATCATCTTGAATCCCCAACATCGGCGCCCACCGTTTGTGTAGCTCGAGAAGCACCTGCGATGCCCCACAAAAAACGAAGAAAAGAGCGATAGCCGAGCCAGTAATAGTAGAGATTGAAGACGAAATCCTCCCAGAAGACCCAGGTTTCTCCGAAGAGGAAATCCGGTGGCAGGCAATCCAAGACCTCGAAGCAAGGAAGAAGAACCAGCGAGACGCTGAAATGGCGGAAGCAAGCGCAGTAACCGACAAACAACTACGCAAGCAACCCAATCCCGACCAAGATGCCGCAATCTCCGGTCACCAAACCGAAGCAAGCAAGGAGAGACAAGCCGGTCCCCAAGTCGTCAACCCTTTCAATGTCGACAACAACATTGAGGAAACGGAAGCCGAGAAGCAAATGCGAGAGCTATTGACGTTACAAAACACAGTCAAGAAGCTTCGAGCAGCAAAAGAGGACAAGATGTCCGAAGAAAGAGAAAGGGAAAAGGAGAGGCTGCAGCGACAAATAGACCAAGCAAAAGCGGTCATCAGTGAACTGCAGAAAGACCTAGAAGACATCATCAACACAAGCGGCCAAAACAGCGGCACAAGGCAACCCCATCACCAGCGCACAGTTGTGGATCAAGAGCACGAAGACAATGGCGACGGCGGCCACAGATACAGAGTACATCATCGCCAGACCGTACCAGCAATCAGTAGAGCAGACAGAAGTTCACCTCTATCCGAGGGCCTCCAACTCGCTCCATGGCCGATATCATACAAGCCAGTGTCAGTTTCCAAGTACAACAGGTCCACAGACCCGAGACAATTTCTCATGTCCTTCGAAGCAGCGATAGCTTCGGCAGGAGGGGACGATACAGTCCTCGCAAAAATATTTGTCACAGCAATCGAGCACCAAGCCCTCGACTGGTATTCCGACTACCGCCAGGATCCATTTATTCCTGGGAAAACTTGAGAGAAACTCTTGACCAACTTTCAAGGATTCCACAAAGCATCGGTATCAGCCAATGAACTGCGGCAGTGTTTTCAGGAGGAAAAGGAATCATTGCAAGATTACTTTATCAAATTCGTCAAGCTGAAAGCACAGGCAGCGGATGTATCGGACCAGGTAGTAATAGACGCGGCGATGAATGGTATAAGGGCCGGCCCATGTGCGACCTACCTGTCCATGAATCAGCCGAAAACAATAGAAGAGTTATTCGCCGTCATTGATCAATACATCATAGCAGATAATGATCATAGAAGAAGAATTGAGCAACAGAACTTGCACCGCCACGCAAAGAAGAGTCAGACAAGTTTCAAGCAGCAAAACTGGAATTCAACCAGAAGACAAAACAGCAACCAAGAATAATCGCCGCAATTCATCAACAATATCGATGGTCAAGAGAAAGGCGACATTGAACTATCTGATCAAAATTCGAGAGGCGAAAGAAATTCTAGGGGCCGCGGAAGAGGCCGCGGTTTCTCAAACAACTCGCGAAACCAAGAACCGCGCAAGCCGTATTGTGTCTTTCACGGTCCGGACAAGGGCCACACGACCAAGGAATGTTCCGAAACAAATGGGGTGTTAGAGAAAATAAAAAGTAAAGAAGCACAACAAGAGCAGCCAAAAACGATTAATCACACTTCGCAGAACACCTGGCAGCCGCCGCTTTTTTCAAACCCTTTCGCTCACACTTTTTACCCAAGTCACTTCACACCACAGCATTACTTCACGAATCATTTCGCAAATCAGTTCCACCCACCACCACCGCATATCGAACACATGCCTACGCCACAAGTGAATCATATTCCGACGCATCCGCCACCATCAAATCAAGGCAGGCCGGTGGAACAATTACCTCCACCTCCACCAAAGCCTTCAACACCTCCACCCACCTCAAGTCAGAGTTTACCGTCATATGGGGTAATATTGCCCATCACGGGTGGGTCATCGTCTGAGTTCGAAAGCAAGAAACAGCGGCAGAATTACTTAAGAGTGGTGCACGCAGTATGCAACGGGCCCGTAAAGAAATCGCGGTGGTCCCACGTCCCAAACACCTTCACTGAGGCAGATCTGAATTTGCGTTGTTTCCCTCACACGGACGCCATGGTTATTTCGGCAAACACTTATGGCTGGACAATCACGAAGATCTTGGTTGACAACGGAAGTTCGGCGGATATTCTATTTAAGTCAACCTTCGATCAGCTAAAGCTAGACCCATCATTACTCCAACCATCGGAATATCCTCTCTATGGATTCGGCGGCAGAGAAGTAAGAGCCATTGGAAAAATCAGCCTACCAGTCTCTTTCGGCACTCTAGACAATGCAAGAACTGAACACATAACCTTCGATGTTGTAGACATGCCCTACCCTTACAATGCCATTTTCGGTCGGGGCATTCTCAACAAGTTTGAAGCGGTATTGCACAGTGCATATCTGTGCATGAAAATGACGGCAGCCAAAAAAGTCATCACAATCTTCGGCGATCAGCAAGAACCAAGAAATATCGAAAGAGCAGTAGCCCCAGAGCAGAGGAATGTACATTACTTGTATACGCATCCAAACATGCATGTTGTGCGCCCGTCGCCAGAGAAAGCGCGGCACAACAAGCCAACTGAGTTAGAGAAACAAATGGACAAAGAGGACCCACCAATTGAACCTGTGGGTGAGACCAAAAGAGTACCGCTTGACAGAAGTGTGCCAGGTCAAGAGGTAGTCATCGCAGAAGGAATGCCCAGAGAGGAGGAAGAAGAACTAGTCGCATTTCTCAGCAAAAACAAGGATGTCTTTGCAAGGTCCGCCAGTGATTTGCAGGGGGTCAGTAGAGATATCATTGAGCACAAGCTCAGAATAGATAGAAGTACCAAGCCAAAAAAGCAAAAGCTCAGAAAAATATCCGACGATAGAGTGCAGGCGGTAAAAGCCAAAGTGCAGCGACTACTGGATGCAAAAGTCATCAGAGAAGTGAAGTACCCGACTTGGCTAGCCAACACCGTCCCAGTGAAGAAGAAGAACGGGAAATGGAGAATGTGCATAGATTTCACCGATCTAAACAAAGCCTGCCCCAAAGATGATTTCCCACTCCCGAGAATAGACAATATCATCGATTCAGCGGCGGGTTCAGAACTACTCTCCCTGTTAGATTGTTTCCCAGGCTATCACCAGATATATATGTACATGCCATATGAAGAAAAGACAAGTTTTATCACGCCATTCGTAACATATTGCTTTGTCCGAATGCCGGAGGGATTGAAGAATGTTGGGCCAACCTTCTGCAGAATGACAAAAGAAGCTTTTGGCGACCAAATAGGCAGAAACCTGTCCACATACGTCGATGATCTCGTAGTAAAAAGCACCAAGAAACAAGACCACATCGGTGACTTAGCAGAAACCTTCGCCAATCTGCGAAACTCCAATTTGAAGCTCAACCCGGAAAAGTGTGTCTTCGGAATTAAAAAGGGGAAAGTGTTGGGGTGTCCAGTCTCACTGAAGGGAATTGAGGCCAATCCGGATAAAATCAGCACCCTCACCAACATGAAAGAACCTCAATGTCAAAAAGATGTGCAGAAACTCACTGGGAGAATCGCCGCATTAAACAGATTTATCTCGCGATCCGCTGAGAGAAGCCTCCCCTTTTTCAAAGTCCTGAGAAACTCAAAGCATTTTGAATGGGGGCCCGAGCAAAGAAAAGCTTTCGCCGAGCTGAAAGAATACCTTAAAGAGCTCACCGCTTTTGCAAGCCCGAAAAAAGACGAAATCCTGTTGATGTATGTATCAGCATCTCATTCAGCGGTATGCGCAGCACTGGTTCAAGAGCAGGAATCAAAGAAAGAAAACAAGACAGTGAAAGTTCAAGTGCCCGTGTATTACGTGTCTGAAGCACTTTCAGGGTCAAAATTTTCTATTCAGAATTGGAGAAAATAGCGTACGCCGTGATAATGGCAGCAAGGAAGCTAAGGCATTATTTCGACGCACACTCGATCAAGGTGCTGACAAACCAGCCATTAAACGACATGTTCCGCAACCGAGAAGCCTCAGGCAGAATAGCAAAATGGGCGCTGGAATTATCTGAGCACGTAGTGGACTTCGAGTCCAGAAGTGCCGCCAATTCTCAGGTCCTGGCAGATTTCATCGCTGATTGGACAGAACCCGGATCCTACACAGAGGGCCTGGTGTTCGAGCAACCTTGGATAGTACAATGCGACGGGGCTTAGTGTCACTTAGGCGTCGGTGCCACCGCCATTCTGATATCCCCATCAAAAATGAAGCTCAGATACGCCGTCAGACTAGAATTCAACGCCGACAATGACAAGTGCACAAACAACATCGTAGAATACGAAGGTCTCCTCCTGGCACTCAGGAAACTATGGGCTTTGGGGGTCAGAAGCTTCATCATCAATACAGATTCCAAGGTGCTAGCCGGACACATCGACAAAACCTACAAGGCCAGAGATGAACACTTGGCCAAATACCTGGAACTCGTTCGCAGTATGGAAAAGCATTTCAAGGGGTACACTTGCGAATACTTCGAGAGAAGCTTGAACAGCGATGCAGACCAACTAGCAAAAGCTGCGGCAAAGAAAGAATCCTTACCACCGGATGTGTTCTTCGAAACAATCACCGGAGTAAAGTGCATCCCAGGTCCTTTAACTATTTCAGGATTCTCATCTGGGTCCATAATCTCTTAAAACAAAGATTTGGGTCCTTAAACTATTTCAGGGTTCTCATCTAGGTCCATAAACTCTTAAAATGACAATTTAGGACCCAAAACTATTTAAAGATTCTTATTTGAGTCTCTAATCTTGTTTGGTGCTTAAACAACCATTCAAAATATAACTTGCGTTTGAATCATAATGATATCGTGTGCAATGTTTGAATTTCCGTTGCTACCGGTAATACCGGCACAATTGAAATGTCTGGTTTTTCAGAAAACCGGTACGAAAACAGAACAAAATTTAAATTTCAAATTTCGAATCCAAAAATCGGAAACCGGTCAAAATGTTCGGGAAACCGTACCAAATTTTGGAAAACCAATTCAGAGAGGACAAATAGAGAATTTGCCAAAAGATTTAAAAATCAAATTTTAAAAAAATAAAAGAAAACTGACGAATAGTGTATACCGGATCGGACCGGTTTTTCCGAAACCGTCCGATTTACCGCGGTGAAAACGGGGCTATCACAAAAATCTTCTTTTTGAGAATTTTTTATCCAAGATAAAAACATCAAAATTGTTTAGGGATCTTAATCTTCATTTTGAAAGTTTTTTACCCAGATAAGAACACCAAAATTGTTTAGGGACCTAAATTATCATTTGAAGAGTTTATGGACCTATATGAGAATCTTGAAATAGTTTAGGGACCTAAATCTTTGTTTTAAGAGTTCATGGACCCAGATGAGAATCCTGAAATAGTTTAAGGACCTAGGATGCATTTTACTCCAATCACCATATCCTCGGTAAAAGCAATTGAGAAGGAGCCAAAAATGATAAACGCAATACAAAGCCAAGATTGGCGAGCACCTATAACAGCGTATCTCCAAGGTTTTTACGAGCCAGAAAATGAGCTCAAGGCAAAGAGAATGAAACAAAGGGCGAGAAACTACCTAATCGTCGATGAATTCTTGTTCAAGTATGGAACATGCACCCCACTTCTGGAATGCATAAGCGAGCAGCAAGGAATAGCACTGCTACATGAGATTCACAGCGGGATATGCGGCACCCATGTTGGGGTCCGGTCCTTAGTAAGCAAAGCCTTCCGACAGGGTTTCTACTGGCCCACCGCTTTAAGAGACGCAGAAAACATCGTCAAAACATGTGAAGCATGCCAGAAGTTCGGAAACAAAATCAGCAATCTGTCGCAATTAACCCAGCTAATCGCGCCGGTTTGGCCCCTTCAGAGGTGGGGAATCGACTTGGTGGGACCGTTACCCACTGCAAATGGAAACTACACCCATGCTGTGGTGGCTCTCCATTACTTCACCAAGTGGATAGAAATCAAGCCCTTGGTGAGCATCACAAGTGCGGCAGTCCAGAAATTCTTCTGGCAAAACATCATCTGTCGATACAGTGTTCCAGAGGAAATAACAGTGGACAATGGCAAGCAGTTCGACAACCAAGAGTTTCGGGAATTTTGTCACTCCTTGGGCGTCAAGGTGAATTTCGCATCAGTATATCACCCAGAGTCAAACGGCGTAGTTGAAAACGCCAACAAGCAAGTCTTCGAGGCGGTAAAGAAGAACCTTCTGGGGCAAAAGAAAGGCAAATGGGTTGAAGAGCACCCCAGAGTAGTATGGTCGCACAACACCGCAGTTTCCAGAACAACACAATTCTCGCCTTTCAGGTTGCTATTTGGTGCCGAAGCAATGACCCCAGAGGAAGTAAAGTACCAGATCCTGCGAGCTCGCCTAGCAAGTCAAACAAACGAATTCCAAGTTGTTTGCAAGGACATGTCGGAGTTGGACAAAAATACGGCAATGACTAACCTAGGGAAATACCAAGAAGAAACAAGAAAATGGCGAGACAAGAAGGTAACGCCTCGAGAGCTCAAGGAACGAGACTTAGTCCTACTGCGAACACCAAGAACAGAAAATAGCGGCAAGCTAAACGAGGAATGGCAAGGGCCCTACATCATAACAAAGAGCAATCATCCTGGATCCTACCGCCTCGCGGACAGCGAAGGCCAGGAGCTACCGCATTCGTGGAACGCGGACAACCTCAAAAAGTACTATCCATAGCTTGTAATCGAAAAGGGCGGCGTGCAGTTATAAACATCGCCATTTCCTAGAGTAGAATTTACTTTTCCGCATTTCCAAAAATTGTATCCTGGGGGCTGTACTCTTTTCCTCACAGGGGAACCCTTTCGCAAGGGGTGAGGTTTTTAACGAGGCAGTACCTTTGTAACCCTTCATTAATAAAAAAAGGCGCTTTTTCCCCAAAATTTTTCTCTTACTCGATGCGAAGTCAAAGCGCTTCGCCATATCGAGATGCATTCGCAAAAAATCCAAGCCGTGCAATCCGCAACAACGCCGATATGCATAGGCTTCAACCACGCCATTAGGCAGCACCACCTCTTCCATCGAGACAAACGGAGTCAAAAGGCCCAAAAGGCAACAGCCTTTCTCCAAGGAGAAATTCATCCCAAGGGATGCGCACAAAAGCGAAGAAATCAAAAATCACCATTACAGGCGTCGCGCCACAAAAGTTCAAAGCAACAGCGCGGTTCCGTCGCAAATCGCTACCGGGGGGAGGGGGGGAGGGGGGATGACGTTCGTCATTCGAAGCAATTTGCCACTCCACCACCCGCAGTACTCAGGCGCTCGAAACAGGCACCAAGAGCGCAAGGGGCTATCATATATCAAACCCCAACAACCCAACGTCGCACTTCGTCGCAAAACAAATTCATTCACACGCAAATGAATGGCGACAATATTCCAAAAAGAGACTAAATTCACAACGACTCGACACCTTACACGTCAAAGTCCAACTGAACAACAAGGCCGGGGTTAACCCCCACATCATAACTGCAGCAGAAGTAGTCCAGGTACGGGTCCAATTCCATCGCCTCCAAAGGCTCTCTTTTCACCAGAGGACCCGGCATACGCAAAGAACGCGATGTCGAGGAACTGATCAGCATTTCTTTCCCTTCGCGATATTGGGCCACACAATCTTTCCAAAACCGAGAGAAAGTAGCGCGAGGAAATCACGGCACAAATTGCAAATGGGACTCCCCAGACACACGAATTCCGTCGCTCTCATACTTCAATGGATGAAGGCGAAGAGCGTTACGTTCCAACCATTCCTGTTCACAGTACGCATACAAAACATAATTAAAAAGTATATTACAGACCAAAGTTTCTCTCCTCCCAAAGCCTAGAAGATCTAAACCTCTTCAGCAGTTTTGGCGGCATCTTCGGCCGCAGAAGCCCCCGCAGAAGGTGCCGTGTTTTTAGCGACGCCTTCAGCCGATGGCATGGGTTGTTCAGAAGACGCGGCAGCAGCAGCCTTGGGAGCTGAATCAAGAGGCGCATCAGCGATATCCCCGACAGACGAACCGTCCTTAGATTGCTCTGTCGGGGTAGCATGTGAAGCGCTAGATGCAGCCTCAGTCCTCGCCATTTTTGCCGCAGGGCTCTCCTTTGGCGAGGATGCACCACGTTTGCGAGGCTATTGACCTTCAGAAGACGCGCCAGATTTTGAGCCCGCGAGCTCTGACTTCACCTGCAAACAAAAGTAAATCCGTCAACAGAATCATCGACGAAAGCAAAAACACATAACACAGGAAAACCACCACAAACCTCGGCAAGCTTTTCTACGGCAAACTTCCGACTAGCCTCCACACCATGGGTGCGCCAGTACTTAAACATAAACCTTTTCAAAACAACGCGAACGTTGTTGCTCATTGGACCAGTACCGATGTTGTCGAAGTTGCTGTCAGCGTAGCTAGGACGCCCAAAGTCAGGAAAATGCTTGCAGTCTTTCTTCTCCAGAAGATCCAGTATGGCATGGCAAGCAGCCTTCGCCGAAAAAGTACCGATGTTGTCAAATACATTGGGGAAATCACTGAGCTCACCCCTAAGCCACGCAAAGAAAGCAGCCGGCCGAATCGCGCCGCCTCAGTGGGCAGCGGATTTAGCTCCCCGCCAAACTTGCCGACAATCCCCCCGAGCTGGCCAAAGATATCAGAAACACCGGCAACAAACTCTTTGGCGAAGGCATTAGCGGCATTTTCTAATTGCTGATTCGCCAACTCCAGATCTTCCGCCTTTGAAACGGCGGAGGCGCGCTTCGTCTCGGTAACATCCAGGTCAGTCCGCAAGCCATCAATGATGGTGGTCATGCTCAGCACCTCATCCTGCAGCGCCTTGCTTGCCTTTCGATTGTCGGCAAGTTCTTTCTCATAATCAGCATTCCCAGCCTCGAGAATCTGGCACCGCTCAGCAAGCTTCTGATTCTCCTCGCGCAAACGCGCAAGTTCAGAAGCGTCGACAATTCCGGCGCTGGCACCAGGAAGTTTTCCTCGCAGAACGCCAACCCCAGCGGCGATCTGCAACACGTTAACGATAGTCAAACGCCGCTTACACGTTAACAAAGCAAAGTTTGTTGAAAATTTCAAAGCGACAACTTACAAAGTTCGCTTGCCGTTCCACCACCTGGGCGACAGAAGAAATTTCGAAGATACGCCGCGAATTATACATCCAAAAAGTGTAAGTACCAAGCAAATGTCAAAAACAGTAGGAGAATAGCAAGACAAGAACCTTCAGGGCTAAACTGAAGCGAGCCAGCAACGTAGTCCGCCATGGGATTTGCGGCGTCTTTGTGCGCACCTGTGGAATCATCGGATTTTCCTGAACCTGCGTCAGAGGAATCAGTCTCAGACGTGCTGCCGGACCCAGACTCACTCGAACTCGAGCCCGTCACAGTTTCAGTACTACGACTGCGCCCGACAATATCGACAGTAGAAGAATCTCTCGGCAGCTCAGCATCGCCAGCACCTTCTTGCATATTCAGAGCAGCCACATCCTCAGGCACCTTACCTTCCAACAACTCTTCCTCTTCATCATCGCCAAAAAGGGACGGCATTATTGGCCGCCTGGGCCCCTGCTGCTCAGCCTCGGATGGGGGCATCAAACATCGCCGCGGTGTCAACACACTGTGGCGTTTCGGAACCACGATCGGGCTCCTCCTCTAGAAATTCCTCGTCTGAATCGCCGAAGCCAGACGCCATTAGCTTGCGATGGCGAGAGCAAGCCTCCAAAATTTCCTCGACATTTTCAGCACCATCACCACCAGCAGCTGAGTCCCCTTGGTTTCTCTCCACTGTCTCGCGCAAGCCACCAGAAACAGCGACTGATCCAGACGCATCAACGCCACCCGTGGCCCGAGAAATGGACTGCTTCCAGGAGACCTAGCGGCGCTTCGCTTTTTCAGCAGCGCGAGAACTTGACATAGATTTGGCCACGGGCACCGGCCTAGGGGCTGGGGCAGCTTCACCGGGATTAACAGCAGCAGTTTCCTTCTCCCAAACTTTCCTTTCCACATCAGTAGAGCTGAGGAACACTTCCTCGCCTTTCTTCTTGAGACCCTTCCTGGTCACGTGAACAACATGATCGCTGTACTTTAATTTCATCTCGTCAAATACACGGTTCAGCCGACGACCAGGAATAAGAAGCCCGGATCGCTGCTGCCTCTCCAAAGCAGTAAAGGGCCCACAAATGACAGTCGCCGCAGTTTCAACGGCCTTCACAAATCCGGCGTTAGTGATAGTCTCCGGCTTCCGATACTTCAGATCAGGAACCTTGTACGTCACACGCAGGTCCTTCAGTTCTCGCCTTAAAAATTTCTTAGGCACCCAACCTTCGCGAATAGGCCAGACACCCGCAGCGATGAATTCCTCAACCACATCGCGCCCTCCAACAAGCGTGAGCGCCTTTCGAAAGGCGAGGTCGCAGCGTTTGTAGTTTTCAGTCGCTGTAAAAGGCGGTGATTTGTTCACGTCGACGTCGAGCATTCGGCTGTGCAACGGATAAACAATTTCCCCCTCAGGGTTAATCATGCTCGGAACCTTCGCATAAAACCACCAATCTCTCCAGTCTTCTGGCCACTTGTTCTTGTCACCAAACTTGACTTTATCGGGTTTTCCCTTCCCACCGAAACTGCGAGACTTGAAGATACATGTCCCGTATTGCGCACTGAGATCCGCTTCACCAAAATAAATAATGCGAGGAGTCACATGAACATCAAAGAATCGGCAAAAGTACCCAGAATCCAGAGCGCCGCCAAAACTCTTAACTACCCAGGTAAACTTGGAGAGCATCGCCATTGCATTGGGAGCAAGGTGATGAAGATCCAAGTTGAATTGGTACAACACCTTGTATAAGAAGTCATGCGCGGGAATACGCATCCCAGCCTCATAAAGATCGCGGTATACAACCGCTTCGTCTATCTCAGGCTTCGGCGTTTCTTCCCCGCGAGGAGCCCGAGCCTCACCTTCTGCGAAATAACCGAGCTTGACGAAATCTGCGATGACATCATCGGTCACGAAGGAAGGCCCAATGCGGCAAGTACTCTTATACTCTTTCTCCTTGGGTTGCCTTAGTTTGCCAGCGCGATCGCGAGGGTCGCCAGACGACGACGATTCAACCTCAACAACCTCCCGGCGAGCATCAACATCAACCTCGTCATCTGAAATTCCCCCAGCCACAGAACGACGACGTTTCGACTCCTTAGCAGCGGACTCAGCAAGTGCCGACTCAACATACGAATCGAAATAGCGAGATTCTCCCAAATCCTTACCTTTATCGCCGCCCTTATCAGCGCCTAATTCAGATGTTTGCAAACCAGCAGCCCCCGCAGAAGAGCCGGCAAAGGCCTCGAACCTCTGTCTCTGTGAAGCAGAGATCGGGTTCAAATCGTCGCCAGATCCCGCCTCCCCGCCCTCGCCAACAAGCTTCGCGGTTTGCGCTATGCGAGACATCGTGCTGCAAAAAGGCGACGATGAGAAAACGCGAAGCACAACGACTACAACATGATAGAAAAGAGAAACCTACCTCAAAAGACCACCCGTCGCAAAAAAACCTTCACGAAATCAGCGAAGAGCGAAGGTCGTACGCCGAGAGAGCGAAGTGAGGGGTGGGGCGGCCTTTATATAGACCAAGCCTCCCCGAAAATCGCGCCGCTGCAGTTAATGACCGTTACTGTTAAAAAAATCCTTTCCTTTTTTGATTTTTTCAGGGGGATGACGTCATGATGCGCTGATCACCATCCTTTTAAGTTCGCGGAGAAAGATCGTCGCGGATCAGCTCCATCGCGAAGCGATCAGTCTCCTCAAGGGGCTATGTTGGGGACTAGGACCAGCGCCGAGTCACCGCAATTTCCTGAAGCGCCGCTATTAAGATGAAGCGACCGGGGAAACGGCGACAAACCGCTTCATCTGATGATGCTGGGAAATGGCGACGGCCATCTGATGACGTCAAGGCATTAGGGTTCTAGTTTCTAGTTGGAAATGACATTTGTACCCCTTGTGTATTTCTATTGCTTGGTGACAAATGTTATTGTAATAAAAGTCGAAGGGCATTGTGGGCATATGTAAATGTGCCCTGTGATGGGACGGATCATGATGCACTGTTGTTCCCTATGGTCCTTTCGTTCATGTTTATAGTCCTTCCTTTCCACTAAATATGTCGTTTAGGTTCGGTGGATTCATGATAATTACGATGATCATCGAATCCCCAAAAGAGAGAAAGACTGACTGAGATTAATAGATAATTAACCTAAAGGCTTTTGTGCCTCCTTCTCCATTCCTTGACGGCTTCACAGCTCCGTGTCGAACTACGACGGTGCAAGCGTTGGCCGGCCGTGCGGCCGCGAGATGGCGAGAGCGTGGCGAACTGTGCTGTGGGCCAGGAAGATTAGCTCGTTGCTTGCCGCATCCTCCTGTTGCCACGGCCCTAGTGGTCCTGCATGTAGTTCCGAGGGAAGCTTGGGCTGCAGGGCTGGAAACAGTGTCCCCGCGTGCAATTTCAGCCCATTCGCAGCGTCCGTACGCGCAGCCCCGTTGCTCATAATGCCCCTTTTGCTCTGTTTGCGTGGGCTCATTTCCAGCATGTATCGACATTCGACATCGATCTCAAACTGTAAATGATTTCGTTTAGTCCTTTGAGTAATTTTTTTTACAAATGGACCATTCAGGAGCAATTTTCAGAAATCAAACCATTTACTCTGCGCAGATCACTACAAACGGCCACATACAAACCCCGCTGTACGAGCTCCTCCTCGCCTAGCACACCTCCGACGGCTGGTGGCGCCACACCATGCCGCTCGCACCCACCGCCGCCGCCACCCCCCCCCCCCCCCCCCCCCCGCGTCCACAACTAAATTCTCAGACCTCACTTTCCTGTTGCCTACCCCGCCACTGCTCATCTACCATCCACAGCTCCGGCGATGCCACCCCCGCACCACCGCCTATCTCGGGTCGTGACCACCACCTCCCGAACCATTCTCAGAGGTGATATGAGTTCCCCACACTCTGACAACATGAAAACCCTAAATCCACCGCCCTCCTCGACCTCCGGAGACTGCCACGCCGCCTGCCTCCTCTCAGTTCCCTAGCGCTACCTTATCCGCTCGTTATGGGTCGGCCCTTTTACCTTAACGGGCTGAGACTCGGTCGCACGATGGTGCCTCGGCTCAGTAGTTCCGTTCTGAATTCGGATCTTGGAGTACAAGTGGGAGAATTGGTGTTTCCTGCCGGGCTTAGGGTGAAAATCTTTGCGTGGATTCATTAGATGTCCATCACCATCGGTTTTTCGTTTTTGAGTCCGTATGAAGTGTTAGGGCTTGTTTGGCACCGGCTTCTCCACCAGCTTCGTCACCGGCTTATTCACGCGCTACAGTAAAATCATTGTTGCTACAGTGAAAAAAGCTGAAAAAAGCACCCCAAATGCTGCTTGTTGTGGCTTATTCTGTCAGTGAACAGTGAAAATACTGTAGCTACAGTACGAAAAAGGCAATAAGCTGCAGCATAAGCCGGTGCAAAAAGCAGCACCAAACACACCCTTACAAGCGGGTTAAGTGTTACCTTGTTACCAAACACGGTAACACCTTTACATATATATGCATCTAAAATTCTAACAAAAACATGAATTGATAGATCATACAACCATCTACTATCATGCAAATGTAACTGATACTTGCGCAAGGAGAAACAAAAAGGTAAAATCAGCCTTACAATCCGCACTATTCACAGGTTGATTTGGTAGATAGTTACATGTTCTATCTATTTATATATTTTTTTACAATTTTAGATGTACTTATGATTGGCTCGTAAAACTGGATACATTCTCTTCCGTTTTCTCTCGCCGACCCCGACCCGACAGCCTGTTAACCCTCGAACACACTAAGGACCCCCGCGGCCAATCAGAGCGAGGCATTTGATCGAGCCCTCTCCGCCACTACCCGAGATGCGCCCCCGCACACGTGGCTGTCCAGCACCCCCCACCGCAATTCCCCCCGGCCACGCGTTCCCTGGACTCCTCTCTCGGTGGGTGGAGAGACGCGCGGAAGGGAAGACGACAGCAGCTCAACACGGGAGGAGGAGAAGGGGAGAGGACGGCCGCCGTGTCGGCGAGTTGGGGTAACTTTCCGGTGGCCGGAGATGCGACAGCCGGGACCCCTACGGCAGCGCAATTCGGCCACGGGTTCGGGTGCGGCTCCCCCGACGGCGGCCGCCACCTGAACAGGATGTTCGACGACTGGCACCAAGACCAGCAGCAGGTGCACCCCTAGGTCTCCCCTTCCCGCCCTGGTCTGGTATAATATTGTGCTATGCTTTGCTCCCGCGGCTGGATCTGCTCCGGCCGTCTGATTTCCGTGCCCCGGGTGCCTTAATTCAAAAGGTTTTAGTTTATATGTGCTTGTTAGGGAAGGGATGTTTTGTAATTCTTCCATTTCTTTGGGGGTTTAAGTCGGGGGGGGGGGGGGGGGGGGGGGGGGGGAACACCAGGTGATTGCGAGCGGGAGCGATAGAATCATGCATATTGCTAAGGTCAATTGCGTCCTTACAGGTAATTTCGGTGCTCGCAGCCATAGTTTGGCTGCAATTCCGCTTGGATTACCAATAGTTCCAATGTCACGAGGCGGGTAAGGATGTCTAACGCAGGTCGCAGTGCTGTGAAATGTTAGGAATGATTTGGTCTAGAAAGGAAGGAAACAAAATACATCTTTTTAAGGTTTATGGATGTTGGCAACATCATTTGTTTTGTTGGCACAGAGATCACTAATGAACTCGACTGATAATGCGAACTTAATGGGTTTACTGATACCTTGCTGAAGTGCACTGGGAAATTGAAATCACGACAACAACTTTGCTGTTGGGTCCTACTAATTTTGGCTAACGCTACTCGGTTGGCATTGGTCTAACATTCTTGGATATGGTTGGTTTTAACATGCCAAAAAGAAAAAAAAAATCATCAGGATACTTTGTTCAGGAACATTGAATTGAGACCTGCTCGTATGAATTCAAGATACAGTACTTAGTGGTTTCAATGTTAGCATCTCATATGGTGGTGCTTTGTGCTTGCTTATCGCTCTGAAATTCAGATGCAACTTTTCTCACCCAATTATGTGCTAATTATCATTATTAAAGGCTAGTTTGGTTTTCATCCTCAAAAACCTGCCTGGCAGGCAGCTCCCTCCCAGGCGTTCGATTTCTTCTGCCTGCGGTGGGATGCGCCTGCCTTGGCCAGGCAGCGTTGCCCAGGCAGGAACCAAACAAGCCCTAAATGCTTGCATTGGTTTGCTTCTTGACATCCCTCCTTCCAATCACAAATTACTGCTTTGGGTATGAACAAAAGTCTTAAAATTGTAGCTTCACCATAGCACTTTTCAAGAGAAAATCTGCCTTTTAGTTTTGTTCTGGCTAGTTTGAATATGCAAAAAGACTTTGCTCACTTAAGTTTTAATTCATACATTCTTGGCTCTCCACTTCTTTTTCTATAGGGAGTTTTTAATATTAGATGGCTTGAACTTCAGTTGTATGATATGCGTATTATCTTAGTTTTTAAAATAAATTTGGATGAATGAAGCACTGGTTACTCAACTTAGGTGTGCTCTTTACCTTTGATATGCAGGTTGGGGATGCGATATGGGCTGAGTTCAATGAGAGTGAAGACCATATTGTGCCTTACCCTAAGGGTGCAGAAGATAGTACTTTAGTTAGTGTCGAAGATCACAAGCACAATGATGAAGAAGCAGGAAGTATTGCAGGCATCACTGAACATTCTGCAGCTGCTCAAACTGAACTTCAAGGGTTGGAAAAGCAGCCTGGAAACCAGACAAATGCCCATTTTGCAGCTACGCGACTTGACATGGAATCCTGGCCTGACCTTCCTTCTTTGAATCCTTCGCTTGATACAAACTACAGTGATGATAACATAGCATCCACATATCTGGATTTCAGTGCCGAGCCAAGTTTTCAGAAAGTGACAGGAAATACTACAGGTTCGTTTCTTCCTTCAACATTCTGCATTGCCAAATCTAGATTGTATTTCTACTTCAGTTTAAGGCTTACAATCTGATTATTATATTGTTGCCAGAAAATAAGTCATGCATTTACGGGGTAAAAAAGTTCTGAAATTTTTTTTTTTTTTGTTGCCCTCTGTACAGTGCAGCTGGATGGTGAACCGGAAGTCTTTGGTAATGATCATGAAGAAAAGAGTAACAGCTTCCTTGATTGTGACTGGGGTAATATTGGAGACTTTGATGACTTTGACCGACTATTTAGGTAACTTGGAAATTTCACAGAAATTATGAGTTGCAGTCATTTGTACATTGGTACACTACTATCAAACTACATAAACTAATCAGGCGATACTTTTGCAGCAGTAGTGACTCCATATTTGGTACTGAGATGGTTGCCAATGGAAGCGATTTTCTCTCCACATCTTCAGATTTGATGGATAATACTGTACAATCAATCCCAACTTCGGTATGTGAATACAATAAATGGAATTTGGACTTTTAAGTTTTCATGTCTTTACACATTCTTATCATTGCGGTTTGATTGTGTATGTTCAGCTTGTACAATTGGATGAACAACCATCTTCCGATCATGGACCTTCTACACTTCTTATCAATGAAATTTCTGATGGAACTACAAAACAAGAAAACAAGGTACATGACTAAATGCATACACATATGTTTACATGCCTAGAGATTATTTTCCTGGCTACTCTTGTTATCCACTTTTGGCAGGTAGCAGATGCTAATGCTAAATCTGGACAGCAAGGTGAGAGTAAAAATCATCTGACTTGTGAATATTCTGGAAAACCAAACCAGGTCTCGCAGGAGGTAGAAGCAATTTATGATGCATTCTGTCAAACCTTTTATGAATGAAATTCCGTTTATGGGAGACTGGATCCTTTGCATTGTTGTTATGTATCATGGAAGTGTATCATTTAGGGAATTAATTTTAAGCATATGGTTTCTCCTACGTCGTTTGAGAAAAAAATTAAACGTATGATTCAAGTACTTCCAGTCCCTCTTTTTATTGAGTATGGTAACGGTCTGATTGTCTAGATCTTTTGTGATAATCTTACTGTGACAATTTGATATCTCAATTAGTAACCCTGTTCCTTCGACTGGAGCTCTCGGAGTATATCATTCAAATGTTTTTTGAGTATATTAGGCACAGAGAAGGGTTTGTAACAAGGAAAATGAGCTCAATACATACCCTAATTTGGATCTCACTGTCTTCTCTTAACTAGCACTTGCTATGTGGTGATTTTCAATATATCTAGGAGGCTATCTGGCTATATTCTATCTTTACTTTCTCACTATAAAAGCTATTTCCAGAGCCTCTGATTTTGGATAAGTCTTCTTAACTCGACTGCCACCTTGTCACAATATTTGGGGTGTGACTTCTTATTTGGTTTCAAAAATAACAACTCGATGTAGGGAGATGTGCAGAAGAAGCAAGGGCGGTCACGAAGAAAACTAGACGACAGAGGCAAAAGTAAAATATCCACCAATGCAAGTGGCTTCTCCCAGAACAAAGCACAGAATCCACCAGCCGGTTTACAAGCCCCTGTGCAGCCAGTCCATACTCCTCAATATGCACTGTTCAATGATGGCAAGAACATGGGTCAAGTGCAACATGCTAATCAGTTTATGTTTCCTGGTTATGGGTATCCAGCATACCCATTTCCTACGATTCCTTTGGTGTCGAACGTTCAGGCTGAAGGCCACCAGAACAAACCAGCTGCTACGAGCTACAGAACTTCAACAGATTCCCCAAAGCATTCGAGTTCTATAGAGAAATCGCAAGATATACCATCAAGGCCTGTGACCATGACTCCACAAGAAAAGATTGAAAAGCTTCGACGCCGACAGCAAATGCAAGCACTTATAGCTATTCAGCAACAGCAGCAACAATTTGGTCAAGAGGGTTCTGGAAGTGACACTATGGTACCTCAAACATGCTCCCCAAGGAACAAAAATCCAGACTCCTTAGGGAGTTCAATTGTAATAGATGAGAATGCAAATAAAGTTTCTTCGCCTGAGCTGATTCCATCCAGCCATGAGGAGGTTCACAAGAGCTCTGCAATTTCAGATGATCCCTTTATAGAGGAAAAAATATACTATCAACTTCAAGATGCTCTTGGCAAGGTAAATTAATATTCCCCTTCAAGTTTAATTGATGCTTCATATGTATAGTTAAAATTCTGTTTGGTTGCAGGAGCTGTTGCCAGAAAGAAATTAATTTAATTTTTTACTTTCTTACACAGTTGGATACCAGAACTCGACTGTGCATTCGAGACAGTTTACTTCGTTTGGCTCATAGTGCAACAGAGCGACAAATTGCTGGTGACAGAAGTAGCACTAACAAGACTAATAGAGATGAAGATGAAGCCTCAGAAAATGATACATCAAGTAAAAGAAAAAGGTACATTACCTAATGAAAAATGGCCCTATTACATGTTCCTGTATAACTTATGTTGACAATACTATTGGTAACTACTATGGGTTTTTAGCTATTAGCCATGTGATGCTGTATCAAACTCATCAACCTTCCTGAAGCATATATTCTATAAATTGTTAGCATGATGTGTCTTCTGTCAACTTGCATGTAATGCTGCAATGGCAAAATGGTAAAATCCCTTGAACCGAGGCATGCATTAGAAATAATCAATGCATCAAAACTTTCCTTTCGAATTTTCATAGGTCCTTTTGCTCTAGGTTAACCTGTGCAAAGTCAAACAACCTGGTATAGCTTGCCATAATTAGTTTCAAAGCCTCACTTATATAGTTGAGCGCATGTCCCTTACTTTTTCATGTAGAAATGCAGTAAGAAAGGTAGGGCTGGTGGTCTGTATGTTTTGAGTTCTTGTAAAGCAACCTCAAATATGGCATGTACCATATATGTCACGTATGCCAGCTGATACAGTCTTTATGCATTTATTGACAAGATTTTTAAGACAGTAAGGCGTCCTGCGATCTGGGCAAGCCTTGAAAAACTTTGTTTATGCGCTAGTAGTTTCTATATCAGCATTACTAAAAATTTCACACTGTCTTGGTCCATCTTTCCCATGACCTCAGATCTCCAGCTAAGGAAGCAGAAACAAACACAAATCCAATTGATCGAATCGTGGCCCATTTGCTGTTTCATAGACACAGCTCAAAGGTTGCAACACCCACAAAAGAGGAAATCATATCATCGACTCCTTCGGCACTTGAACCTGGTGAGTCCGCTGTATGAGGCTCCAATACTACAAAATTATATATGCTTGTGCAATGAACTAATGTAATACTTGCAAATTTAATGTGCAGACTCAAAGTTGCCTCCAGAAACTCCTAGGGCACCGCCGGAAGATCAACGATTTGAGCAAGAAATGGTGCTGCAGCCTTCACAGTAATGTAAGATGTGTGATAGTAAAAGATCTTATCAGTTTCTGCAAGATGGGACTCCTTTTATGCGGTGAGACTAATTCTATTAATGGTCGATCTTTCTCCTTAACATTATGCAGCTGAACTGTTTTACTCAATGATGGGTCAGTGTTTGTTTTGTATGCATCTTAAAGATGTCAATCTTCATGCACTTAAATGAATGAAAAGTGACAGATTTCCTTAGTGTGTTTCCACGACATATATCATTGCGTATCCATAAAGTAAAGATGCCTTAGCATCTGCATAAGTAACTTTTACAGACCTAGAAATAGCAAGCTGCTCCGTTTTACTGATCAGTCTATTTTTGTACAAGTTCCAAAATGTCAGTATGCGATTCTGTTTGTGCATTGATCAGACTAGTTAAACATGACCTTTTATTTTATCTTTCATCATAGCACTTACCTCATGATTGATTGAACTACTAGCTGCCAGTTGGAGCCCCTGATCTATGATTCAATTTTTTTCCAAGGTGATAAGAAATCCATAATCACCCTTATTTGTGGGTATGTTTGACCGCAGTACACCTTCAACCTCATGATCCTGTACCAAAAATCTGAAAAATATACTTGCATAAATTAGAGTGCATTATCCAGTGCTGCAAGGTACCAGTTTCAGTGGTAGAATTATTTTGTGGTACGTATTGTTGTGCATCATATTTTCAGATCATACAATCCATGTACAAACAAGGTTCACTCAATGATTTCCTGATACTTTTTTTTTAATTAATGATTTCCTGATACTGAAGACCACTGCATTTGGCATGGCTTTAACATGAAATATTTCTTTGATCTTCAAGCATAAAGCAATACACCATCATCAAAATAAGATTACATGGTCATGGCAGTATTACAATCTTGGATGACAACACTGGTCAATTTCTCAGTACATGACATTCTTAAAATGTTGCAAAACACATCTTCCACACATGACAGTAGGGTATAGCTCCCACTGCTGCTCGTTAGTACTCAGTCGGATTGCTGCAGATTCTTTGAAGTAGAAGTGAAGTATTCTGCACCTAAATTTTCATTTATTAGGCCTGCAAAAGAAATAAAAGTATTAGGTGCAACTGAAACAGGACAGCTTCATTGAGCGGTATAGAGAAATTACATATAACATATTCTTTTGCAAATCTTCACGAAAGATTGCACAGATAAACTGAAAACCCACTGTATAGGACATAGGATCTCCAAGTCATTGTTATTTGACACGAAGCTATGTATTTCATACGAATATCCAAGTGAGGCGCATGACAAATGAAATTTTCTTAGCAATAACCTCTGATATAATAGCATAAATAAAAACTATACTGGAGAGATTGGAATTTGATGAAACTCATTATTTTAAAATTATATTTGATTTCTCAGCACACACTGCTAACCATAAAAAATACAGCCATCAAATACAAATGGATCCAATCAACAAGATCGTACATCCTCTAATCCTCTAGTGGAACCAGATCACTTGCATAGTCAATGAACTTGCCTCTGTTTCTTATGGATGTGGCAAGTTTATGTTTGGTCTCCTGAGTCATGGTCCTGCTGGATCGAACTAACAGTGAGCTAGAAGCTTAGAGCTGTATCACTGGATTAAAGCTGAGGCAGCAGTGGTCAATGAACGTAACGGCCAGGACAAGGTGGTAACCACCGCTGATACAATTGAAGCCTTCAGTGTTGGGGCCATTTTTAGCCTACGGTAGCAGACAAGTCACTACTACGTTTATGCTATTGGAAAAGAAAAGCAGTTGGGGGCATTTTTACCCACCGTTTTGGAAGGCGCAAAAATGAATAAAAAAAGCGGGCTCACGCCAGCGGAGCCCCATGCCAACACCACGCGTGCTCGTGTCACCCGTAGTCGCCCTCGCAGGTGTTGGAGGAGCTCGGCTGCCATAGAGGAGTCCGCAACGCCGTAGAGAAGCCCATCCACGCCCGTGCCTTCGCTGCCGTTCACCTGCCTGCCATTGAGGAGTTGCCGCGTCTTGGAGGAGCTCGGCTGCCATAGAGGAGTCCGCAATGCCGTAGAGAAGCCCACCCACCCGTCACGTCATGAAGGAGCTAGCCCGTGCCACCTGCGCTGTGGAAGCCCCCGCCGCATTGTAAAGGAGCCACGTCGTGCCATATGAAGGAGCACGAGGGCGTAGAAGATCAGGACGATAGGACCCGCCTTTCGCCTCAGCGAGCCATGCCCGCCACACCCAGAGTTGTGGCCGCGCGATGGAGGAACCACCCGGAAGATGTCACCATGCATGGTTGGAGTGGTGAGGGAGAGGGAGGTGGTTGCCAGAGTGTTGGAGTGAGAGGGAGGTGGTTGTGGAGGGAGAGGGTCAGAGGCGCATGGAAGAGAGTGGCGAGGAGTAGGGTGGACCACTGGACCCTCCCAGACAGCTCACCAGCCAGGCAGAGCACCCAGGCGTTTGGATTTGAGTGCATGAGGCTCAGTTTTTTTTTTTTTTTTTTTTTTTTTTTTTTTTTTTTTTGAGGTAAGTGCATGAGGCTCAGATGTGTTGCCTGGCCCAAGCGGTTGTCCCCAGGCAGAAAGCAAACAGGCCCTGAGTATCTTTTATTGCTAGGGTTTTTGGTGGGATGTGGCAATTTTCAGTGACAGACATTGGCATTGTTCGTCACTGGAAATTTCTAGTGACGAGCGTAGGTGACATTACCAGGCCTGTCACTACTAGTAGGTCTTTTTTGAACATGCCCGCCATTAGTAACATGCTGCTATCCATGTATCAGTTGTAGGGTCAGTACAGGGTCTTATTGTACTAGTGCACATACAGAAATACCAGAGACGCGCGTATTGCGAGAGACGATCAAAGTGATGATGACCGACGAGAAACCCGCCGCGCAATATGACCAGCAATGATGCATTTTGGTCGCGGCTAGCTAGTGGGAGACTTTGGTAGCACCGTACGTAGCAGCGAGAAATGGCAGGGCGAACTGCCAAACTTCCCGGCGATCATTCAGCCACGCTCACGCTTCCGCGATTGCCCACCTAATCAGCTTCCCGCTTGAAAACCGTACTCTCGCAGCAGCACGTGTATATGTATCGTTTCGCCTGCCGGGCAACTACAAAGTCGCGGCTGGTACGGTACTGAGTTTCATATCTATCTCCACAAGAAACCACAACCAAACGTGCAAAATACGATCAACGTGGTGACGATGCATGAGTTCTGGTACCTTGTCCGCATATATTAGTGGTCTGTATATGAAGACTGCTAGTACCATGGATATATATAGATACATGCTAATAAAGTTTGTGACCATTATTATTTAGCAATACAAAGCATGTCCGAATGTCCGATGGAAAGCGGGATGGCAATTAATTGGTAAACGAACCAGAAGACGAACGAACATAAGTACACGCCACAATTTGCAAGCACGTCAACGCCAGAGTGGGAAACCTGGGACACCGAGCGGCCGGATCAATCGTTAAACGGCCGCGTTGTCCATCGGGCGCATGCATGTGCGCGCTCCGGCCTAGTAGAACCTGGGGCCTGGGCATGGGCAGCTGCTGCCGCCTTCATCATCGTTGACGACGCGCCAATGCGCATTTACACATCCAGCGACGACCGATCGAACGACCAACAAACCGTGATGTGCCCAGCTAAACGCACGTACGTGGCGACTGGACTATATGCCACATGTAGTTCGGCTAACGTGATACGTGTACATGAAAACATAAAGCAGTATGGTACGGAAGCACACAGTGTGAAGACCTCAGGCGCGGCGCCCGCGTCAACTTGTCTGACCGTCACGAACTTATTGCGGAACTGATCGAGTGCAAGTGTTCGTTGTACCTTTTGGAACAAACTGGAGGGAAGATGGAAATTTGATTCTGGCACGAGGACTAATTAACCTCATGTTGCACCGTGTTTTTAAGAATTTCGGCATGCTCTCTTTCTATTTCTCTCTTCTAGCTTTATCTTAGTAATGAACGTTTAACTCTAAAGTTCCTGTAGTTTTCCCGTGAAGCACCCAAACATGATTACTTGGTTTGTTTTCTAAACAACAGTATGGCTCATTTTTTGCTACTCTCGTCGTGGAACAAGAAAACATGCTATCAGATCGTTAACATTTTCTGATTATTATTTACAAGTGGTGTATAGTTTTTTTTTCTACTCTTGAACTCTTGAGTAATTTGAGTAATTCTTTCAAGCGATCAATTAGTGTATTGTATGCATAAGAAACTTGAACGGGGGTTGTTAAGACAACCCAGAAGACCTTCTCACCAGGTTAAGAAAACCCTTTGAACCTTTGTTCTACACTTACAGAGTGACCACCGTGGCTGTTGTGAGAATTACCAATAATTTGGGCCGGCCGTTAGACCCGTGCTTTGGCGTGGGACAGACGAGAAGATTTTTTTAACCCTAATTTGAAATTCGTTCTCACGAGGAATCGGACACAGGTGTTGAAAGAGGTCTACTAGAGTCACCTTATTACCAGCTCAGATAGAGGCTTATTCACAATGTATCTGCAAGTATAAGACATTGAACACCTGGATACTATGAAACACCTGGATACTATGAGCTACGTTGTAGTGTTTGAATCGGAGTGGTTTCTTGTATTACCTATGTACTTATTTGATACAGTAGTCGGTCAGTGTTTTTGGACAGGGATTTCATCCGAAGAAGCTGCGCGAAGGTAGCCCGATGATGAGGCCGATGTTGTAGGCCCATGCTGAGCCACCGGAGATAAATTATGAGCGGTTGGGCGGAGAACCAAGGAAGAAGAAAAGGAGGCCGTCGTAGTCGTGGACAGAGATAGGACGACGAGCGAGGGTGATCGATCATCGAAGCCAACCGACTTAAATTTCGTAAGAAAATTGAAAGGTAGCAGCACGGGCCATTTCAGATTCTCCCCGCTGATTCGCGCTTTTTCATGCAGCAATCACGATGGATTTGAAAAGGCATAGTATTACGTGCAATTAACGACCGTTTGCGGCAATCGAGTACTCCTAACCCGGTTTAGTTAATTTCCCACCAAACTGTCTGTCCGTTCGTATAGGCGAGGCTTCCCCTCGTGGGTCGTCAGTGGAAGCGTCGTGGCCCCAACTTGCCTCCTCGTGTCTAGAGTAGACTTGGTGGGATGAATCGGTGAATCAGTGTGAGGCAGCAAATGTACTGTAGGTGCTGGCTAATCGGCAACGGGTTTCCGAATTCCGAAAGCATCAAGGCATCGATCTCAAATCTCTGGCCGTAAAGATACGCACGCATCGTGGGGACCCCACGTCCCCACCTCTTCCCGCCATAAGTACCCCACGTACGGTGCGGTGCAGCCAACCGTACCCACACAGACAGCACCACACCCTGCTCTCGGCCTCGCGCGCCTTCCTCCTCTTGTGAATCAACAACGACTACAAATTCCTCACGCTTCGCTCTCCCACACAGGACAGGAGTCACTTCACCCACGCGCCCAGCCCCGCCCGCCTACTACCCGGAAACCGCCAGCAGCTAGAGGCTCTTCCGATCGATCCATGGAGACGTCGCGCGTGAAGCCCGGCTTCAACGGCGGCTCCGTCGACGGCAGCGGCCGCCGCGCCGGGTACATGGCCGGCGGCAGCGCCGGAAGCGGCAGCGGGAGGAGGACGCCGATGGGCGACGCGTGCGGCGTAACGCTGCGGGCGTTCGTGCTGGCGGCGACGCTGGTCGCCGCCGTGGTGATGGGCGTGGACCGGCAGGCGAGGACCATCCAGGTGACCATCACCGACACGCTGCCGCCGCTGCAGGTGCCCGTCACCGCCAAGTGGTCCTACTCCTCCGCCTTCGTGTAAGCTAAGCCCCCTCTCATCTCTCGATCGCTAGCTCCCTCTGCTTGCTTTGATTCTGCTTCTCCTGTCCTCCTCACTCCTCAAGCGCCATAGTTAGTTAACTGAGAAAGGTAATTAAACTGCTTAATTCCACTATACTACCCTGCCCGCTTCCGCGCGGTTTTTTACATCAATCCGTCTTTGTTTTCTTATTTTGTTGTCAGTTTAATTTCGTTCACGATGCAACACCCGCCGTACTGGGGAAGCTAAGGTACTGACACACTCATTATGTAGGACAAAATTCACATGAAACGGTGCCTCGTAGGTTTGAACGAACAATATGAGGTCTGCATGTCTTTGTCAGTATTATATATATCCACGCTGTACCTAGCTCGAATTCTTCGTCTGGAACACCTTTCCGCAAAATTCCCAACCAAATACTGATAATTAAGTTCCACTTGATTCCATCACCGACGCATGTCACACATGCTGCCACACCAAACTCGATTCGAGTCACTCTTGCTCTACATCCTACAGAGAGAGAGGGAGTACGTAGTCAGTGCGTTCCAGATACGAGCCAGCTCCTATACACAGCATGTAGGCCATTCACCGCCCGTCTAGGTCGTCCTTGTTCCAGCAGGCATCCGTGCATCTGAATAAGGTGATCAGTACGTTGCTCTAACCATGGACAAACAAACAAACAAATTGCTTTCGATCGAAAGGACCACCCGATTTGCACGCAAGAATCGTCCAGTACGATCTGGTTCCAATCCTCCATCGACCTCTCCTCCTTTTGGTTCCACGTAGTACAAAATAACGACCAAAGGTCCTCTCGTTTTCCTACCTAAAAAGAAACTTTAGAATATACTGGTGATATTACAGACAAAGATGCCGCAACAAACTGGAATTGTCGCTGGGAAAGAGTGAATTCAGTCACTTGGTAGATGAGCGTAATAGGTTTGCGGTTTCGACTACACTCATCGATATGATCAGTCGACTATAGTAATGTTACATTTTCATACGCATAAGGTTATTGTACTCCCTCTCAAATTAAAAGTACGCTTATAAAGCATTAAAAATGGGAACATGATCAATTGGTTCTTTCAAAATAAACATGATCAATTGATTGATTAGAGTATACTACTCTGGTGCATTTCCGCGCTCGGAGTCATGTATGCATGCGCGTCTTGGGCCCTCCACGTGGCCCGTCCGTACTATTATTGCGCAAAGATATGGGGATCGCTAGCTCAAACGTGGAGGCCCCCACATGCTCATCCTGATGAGCTCCGATTGAGCGATCACTGATTTGGACTTTAGAGAAAGCAGCGAAAGCCGATTGGGATAGAGAGATTTGTGGAAGGTGCATCCGAACCAATACCATTATCTCCTCAATTATTCGTCGGCAAATCCGATAATTCCGTGACATGATAAATACGCCGCCAGGCTATGGGACAATGGAAGAAGGTGTGTGGATTATTCCCTTTTGAGCTTTTCTTCTCCATCAGAGCGGTGAGAGAGGTGGGTGTCTCGGCTCGTCTCCGTCACATGTCCATTCGTCATGATGCCGTCTCGCCGATCGTTAAGATCGATTCGTTCGGTTGCGTGCGCAGGAGCTGCGCCTCTCTGGATTTGATCGGTCGATGCTTGTTGCTGGGCTGTCATGAACAGAGGAAGAACAAATAAAGGCGATATCTGTGCGTCTTGTCAATCAATAGTAGAAAAGTTTAACAGTGGTCATTAGCATCGTCCATTTCTGAGATTGTGGGAAACAAAATTGTTCAGGGCGATGAGGAAAAGAAGCTTGAAAGTGATGGAGAACTAGAAACGTTGTTGATAGCTGCCTCGTGTCATAGTACGTGTGCACTATTTACTTCGGAAAGCTTGTTTTGAAATGACTGAAACTTCAACATACATATCAATCCCCCTCGCAAAAAAAAAAAAAAAACATACATATCAATCCCACTGTACCTGATGTGCAACACATTACTAACAGTACGCTTAAGCAAAGCTCAGTACATTAGCCCGCGGTTACTGAACTTTCGTTGCACGTGGTGCAGGTACTTCGTGGTGGCGAACGCGATGGTGTGCGCGTTCTCGGCTCTGGCGCTGGCGGCGTGCCGGCGTCGCGGCGCGGTGGTGGCCGTGATGGTGGGCGACCTGGTGGCGCTGGCGCTGCTGTTCTCGGCGGTGGGCGCCGCAGCGGAGTTCGGCATCCTCGGGGAGCGCGGCAACTCCCACGTGCGCTGGGCCAAGGTCTGCAACGTCTTCGGCCGCTTCTGCGAGCGCGCCATGACCGCCGTCATTGTCTCCCTGATCGCCGCGTTCGCCAACCTCGTCCTCCTCATGCTCGCCATCCTCGACATCCACAAGAACTCGTCATACTACTAGCAAAAGCTCCTACTAGTTTGGAAACAACAGTGAGCAGTAATAAGTAATAATAAGTCAAGGCGATTAAAAAGGTTATAGGTAAACTACAGTCTGCACTGTTTCGTGGTGCCAACTGGAGAACATAATTAGACAGGGATATATAGAGGTCAGTGCGCAGTAGAGATATGTAGTAGCTGACAGCATGTATGTGAACCATGATTAACCATGAACTTGCGAATGAATATAAGTTTAGTTGGTAAATATTATGTCATCGAAGTACCAGTTAAATTCGCCATGTTTAAAAACGACTCTGTTTTGAATGGGCCTGCAGCAGGGGGGGGGGGGGGGGGGGGGGTGTCGTCCCATGTACTTCCTCCGTTTTTTTTTACTTGTCACTGATGTTTACTGTAGCGATTTTGACCGCATGTTTTTTTCTAAAAAAGTTACACAGATATATAGAAACATATAATGCTAATAAAGTATGTTTTATGATAAATCTAACGATATAAAAGATCGAGGTATTTGCACAAATATTGCAGAAAAAAACAGGCGGTCAAATTCGCTACAGTAAAATCTAGTGACAAGTAAAAAAAAACGGAGGAAGTAAATCTGCAATAGCAACCCATCGATGTTCCATGGATTTTGGTCGGACCCCGACTCCGAGCTCCATCTTCCGCACCAATGGAAAACCGGGGTCACGGCGCAGAAGGCCTGACGGTAAAACGATGGTGCAGGAACAGGCCTTCGTCGAGCTCATGTTAGCCAGGAAATTATGCTCCGGCGAGCCCTGTCAAGACGCTGCAGTCGGCCAGGACTAGTGCAGACACCATTTTGCGAGACGAAGGACGACAGTTGCAAGGCATCATTCAGCGAAATCAAGAGAGCGAGGGACGTGTAAATTGAACTGATGAAAATTAAAATGCAGTTCGAATCGAGGGACGAAAGATTGACTTGTTTATCTCAACAGGCTATGCTTCCATATGTTCGGCCGAGGTCGGTATGTTTCCATACGAAAGATTGATGTTTTTGTTCTTTTTCCAAAATCCGATCAAGGAAGGGGGAAAAATATATTTGTTGAGAGTGGGATTTGAACCCACGCCCTTTCGGACCAGAACCTTAATCTGGCGCCTTAGACCAACTCGGCCATCTCAACTTATGCTATAGTTTACAGTTCCAAAGTATAAAACCGCTATATTCTATAATTCAGTCACATGATCATAACCTATAATTCATTCATCTTTCCTGCATTGAGTTAACTGTAAAGATGACAGATCATGCACATGTGCACAACGTTTCGGCATCACAAGTCGTAGTACAGCACATGGATCTGCTTCCCCATGATCTCTTTTATTAAAGACTCTGATACTTTTGTCAACTTGTGCTGTGCATTATTCAAAACTCTGTATACACCTGAAAATTGGTAGCCATGGTACCTGCACCTGTGGCCCGTGCATCATGGTCGCATGGAGATGTTGACCCGAGAAGTGACGGTTTGCTCATCGAGGCCGTAGAGAGCGTCAATGAGGTGCATCCTGAGAGACGCAGGCCCCTTGGCCGACTCCATCCCGATTTCTCCAGCGAGGCCAAATATTGCAAGAGCGCAAGCTGCTGCAACGAGGGCGTCTGATGGCTCCACAGCGACAAAGGCCGCTATAAGGGCGGTCACGGCGCACCCTGTCGCGGTGATCTTCTGCATCATGGGTACGCCGTTGCTTGCACCAACGACTTGCTTCCCGTCGGTGATGAAATCAACAGCTCCGGATACAGCAACGATGGCACCGGTGGTCAGTGCCAATGCTTTCGCGGCTTCAAGGGCGTCCGCGGAGTCGTGTGAACTGTCCGCACCCTGCAATTGATCAGAAATTGATTCTAATGACTACAAACTGGAATACTAAATGTGACAAATAAATGTCCATGAATCCTCCAAGGGGTATAAAGTAAGATCAATGAAGATAGCAATGCTCAACTATGGCATCCGGCAGACTGCACATGTGGATACTACATATTTATCACAAGCCTTTCAAATAACAATTTTATTTGTGAGGTTCACAATAAGTATATAGGAAGCAATGACTACAAAATCGAGTACTAATGGTGAATGATAGTTTGTTCCTAATCCGCACAAGAAATAAATATCAATGAATCGTAAACTGGGTATAAGCAAATTGATGAAGATAGCAATACTTATGAAATTAATCATGACATTCCACCAATTCAGATAACGATCACATACGTGAGGTTCACAAGAGTTATTAAGAAAACTATAACTAGAGCCAGGATCATGTGGATTTTTCTTTCAGACATAAGGTTTCGCCCGCTTATATTGAAAGCGAATAGTAGTGCCAGGTTCCAAAAAGAATGAAAAGAACTGGGGCTTCCAGTTTTACATAAAGGCTGGACACAGCGAGAAGCCTAACATTTTGACTAAAGCATCCAGATATCAGACACCACATTTGAATTAGGCTTGAGGATCATGTGGATTACATCAGTCAAGTGGAAAGGAGAGAAGTAACGAAGGTTTATGAAAGGTTTTAACTTTTTTTTTGGTGATTTGAAAGGTTTTAACTTGGACAATGTCGCCAGAACAATACATTTTTCTTCTTTCTTCAGTCATTACAGCTGATTGTTGGCCATGTAAATCAGTTCTAGACAGTAAAAATAGAAATCAGTTGATAAAGTGATCATCTAATCGAGTTAGGATTTTTCTTTTTTGTCGACACACCTTGCTTCGATTGGACATAGCAAAGATTGAACAGCAAGGAATGCAGTAGTGGCGCAGTACCTTAAACTTGGATGAGGCGGCGGCCGAGCTGTCAGCGAGCGCGAGGATCTCGGAGCCGTTCCCCCTGACGACGGCGGGGCGGAGCTCGAGCAGCGAGAGGCACGCCTCCATCCGGAACCCGGAGGCCGCGGCGGCGACGGGGTCGAGCACCCAGGGCCGGCCCGCGGAGGCGGCGGCGCGCATGGAGGGGAGCCAGTCCTCGGCGAGCGTGCCGACGTTGACGTACACGGAGTCGCAGCGCGGGGTGAAGTCCGGGATCTCGCGGATGGAGTGTACCATGGCCGGGGAGGCGCCCGCGGCGAGGAGCGCGTTGGCGGCGATGTCCATGGAGACGAGGTTGGTGATGCACTGCACCAGCGGCGCCCGCGCGCGGACCGCGGAGAGAAGGGACCATGCGCGGCGGCTCCACCATTCCGGGCTCCGTTCTTCCACCGCGGAGGTGGCGGCGGCCATGGATGCGTTCCGGCCGGCGGTGGCGCGGGCAGAGGAGGAGGGGAGGAGCCGTTGGTTTTTCGCCTTTGACTTTTCGCTTTCTGGAGGATGTGGGGAAGCCGAAGGAAAAACGGACACGCAGGGGCCACGCGTCAAGATTTAGCCATGATATCGCTAATCGGACGGTGAAAAACAGAAGCTAGCAGACGGCCGGGTCATCCGTGATGACGCGGAAAGTCGACGTGGACTGTTTCCAGAGGGTCAACTGATTTTGCGATCGGTTTGGAAAAAAGAACTGATTTTTGACGGTATTTTGCCGCTCGCACAATCTAACATAATCAGCCTGTTCGGCAGGCTGCAGCTGCGGCTGTAGAAAAATAACTGTGAATATTTTAGCTGCTGCTAAAAAAATAAATGCAAACACTATAGCTACTGCTGCAAAACATTCAAACGAACATGCTGAATATGAACAAAATTCAAGCCTTCGATGAGTTCAACCTTTCACAATGAACTCAAATACTCAAAGGAGTGGCATTTGCTCTCTCTCAGAGGGAGAGAGAGATGGTAAAATTAGCTTTAGATGTGTTTTTTTCAGGTTGCTAAAGAGGCCAAAGAAGTATCATAGAGAAGGGTTGGCTGTATTCGTTGATGAGAAGACCTAAAAAAGTAGTACTCGTTGTGTATAGATTGCGAACTACTAAAAAAATTACAGAGAGGCTTCACTGATTCCCCCGAGAGTAAGGTTATGGGATCAACCCTGAACATCTAAGTGCTGAATCACTATAAAAGCATCTCCAGTAAGTATTCTACTTGAGCCCTTACTCTATTATTTAGAGTTTTGTGTAAAATATCATCTCCAACAGGGACTCTACTTGAGTCTTCATTTTGTATGTCACCTTAAATTCCATCTCCAAACCCTCATTCCTAGGGTCCTCTAGTCCTCCCTCTCATTTTGTAGATTCCACCTTTTTTCACAAAATAGGAGCTTGGGCTAGTTTATTGCTGGAGTTGAAGCTAGATTTTGAACCCTTATTTTTGCATGTTGGCTTGGAAAATAATCGCAGGAGCTTTGTTTTAAGGTCGATTGCTGGAAATGCTCTAAGACCTTCAATATAGCATCATGGATCTTGATGAAGAATCTGGACATAGAAATGTCTTTTGGGTGCATCAGCAGTGTATGGGTCTTTTTCTTATCATTTTTTTTTCACCACATACTAAACAAACAAATACTTGTTTCGTCTGAGTGTTGCATCATGGGCATTCAGTGTTATTAGGATGTACCTTAATGTCAAAGTGAGGACAATGCAGTATTTTTGTGGTTATTTAAATCATTACTGAAATATATGTCATATTCTCCACCAAAAGATATTATAACTGATCAGACTGGAGCAATTCAAATAGCATTTCCAGAATCTTGATCCAGATTGTGCTTGCGGCATATAATGAAAATGATCCCATAGAAGTTAGGACGATACACAGCATATGAAGACATCAAAATATCTCTTGCATGTTGTATATGATTCGTTGACAACAGAAGAGTTTGAAGGTGCCTGGAAGAACATTGTTGGTCAGTGCAAATTTTTTTTCACAATAAAAGACTTCAAAAACTATATAGCAACAGGCACCGTCAGTGAGATTATGTATTCCATCTTTGATGGTTATGTCAACTCTAAAACAAGGCTGAGGCAATTTGTTGGACAATATGAGAATACTCTTGGAGATTTTTATTTTTATTTTTTTAGGGCAAGTTACAAGAGCTTATATTGAATCAACAGGATTACAATAATTGTCTTGGAGATAAAGTTGCAAAGGAGAGCATTGCTACTTTTCCCTCTTTCAATTCGACCATACTTTGTATTACTCATTATGGCATTAAGGAGCAATTCCAGTCAGCTTATACAATCCTAAGTTCCAGGAGTTCCAAAAAGAGCGGAAACATAAGATGTATTGCTATTCTATTTTGGCCAAAAAAAAAAAACACTACGTTTGTATAAAGGGGGTCCCTTCAAAGTACTTACGTTCTGGAACGATTGAATGTCCAGCATTACTGATCACTGAATATGTACATAGAGAAGGAAACACCACTTTATATGCAAACCTATCTTTTTAATGTTTCGGATAGATCATCATATCTTGTTGAGTGTAATCATAGATCACCAATGAGATTGACATAAGAACAGTTTGACCCCATCGGTATAGGCATTCGATAGATTTGACCTCGAATTTTTTTTTACCAAAAACAGTGCAGTATATGAATTAGCAGATTTCAATAGTTGTGATAAGTAAAATGCACCACTATCTATTTGTTGCCTAGTTTTCAAATAAGGGGAAAAGTCAATTACTTTTGGCACATTTGCTGCATAAGGTACTTACTACTAATCAATTTTAGCAGTTTCTCTGTACATAACAGCGATATAACTCACGCCAGAAAATCTTATATTTATTTGTGATTACCTTGGACACCCATCTCATAGTAAACATAATATGCATCAGTCGACTATTTCAAGTGGCATCGTAGACAGAATGAAAAATTATGTTGTGTGCACTTAATATTTAGTCCAATCAGCATAGTAGAATGACAACAGCTGACTACCTTCTGAAAAAAAAATGTCTCAATTGGATGCAACAGCTGACTACCTGCTAGAAAGGTCTGTATTCTGTCGGCACCTCCTAGAAATATATTTTGGCACAGTTGGGAAAGGGGAAGGAGACATGCTTGCCTCTATCAGAAAGGGCTGCATGACCAAGAAATTGGCACTCAGCTATGATAAAAAGAGGGATAGAGTTTGAGGCTGGAGCCAAAGCCCCAACCCCTCCATTTTTTGTTGAGCTCAAGAAATAAACTAGCATTAACTTTTCAGGTTAATTATAAGATGCTAAAAAAGGCAAGGAACAATTAGTGCCGTAAATTGTTGATAGAAAAAAATTACAATACAATCAGAAATCATAAAAATGGAACTGTTTAGATTTTGAGTTTGCAAGAAAAACTTGGGGTGAAATTATTGCTATAATTATCATTGCAATATAAAGCAGAACCAGATATCTTATCATTTGTATAACAAGGAGGCCATATCAAGAAACAGAGATAGATAAAATTGTGGATTTCAAAACGAATCATATTTCACAGGAATTGTTTTTCAGATTCTAAACAACAAAATTGGAAGCAAGCACCATTGTACAAATTCAGCAAGGGCAGTAGTAGAGGAACAAAATAAACAGGGTTACAACAGAGAGCCGTCCCATATCAATGCCGTTCAGACATTCTTGAGCTTCTTCATCTTGGACGGTGGCCACCTGCCCTTCTTCCTCAGATTCCTCTTGCGGACGAGCCGCTTGCGCCGCTGCCTCAACTTCTTGGCCGGCTTCATCCGCGCTCTCTGCTCTTCGATCATCTTCAGCTTTGTCTCGAGTGGCATTTGCTCTATCTTAACCACTGGTTTTGCCTCTTCCGGTTGCTCTGCCTCAGCTGCACTTCCATCCGCGGCAGCATGGACAAGAACTGGCCTCTTCTCGGCGAAAGAAGCACATGTGGCAGTCACATTCAGAGGGCTTGGCAGGGAGGTGAGGATCTTGCATTGTGGCCTTGGGGCTGACACAACAGTAAGAACAAAAGGAAAATACACTTAACAGGATCCAGGGCGTAATATTTCACATATGACACCCTTGAGCTCACATATACTTAGTGGAGCTGTTTGTCCATGGCTCAAAGTTTGTGCAATGCAATACATTAATTCACTGTACTTGAACCGGTTAGGTAGACACAGAGCAAAAAAGTTGTGAACATATATACCAATCAATAGCAACTAGCAGGCGCAGAGTATTTGCTTATTAAGTCTTGAATAACATTGAATGACTGGCTTACATCCATATTACTACAATAAAGTGAGGAGGAAGCAAATTTGGCGGCTATAATAATGTTTTGAAGACCCAATTGATAAATTTGCAGCACATTTGGACCGTAATGCACGTATAGAAGCCCCCAAGAAATTTCTGCACATTAATTGTTCGAAGAAATTCCTCAAAGGAACCAAGAGCATTACAGCACAGAAACGCAGAACCGCCCTCGGCTCCAACAGCGAACGCTACAGATTCCAGACCTCCCAGAATCAAACCCATCCAAAATGAACCCGGAGAGACGCAGGAAATGGAGGAGGCATAACGGAGCTTACCGGCGTAGGAGACGGTGGAAGCTGTGGAGATAACCCTGGAGGGGGAGGCGAGGAAGGAGACGGCAGGGGAGACGAGGAGCGCCATAGGGGTGAGATGTCGCTTCTCGGCCTGAACTGGAAGCCGGATAAGAGAGCTCAGGGCCTTGTCCCGCTGTAAAGTAGGGCCGGGGATAAGACCAGACCATTTGTACTGTGCACTCGGCTCGAACTCAACGTTCAAAAATGAAAAAGAAAGGGCCTGTCTACCAGGGCGTTTTTTGGGTGCCCAGCGCTCGATTTTTGCACCGTCATATCCAACAATGCAACGGGCGATTATAGATGCCGTTTACTGGCCTTGACTCATAATGGAATACTCTATCATACCACCAATATTCGGCTTGTTTGGCAGGCTATTTTGTAGCTATTTTTACTATAGTGGCTGCTAAAAAAATAATTGTGACCACTGTAGCGACCGCTGAAGAAATAACTGGAACACTGTAGCCGCTGAATCGCAGTTGTTGCTAAGAAATCAGGTGAACAAGCTGAATGGAACAAGAAGTACTCCGTGCACGATACCTTATTCTAATCCTATTTTTCCTTTTTTTTCTAATCTTCTAATTTGATTATCTATTAAATATTGGTTATGTTTTCTATTTTTGTTAAAAAGAGTGCTAAAGTGGTTGTCAACTGTAAGAGATGTTCTTGTGCCAGTACTATTGCAAATGGGTTCAACGAGAGCAAAAAGTGATTGGAGGCTATATTGTTATGTGCAAAAAGCTTTTATTTTACTTTCAAGATTAGAATGTTGAGACATGAAGCACTAGAAGAACGACACAAAAATTAAGAGGTACCCAAGTGCTTAACAATTCAAGATCCTTGCCCTCAAAAAAAAAAAAAAATTCAAGATCCTCTCAAATACCACTATTGTCGTTGCACCACCACATTTGTTTGCCGTTAAAAAGGTAGCGCAATCCCAAAAAACAAAACAAATGTGAAGTATTATAGGGCTCATTCAAGCACTAAATGTCAAACCTTTATTTTACTTTGCATACTCTCAATCAGATTATGAAGCTGAAAAATAAGCATACCATTATTGCAGTCTAGCCTGCATAATAGGTGTCATCTTTTTGTTTTCTTTTTACATAGTTAGTTTGACATGTCCAATGTATATCTTATCAAAGATATAAATATAATTATACTATACAATTGTGACGGCAACATTATTAACATTCTTTTTGAACTTGACTTAATTCGGCTTCACATGCTTGCTAAACGCAACAATTTGCCGATAAAACATAATGAAGCAAAATGTAAGGACTATATATTTTTGATGACCTTAGTAGTAGTACATGCTAAACCTTACTGTTGCAATCTTGATCTTGTGTTTTCTAGAGTGAAAAATAAGATGCTACTAAATCGATATCGTTAGGATGTGGATGATGGTAACTGTGGCTGGACAACACATGGTCGTTGAGAAATAATTTGAGAAATGAGAAGAGGAAAAGGAGACCATCGCCGGAGGGGGTGCGCCGTGACATGTGGTAAAATTATGATGGAAATATACTAGCAGACTAGGGATCTAGAAGAACGGGATGGGTCGAAAATGATATATAAAAAACTGAAATCATGCAATATTTATTATTTTATTATTTTTATTTAGAAAAAAGTGTAATGTATTTCCTTTTGTTAGGGACTTGGACTCCACACGAACATTTATATCCTAGTCACTAGTCAAAAATAAGAACCGGAAATAGTGTAAAAAAGGACACCTAGAGACGGAAAGAGGGAGAAAAGACATTCGGCGCGGCCGCCGTCCATTTCCTCCCCTTTTCTCCTCCGCTGCTCTTGCTTGCCGTGCCCCCTACTCTCCGCTCCGCTTCGTTCCGCCTTAAACCCACGCAATCCAGCCGAGCCCGTCCCCGTCCCCGGCGAAGCCCAAACCCTAGCCGCTCCGCCGACTCCGCCGCCGCACGCCAATGCTCCACCGCCAAACCCTAGCGACGTCATCGTCCTCCTAGCCTTTCCAGAGCCTTCGTGAAAGAGAGGCCCGAAGATGGCTGCCGACCCAGCCGCTGCGGCGGCTGCCGCGGCGGCGGCGGCGATCTCCGCCGCGATGGACTGGCGCTCCTCCCCAGACGCCCGCGCCGTCGCCTTCGCCTACCTCGAATCGGTCCGTGCTCCACCGGCCCCCTCCTTACCCCCCGGCCCTCGCCCGCGTCTGCTTTTGGGTTTGCTCTAGTGTCTGGCGGCGCCTTAGGCGCTTCGGTCGTTGCGAGGATTTTCTCCTACGCGCTGCGTACTTCAATTTTTTACGGGTCGTACAGTTTGATAGCAAATGTTCGTGCGGTTATGCAACTAGCGCACTTTGTGGTACTTGTTGCATGTGTAACTAACTAGTGATTTCATAACTTCGTGTGATTGGCACCGCGCTTGCTGGTCTGCACTATGAATTACTGTCTAATTGCTGATGCTCCAACCAAATATAGTTGGCTCCCCTTGCCATGTCAATTCATATTCCTGCTACTACGAGAGAAATGTTGTGATGGTCCATTACTGCAAAATGCAGTGCCAACTTCGGGCTTGCAGCCATGGCATACGTATGCTGACAAGATTTGCTAAATGCAGGTTAAGAGCGGAGATGTCCGAGCACTGGCCAGTACATCATTTATCTTGGTCAGAAAGGACCAGACATCGGAGATCCGCTTGCACGGGTTCAAAATGTTGCAGGTGAACCTTGCATCTTGTCTCTCGGTTACCATTTTAGTGATTCATGTCATGCTGATTGCTTTGGATTAGCTTGTAGCATCTAGTTTGGAGGCTACATAGTTGATATTCTTTTCTTGGACATCTGTACATGTTATTGCTGTTGAGTGTAGGATCACCATTGAGCTGCATATAGCTACAGGTATCATAATTATGTATTTCTTTTCATGCTGCTTTCCTTAATCGAGCCAATCGCATGACCATGGTAAAAGATGATTTTTTAATATTTATATGCTATTATAGAATCATGTATTTAAATCGGCCACTGCATAAGTAAAAGTGCTGCTCTTTTTATATCAAAATGATTGATGTTCTACCTATGCTTGTGAAATGTAAATGATTGTACAATGGTATTCTTTCGGTATAGGCATGGTAAGTTTTTCCTGAAGCATGAGAAAGTACCTTAGGATTTGATGCTTTCCATTGAAATTTCAACCTCCCAAGTTATCCTAGTTCGTACAGCATACTTCATTAGATTTCAGTGTTTTGCATGGTGCATCGTAGCTCTTTATTTTTTTTTTTGGCTAATAGAGTGCACTAACATGTGTTGCTTTAACTGCAATTTTGAAACACAAGTATGGAAGAAACTTAACAAACCTAGAAGGAATTAGACGGCGTTGTAAATAAACACCTACATCCACATGGAAGAGGACTGGCATCTGGGAGGCTAGGCATCCATCCAGATCCTCAATACGCATTATCCATAACTAAACTGAACCAGTTTAATTCATGATTGAGTAGAAAATACTATACATTGGACTAACTTTAGAGCTTTTTTTGCGCTGCATAAGCAGCCTTTAATCTGCTGAAAGGACCATTTGAGTTCCTAGTAGTCTAAATATACTTCGCCTATTGTTTTAGACTCTTAGCAGGATGGTGATCAAGCGTTCACCCTACCTTTTCTCTTCAGAAATACTTACTCTAGTTGATACCTGCGACCCTGTGGTGGGCGCACATTTTGTGAACTTTGACTGTGGATACCTGATGCCTCCTAGTAGTCTAAATATACTTCGCCTATTGTCTTAGGCTCTTAGCAGGGATGGGAATCAAGTGTTCAGCTGTTACCCTACCTTTGCTCTTCATAATATTTACTCTAGTTGGTATACCTGCAACCTTGTGGTGGACACACATTTTGAGCTATGAATGGGTACCTGATGCCAGAGGCCAATGCCTATGCTCTCCAGAAATAATTACGCTAGTGGGTATACCTGCGTCTGTGTCATGGGCATTGGGCTAGCATTTGTAGCCACGAGCGTGGATTGTGGGTACCTGATGCCACTGGGCATGCCGTGTGACTGCCATCAAACCAGGAAACTGCATCTATGATCCTGATTGGGTAGCACAGTCAGTTTTAGCTGTAGAACTGTGATGGAGATAATTAATTTCCTTGACTGTTTGTGTTTGTTTCCTAATGTATTTACTCCATTTATTAGCGATAAGTTTCCTTGGAGATAGAGATTGTTTTGTGGGGAGAATAGCGAGGCTATCATTTCTATGTTATAATCAAGGAGGACAGTCAAATTTTGCCCTTCATGCCGGTGTTTCCGGACCATTTAAATACAGTAGTTACCCAATGGGAATGAATGAACACATAAAAAATAATCTGAGATCTAACCATTGCTTGGTCATTAAATAAGGAATCAAAATGTATGTGCATATTGCTTTTTCTAGATACTGCTGGACTGGGTGTAGAGGGTACTTCTGACATAGATCAATGGAAGCCTCTTTTAGGCTGGGATTTTTGCGGAAAACTGATTAGTATAGGTTTTCCTCCACTAGGGATGTGCATATGATTTCTTCGTAGGAAAGGTCATTATCATTATCTTTTGCATGCGCATGTGTTGCACTTTCATGCATTGTGCAATCAAATCATTAGTTGCATGATTTGCATCTTCAGACAATGGAGCGCGCCGGTGAGTTGTTGTTGTGAAAGTAGGATATGATGGATGTCTTAGTTCTGTTTTTGCATGAGGCACTTTGTCAGGGGATATCAGTGAACTAAACAGACCCCTGTGTAAGTTTCCTTGACACGATGCAAATGGGTGAACTACAACTTGAAACGAGTAGTCAACATTTGTTTAGCCAGTAGTTGGACTACATGGCTGATTAAACCAGAGTAACGTCTGTTTAGGAGAACACTGTTGGCCGCCGACTATTGTCTATACAGCTTCTAGTCAGCCTACAAAGTTGTTTGGGTGAACAATGTCTTCTTACATGCATCATCAATCATTGCTTCAGTTGTGGTTGAATCGCAGACTTAACATTCTATGATGATTATGGCTATGATCATGTCACATAAATTGTTGCAGTTTTGTGGGGTGGAAAAATATTTTAGCGGTAGCAATCCTTGTGTTATACTTCCTACGCTTGATTATTCTTTGAAGCCTTTTGTTCAGCACTGGATTTAAGGAATGCACAAATGATGTAGACAAAATTACCCATAGTAATTGGGATTTGATCCAGCCTAATGAACTTGGTCACAGGTGCAAACAAGCACCAATACTTATCAGCCTTGTTACTGCTTGCATCTAGTTTATGTAAGCTGATGGAAAATTACACCCAACAGAAAAATATTAGAGGGTTTTAGCATGACCAACTGATGACTCTCTTCTTGATGTTTGCAGCACTTAGTGCGATTGAGGTGGGAGGAACTCAGTGCCGCAGAGCGGAATGAATTCGCGAATTTGACTATTAATTTGATATCAGATGTTGTTGGGCCCCATGAGGTGTGGGCTTTGAAGAGTCAAACAGCTGCTTTGGTTGCAGAGGTTTATTACTTTGCCCTTCATTTATTTCCCCCCTTCTTTTATTCAAATCCATTAGCTGCAGACAACATCTAGTCCAGATACTATTTCTTAGCAAATACCTTATCTTTGTAGGTAGTTAGAAGAGAAGGAGTTCCTTTGCTGAATACTTTACTTCCATCTATTGTTTCTTTATCAAACAGCGGTCCTATCGAGGTATGATTCCTAGTATTTTGTAGCATAGATATGTTCTTCTACCATCTAATACATTGAATTGCATTTAGTAACCCATTTGTGTTAACTGTTAGGCTGAGTTAGTTGCCATGATTTTACGGTGGCTTCCAGAGGATATCACGGTTCATAATGAAGATTTAGAGGGTAAGTTCTGTTTCATTTCTCTCTATTCTGATTGCTTGAAAGTGCTAATTGTTCATATTTCAACCATCAATGTGACAACAGTCAGAATAGAAAACGTTTTCTGCTTCTGTTAATGATTTATTCACATCCAACAGGTGATAGACGAAGATCACTGTTGCGAGGTCTCACTGATTCACTTCCACAAATTCTGCCATTGTTATATTCTGTAAGAATTTGTGCCTTTACTATGTTGAAAGATGAAAGACTAATGGTTGTGATTTTAGTATTCACTCAACATATCTGTCATGCAATAACTCATTTTGTAGCTGCTTGAGAAACATTTTGTTGCTGCTTTAAGTGAGCACAAAAATCAGCAAATGGAGTTGGCTAAACAACACGTGGGAACAGTGACAGCTGTTCTGAATGCTGTCAATGCATATGCTGAATGGGCTCCCGTGACAGATCTTGCCAAATACGGATTAATACATGGGTCAGTTGACTAGAGTTTTTGATATCTCAAGTTTTGATGTTATTTTTTTGTCTGTCTCATTGGCAATTTTTTTTTAAAAAAAATTATTTTATAATTTTGCAGGTGTGGATCCTTACTTTCATATAGTGACTTCCGCCTCCATGCTTGTGAGTTCTTTAAAGTAATATGCCAGAGGTACGGGTGGACTAGTTTATTTTGAACGAAAATGTTCTTCCGGTTGTGCCTGCGACTTTTTTGACGTCTTCTTGGCATGTTGATGCAATCTCTTTCAGAAAAAGACCCGCAGATGTTGCAGTTGTTGAGTATGATGCAGCAATGTCCAACATTTTCCAGGTGTTGATGAACATTTCACAACAATTTTTAACCAAATCTGGGACACAGCCAAGTGCAGTTGATGAAAGTGAATATGAGTTTGCAGCGTGTATTTGTGAGACAATGGTTGCTCTTGGATCCTCTAACATGCAATGCATACTAGCTGATGGATCAAGGACTTTCCACTTTCTGAAACAAGTGAGCATTTCTAAGAACACTTCTCATACCTTTAGACGTGTAAATAAATATTTGTGCTGGTGTGCGCCATCTTCATTTCTAATTCTCTTTGGGCTAGTTGGCATCAGGGATCCACATTTCGGTAAAGAACTGCGTTTTGTTTTAAATTGATAAGACCGTTTTTCAAAATCCTGAGTTAAAACATCAATGTGCTGCTGTTGTAGTTGTAAGGCCCAAAGATACATGGTGTTAGTTTTGTATGGCACACCTTTTTGCTTTTCTCGCCAGTCACCCCTCATCCTGTTATTCATGTATCGAAGGCAAAAGCAAGTGGAGTGGTGGTGGCATTTAAGTAACCACCCTGGCACACACACAATGTTAACATCTTGCAACAAGGACAGTAGTATTTTAATCTAGACTTTAATTGTTTCTTCATCCAGAGTAAATTATATCAACACCCTCCAAGAAGTGTGATTACCTGCTACCTTTGATGTGCAAGTATCTTGACCTATACCTTTTGGACATGGGAAATTGCTGTTTCATTAACATGATGCATTTATTCCTTTTTTGTAATCTTTAATCTAATTTTTGTTCCTTACAGATGCTGGAATATTACCAACATTACAAGATTGCTCTTCATTTCCAATCTTTGTTATTCTGGCTGGTATATTTCTAATCTCCTTTTGCATATTTGAAATGCTTAACATATCATTTTGAAAGTTAGAAGATGCTAACACAAACTTCGCACAGGCGGTATTAAGAGAATCATCAAAGGCTAAGTCGGTTTCACGTGTTTCTGGTGATAACTCTGCTGCTGGTATTTCTTCGTCCACTGGTGACAATTCAGTGGAAAAGGAGAAGAAAGGGGTATCCGTATTTGTTACTGATGAGATATACAGCACAATTTTGGATGTGTCTTTAAAAAAGATGCTCAAGAACAGTGGAGGTACATCTTCGGGGCTGGTAGAGATATGGAGCGAAGAGCTGGAGGGGAAAAGTGATTTCTGCAACTACCGCACCAAATTGGTATGTCTTATTTTCTCCTGACGTATGTACATAATCATTGCTGTTGAGTTAATGTCCACAGATTATTGGTACACTTAGTCTTTATTTCTGTGGATCGAATTAAACTGCTGAGCGGTTTACTTCATGCGTTGACATGCTAATCTGACTGATAATGCGAAGGATGTTAGCACAACTGCATCTCAGCAATATAACTGTAGTAACTGGTTGCACCATCTGCACCCGTCATTTGTAGGCTGAAAAATAGAAGCAAAACTACATTTCAAGTCTTGTCATTGGTGTTCATTTGCATTAATGTACATTACTTGCAGTCATCTACTGACCTCTCCTTTTTGGTTTTCAATTTGAGCTTGCGATTGTGATTGTGGTTGATGTTTACTTTGCATTTTCTTTTTCTTTTTGAGAGTAAACAGATGAATGGTCCCAACCTTGTATATATTAGTACATATTGATATTATAGAGATTTATTTGCACAGAAAGTTGTCAACAGATGTGCAATCCCCTTTAGAGCCAATTGTGGAAATCACATAGCAGCTGATTTGCCATATGGTTAACCGTATCTTACTGTATCTTTAACTGTTCCTGCAGCTGGATCTCATCAAAGTAATTGCTTCTCAAAGACCTGTTATTGCTGCAGCAAGCATTGTACAGAGAATAAATGTTGTTTTTGGAGATACTAATCAAGCAACTAAATCCCCCCAGGTGGACCATGTCAAGTTAATAATTATCTTTCCGCTTTTAAGAAAGTTTATGTTCTAAACCTTTTGTTTGTTGACCTGCACATTAAATTTATGCTCCAGAATCTTGACGCTATGGAAGGTGCTCAGCTGGGGCTTGAAGCTATTGTCAGTGCCATATTTGATGGCTCATTTGATTATGAAAAGGCTAATCAGGAGACAAAACTCCAAATTCACAATATTTTTGGAGGTTTCACCTAACCTAACTAACTTTATCTAAACTTACTATTGTATCTACAGTATGCTGAGTTTTCTTCTGCTTGTCAACCAGGCTTACTGCAACAGCTTCTTTCTTTAAAGTGGACAGAACCAAACCTTGCAGTTATTCATGGTCATTATTTGGATGCTTTGGGTCCTTTCTTGAGACATTATCCAGATGCAGTTGCCGGAGTTGTTAGTAAACTATTTGAACTGTTGACATCCCTCCCCATAACATTTCAGGTACATTTAATACAAATTTCTTATAATATTCGGATGACATCTGTAATCCTTCATCCAATTCAATTTTGTCTGATGTTGCAAAAATAAAATATTGATTCAACATTGACCTCAACAACCTGTCTAGGTGCTTACATGCTGTTTATTTTTTATTTTCGATTTATGTTGTTGTATTATACCAAGTTTCTTTGTTAATGTTCTGTCATTTGTTGTATCCACAGGACCCATCAAATGATTCCCGCTTAGCTAGGTTGCAGATTTGCTCATCATTCATTCGTATATCAAGAGCTGCTGATAAAGCACTTCTGCCTCACATGAAGGTCAGGCACAGGTCACAGTCAATTAACAATTTGCCATTTTTCTTTTTGGTCACCATGGCTGGAGATCTATGGTAGACCCAGTGCAGTTATTAAATGTGTGCCTTTTGAACTTTCAGTTCCCTGTTTGTCCTCCATCCTCAAAATTGAAAACTTGATTTTCATGATGTGTAATTGCATAATGGTGGAAACTTACTGGTCTTGAAGGTCCTTTCGTGATGCTTTTAGGTTCGATTTGTATATTTAATCTGTTTTATGTTACACTGTGATTTTACCTGGAACTAGGTGGTTTGATTTGATGAGAGGTTTGTTACTGGATGCTTTATATTGTATGAATCATGCTTTTTCGCGTTCGCTGCTGCTTCTTGCTTTTTCGGTTGTTTAACATACTTTACTAATGATGCAGAACATCGCTGATACCATGGCTTACCTTCAAGGAGAGGGTCGCTTGCTACGTGGCGAACATAATCACCTATGTGAAGCATTTCTTTTAATGGCATCCTCTGCGGGGTATATGGCTGCTAATCTTTAAGGATTTGTGCAGTTGTGCTTATGATATTGTTAATGTTGCTTCTGTCGAAATTTATATCTTTTATTGCTTTCAGGATTCAACAACAACAGGAAGTCTTAGCCTGGTTACTTGAACCACTTAACAAAACGTGGACCCAAGAGCATTGGCAAACTGCCTACTTGTCTGATCCATCTGGTTTGACAAGCATGTTTGCTGATACCCAATTTATGTGGTCAATATATCACACGGTTACGTTCTTTGAAAAGGCACTCAAGAGGAGCGGAACCAAAAAGTCTACAGCAACTCCACATGTACCCACCACAACATCAGTACCTGGTTATCTGCACCCAATGTCTTCACATCTACCATGGATTCTTCCCCCTCTTCTAAGGGTACTTTTGTACTTCTTGATTGACGACTGACATAATAATAGGAAAACCAATATTGGGATTTTCACACGCATGCCCGCACACACCCTCACACCTGTATTATACTTGGCTAAACATATTATTAACTTGAATTCTTATTTTCAGTTACTGCGGTGTATACATGCACTCTGGGCTGAGCCATTTGCTCAGTCCTTGACAGGAGAAATCAGAGCAGCAAAAAGTATGACTGTTGCAGAGCAAGCTAGCCTTCTTGGAGAGACAGGTAAACTCACCAAAGGACAGGTTGCACCTGCTGATGGGTTGCTGGATTCTCAACGAGAAGGAGAATCTAAGGAAAATAACATAAGAAACTGGTTACGTGGTATTCGTGACAGTGGGTAAGCAAATTTGCTAATTACTAGATACAGTTTTGTTGTTATCTGTTTTCCTGGTTCAGTCACATGAGAGCACTACTATACTTGCAAATTATTGAAGTGCATTGCTTTTGTGTGTTCATACTGCCCTGGTGAATACACTGTAATTTTATCCCAATTTTGTTTGTAAAAAGAAAAACTTAAAAGTAATTTGGGTGACGGGCAGCCTGCAGTTAGCCTCAGATATAGAAGGGGTGTTTTGTTGGTAGCCTCAACCAACATCTTTTGTTAGTGCCATGACTATTTTATCAAGCCTTAGCATAATTTAGAATAGTATGAATGCTTATGCAAACAATAGTAAAATACATCATAGATAGACCAACTTGTATGGTGGGTGCAAGGTCATAGATGTTGTGAAACACTCAGATGCATTACCTATGTTGATTCGTGGGTTCATCAGGTGATGTGGATAGGTGATTTTGGGAATAAGCGTGGCATGGATTGCCAGCTCAGCTGTCCACCTCGCGTCCTCGCGTGAGTGACCTTCTGTGTTTATTTTTAGAAAAAATATAAACGCCTCCTGTGGATTGTTAGGCCTAATGCAAGCACATTGGAAGGGTGGTGCCATCTCACCTTTTCCCTAGTGTCCGAGCTTGAAGAAAACTAATCATCTCCTGACCGACAGACAGGATTACACCCTGATTGAGCAAACGCCATGCTAATTTGCTTGGGAACACATACTTATTCATCTCAATCGTGATGTTTGTATGCGTAGCGTAGCTCCCATAGTCAGGACCAGCATGTCCTCCATCGATGCTTGTTCGCCGTTTATTGACCAATCGAGAGAACTGGCCAAGGGCTTGCCGACTTCGAAGCCATGGGATGTGAAAAATTAAACCTGTGTGCCCTCATACTATGTGGTTCACCAGTGCGACATAGATGCTGAGTTGGCATTGTTTAGCATGCTCTTTGCCACGAACACCTATCCATGTAGTCTAGATGCCCCCCCCCCCCCCCAAAAAAAAAAAAAACAACTTCTATGACTAGTTTGATGATTTTGCAAGATCTATGACCTATTTGCACCCGCTACACAAGTTGGACCTCTAGTGTATTTTACTCTGCAAACATTTAGAAGGCACTGAACTGCAATTAGGAGGACTTAAAATGATAATTGGAGTTAAAAGGAACACTGAAAGTTAATTACTAACTAGTGAAGTTGTCATGGTGGCTAGCTGGTGAGGTTCAAGGTGCATCTCAGCAGCTCTCTCAAGACTCTAACATAGGTTCAGCTTTTGCACATCAGGTTAATTAGATAGGGCTATTGGACTAAACTTGCTATCTCTACTTGCATCTGTTAGGAGCGGCTATGTATATACCAGCCGGTCATCACTTGTGGAATTAAGCAAGAGATATTTGATTCTCCTGATCGTCTTCTCTCCTTGCAATCATATTCTCTGCGTTGTGCAGGGATACCTGATCTGATTTGTGACAAGTTGACACAGTTCGGCAACATACACTTGTTTAAATGATATGCTAGACTACCAGTTTCACCAAACAGTAATACAATCTAAAACCTTGTGTTGTCTACCTGTTACCTGGTTCTGTTACAACCAAGTTTGGCAGGGCTAGTCGGGGTTTATTCATGCAGTTTACAAATGTTAAAAGACAATTTCTTATGTTGTAATATTTATTTGACCCATGAGAAAAATATCATACTGCAGGTATAATGTTTTGGGATTAGCTGCTACTCTTGGGGAACCATTCTTTCGATCCATTGAGGGCTCCTCTGTCACAGTTGCTCTTATGGAGAATGTGAAAGTTATGGAGTTTCGGCATTTGCGCCAACTTATCCACCTTGTTCTCGTTCCATTTGTTAAATTTTGCCCTTCTGAACTATGGCACGTGTGGCTAGCGAACCTTTTGGAGCCATTATTTGTCCACTGTCAGCAAGCTCTTCGTTATTCATGGTCCAGTCTTCTTCAAGAGGGTCGGGCTAAGGTTCCAGACACTATTGGTAATCTTTCTGCGTCAGAACTGAAGGTTGAGGTAATGGAAGAGAAGTTGTTGCGCGACTTGACTCGTGAAGTTTGTTCTGTGCTCTGGATTCTGGCATCACCGGCCTTAAACAGCGGACTTCCACCCTTGGAACAACTTGGACCTTCCAACCGCATGGATTCTTCTCTCAGGGATCTGGAGTCCTTTGCCTCTAGTTGTCTCACCGGGTAATACAATAATATCTAGCCCCTCTGGTTTATCTCATACTACCTCTGCACTATTTTATTTGATGATTAGCACGTACATTCTCTGTGCTTACTTTGATGTTCTTTTATAACCTTGTATCACAAGAAATTTCTTTTATTATAATATTTTATTTTTCATATGTCTAGTTTAGATTTTAGATTTTATCATGATGATCGCAGTTTGTAGAGTTTTACCACATGAACTTCAAATCATCAAAGAAAAGGAATGAACTTTTCTTGGATTTCATTGAATAAAGGCCTATTGTTTCATTTGCAGGTTTCTTATGCTTCATGTTGGCGCTGCCCTCCCTGCACTGAGGATATCTGTTGAAGTTTTCACTTGGACAGATAGCGAGGCAGTGACCAAAGTTATCCCCTTTTGTGGTGCACTTATTCACCTTGCTGTTGCTACCAACCAGGCTGAGTTGAGGCAGTTCGTTGCAAAGGATTTGTTTTTTTCTATAATACAGGGCTTATCTGTTGAGTCAAATTCAATTATGAGCGCAGAACTTGTTGGACTTTGTCGAGAGATATATGTCTACCTATCAGATAGAGACCCTGCTCCTAGACAGGTAAAGTTGTGAGATAATTTGAATCGCTTTAATACTCTGTTTTTCATTTGTTTTTAATATCATTCTAACTAGCTCCAACGTGGCATTAGTTGCAATGCACTCTCTAGGCCACAGAATCTACATGATATACAGAACTATTTTCCATGTCAATTTATGTGCTATGGCTTATTGTTTCTATAGCTTTGCCACATATGGCATGATGGTTTTGTGACAGTGGGTTCTTTTAACTATTAGTTGGACCACCACTACTTTGTATCGTACAGATAATAATATGTTCAATTTTTTGTATTGTATTTAGTTATTCATATAGCTGCAAAGTGTTGACTTTTGTGTGTTTCAATCTCTTACTGTGTCCATATAATTACTATATTTTAATATATGACAGATGAATTTGTTTTCTCCAACACATGTAATTGGGCTAAATAATATAGTTTGGTCATTAGTGTGGTGAACTTATTGTGGTTCGCTGCCCCATATCCTAGTTTGCCCACATAAGCAAATGTGCCTCCAGTATAGGGTTTATGCAATATTATTTTTTCTATCTGCAAAAATCGTTAGCCCTGTAAATGACCCACTTGTAGCCTAAGGGTTCTTGGTCGTGTGGTCAGGACGCCCGAGTGGCACCCTACAGACCCAGGTTCGATCCCCGGTGGGACGAATTATGGTTGTGGGTAAAAAAATCCCCTCGCCCCTTCTGATTCCCAAAGCAGAGGTTGTAGGCCCGGTCCAGCTGTGGTTACGGTGCGGTGCGCTGGCCCAGCACTCACGGGGTGACGGGGCCCTTTGTAAGGACGGGAGGGGGATTCGGGGATTTTCTCGGCCTGCGTGAGAAGGCCTTCTTCTTAATGCGATGCCACGGGGGTGGCTTGCCCCCCGCAGGTCCGAGTTTTTAAATGACCCACTTGTACATACAAGTCTCAGCTTTAGATAACCTATCATGATAATTGTTGTCGTCATTTTTTCCCCTGTTGCCTTCATCTTCAGCATTAGTATGATTGTTGTGGATTCAAACTTAACGTATTTCAGTTTTACATTTCTAATTGCTTTGCTTATTGGAACTCGTTGGGGCATGCTGGATGTCTGCTCAATAGCGTTTGACCTTATTACTAGTTGATAATACAAGAGAATGCGAGGGACTTAAAATTATAGCACAAGGGAGTAAACTAGGCTTTTTTGTACTTAGTCAAATAATGTAATTGCCAGTTAGTCTGATTGCTATTTTTTATAGTATGACATTTTTTTAGTTGGAAATATGTATTTGTTTGTAGCCACACGATTACCTGTTACTTTTGCCAGTAATTGGACTAAATAGTACTACCTTTGCGTGTAGGTTCTCCTGTCCCTCCCACACATCAAGCAGGAAGATTTGCTGGCCTTTGATGATTCCTTGAGTAAAACAGCTAGTCCAAAAGAACAAAAGCAGCACATGCGAAGCTTACTTCTTCTTGCTACGGGGAACCAATTGAGAGCTCTTGCTGGTCAGAAGATAACTAATGTGATAACCAATGTTACAAGTGAGCAAACTGACTCATGTTTCTTTTTTCTTTATGTTACTTTGATTCAGAACAACAGTGTTATGTATGCTCTCTCATGTTATTCTCTTTGCAAGATGGTTTTCTGTTAACACGATTCTCTTTTAACTGCTGGTTTGGACATTGAGAGATATTAGAGTAGACAACTATCTCATATGATCTAAATGCCTTTATAATTGGTAAAGTTAGGACAACACTGAAGGTCATTTTAACTGCTTTATAGTTCATTTTTGAGAAAAATATGTGGTCCTACTGACATCAATTAGGAACTGAAGGTCATGAAAAACATAATGTAGGTAGCATAAATACTTTGTGTTGTTACTAGCTTGTTTCTTTTCTCTGCATTGATATATTGCAAACACATGTCATCAAGTAATCATAGTTGACTATAAGTTCTAGAGTGTTCTGTCATGTATTAACACGCATTCCTTCATTGAATTACAGCTCGAAATAGGAGCTCCACCACACACCATGGAGCAAACGCCGAAGAAGATGGTCACATTGGACTCGCTGCATTATCGTCAACATGACCTAAAATTTTGTGGGTTTGTACAAAAGGATACTATAAAATTATAGAATGGATCCGCATGTGGTAGCTATTGGCAGAGTCAGATTCTTGCAGCATCGTTTTGTGAGGATGAATGCGTTCTTAGTTATACGGTTATAACCGAGCTGCCATCATCAGCAACTGACCGATTCTTGGTTTAGACGACTTTTCTTCCAGGTTGTACATAACCTGTCTTGTGTGATTTCGGGGGAGTTAGTGAATGGTGTTTGTAATTACTAATGTAGTGCACAGTACCGTATTAATAATACACAAATTCCCTATTGGGTTAGTACCTGCTACCCTGCACGCTGATGCGCTAAGTTCTGAGATGGAGAGTGACAAAGCGAAAGGTTAACACATTACCGCGCATCCCTAAAAAAATGCATTATGCGTTGTACTTGGGCTAAAAATTGCCGCTGTATTACCCATTCTTGGTTGGTTCTCCTCCTCGTCTTGCTGTATATAGCCCTGCATCGTGCTCCGTTGGAAATGGTAGGCTGCTTTTAATGCTCTGTCGTCTCCTTCGGGAATGGTATTGAGGATTGATATGGTGTCGATGATTGAAGTAGATTCACGGCGCCTTTGATGCCGTATTGTGTGAACTTTCAGGCCGATTTGATCCGTACAGCGACTGGACAGGGAGACCGGGACCAGAATTCTGCGAGTTAAGTACTATTTTGTTTACGTTCATATTCATTACGTTGAGAAGACATGTCATTCTGGGCATCATCTTTTAATCATATGGTATATGCATATAAGAGCAGCTCCAGTAGTCTCCTAATAATTTGCCTTCCAATACCTCCTTTGGGGAGGCTCCTAATAAAATTTTCAGGATATTGGGAGGCGCAGCTCCAGCAGTCTTCCAATAGCTCCATTCTCATTAATCTGACATGTGGGGTCTTTTGTTTTTCTTTTTCTCCTTCTTCTCACAGACCCATGGGGCTCACCTTATCCTCTCGTCTCTCCCGTTCCTCACTTGCACTGGCGCCACCGCTCCGGCCGCGCCCGCCCCGCCCACTGCTGTCGCGCCGGCCTACGTCGCCGCTCCGGCCGCGTCCGCCTCGCCCCCGACCGTGTAGGAGGCTCCCCATCACGCGGCCATGGAGGGAGGGCTCACCGTCGAGGTCAACGGGGTGGGTCGACTCGCCCCAGCCGGGAGCCATCGCCTCGCGGTCGTCTGGCATGGCGTCGCCCGCCTCGCCCCCGGCCACCGCGGCACGGCGAGGAGGAGGAGGAGGCACCGTGCACCGGAGCGTCGACGGCGAGGAGGAGGCACATCCACCATGAGGCGACGTATGCAGGTGGTCGTCGACGCTTGTCGGAGCAATGCCGCCGTGTCCCACGCGAAGCCGCGCAAGGGAGGCACCGGGGAAGGGAGGGGGCGGCGCTCCGGCGAGGTCCTGGCGTGTGGCAGGACGACGAGGACAGTGCGCGGGAAGGAGCAGGAAGGTGCGCGCATCGTGTGAAGAGGTAGGACCCACCATAACTGCTATTGGGAGGGGGAGGAGAGGCTCCCACTATAGTGGGAGGGAAGGGCAAGGGCTGTTTTTTAGGAGAGAAGCAAAAATGGAGAGGGGGATTGGGAGACTGTTGGAGCAGGCTTTGTCTCCTCAAACTCTTAATATAACAGTTTTTTTGCTATTAAGAGAGGATTGAGAGACTGCTGGAGTTGCTCTAAAAAGATCAAGTGGAGCTTTCAAATACTAGTTAGAAAAAAAAGGGGTGCTTTCAATCTGGTCGGGACGTACACTGCGCCCTTACTTCACGGCCTATGATCACGGTTCACGGGTTGACTCGCTGCCATACGAAGTCTCAATACTTTGACCAACTTAACTGATCGATGACGACGTGTGTGACGGAGCAATGAATTCCATCTCAGCAGACCTCAAGTGTTTGTCCACATTTAGCGTGTTCGTCTCGCTGCTTTGCAGCAGCTACAGTGTTCGCAGTTATTTCTTGAGCAACAGCTACAGTGTTTTTAGCAGCAGCTACAGTGATCGCAGTTATTTTTCTGCAGTCGCAGCCGCAGCTGCAGCGAGACGAGAAACATTCTATTTATGGAAAGGATGTCGCTCTGCATCGGCGGGCGTAGACAGACGCACGCAAGAGCGCTCCTGCACTCACTTCTACACTGACATTGCCGTTAGCTTGTCTGGTTTCGTTTGAGACTAGAACCAAGAAAGAAGAACACAGGGTCATTGCTTTGGTCGTCACGCAATACAAGGTAGAGTACTTCTCTACTCGTTCTCTACTCGTGCCATTTCCGGTAGGTTCCGGATAGCACTCGCTCTTCCGTTCTCTCATGGTGTAAAAGTTTTGCATGCATATGCATATATGTTTAATATAATGCTAGTTGCAATTAAAGAGATGTTCAAACCTTAGACGTCTGGTGTGATATTCTCCAGAGACTAATGTCCCAAGTTTGAACAATTCTGGATTTTTGGCACCGAAACGTGGTATTTCAGAACAGTACTCCCCCTCAACCCCCCCCACCCCCCCCCCCCCCCCCCCCCCCCCCCCCCCCCCCCCCGCCCCCCCTAAGCCGTCTCAACCGGACAGACTAACCAATGAGCTATTGCCCACTTCTCAATATCATGCAGGGCTGCAGAAAAATAACTGTAAGCACTGTAGCTGCTGCTAAAGAAATAACTGTGAACACTGTAGGTGCTGCTGCTGCCTGCTGCAAAACATACAAACGAACAGGCTGATGATTATATTGTTACATGTACTTTGAGTTGTCTAAAGAAAAGGATTTGTTTTGAGTGATTTAGTTTAGTCAACGACAATCAATCCTCTGCTCTTTCTTCAATGAGTCCAGTCAGATATTACATGCTTGACTTATATCCAGCTGCTGTTTTCTTTTTCAGGTCAGCACATATATATATATATATATGTGCTGACCTGAAAAAGAAAACAGCAGCTGGATATAAGTCAAGCGAAGCAAAGAAAGGTACAATTTATACTTATATATAACTAGCACATCAGCGATATACTTTGGAAACAACATTTTCAAAGAGCTGAATATATGGCGTCAGTCCTGGTTGGAGTGGCAATCGTACTATATCCCTAGCCTATATATCAGCTCAGCCTGCCCCTGGCTGCCAGACACACTGTGAGGATGTCGAAATTCCCTATCCTTTTGGCATTGTTGATACAGGCTGTGCTCTAGAGAAAGGCTTTGAAATCAATTGTAGCAAGACTGTCGATGGTGAAAAGCCAAACATTGTTATATTTTGGAAAAAGCCAAACATGGTTAACATCGAAGTTCTAAATATCTCTGTATCCCATGGCAAAACTCGGGTGTTAAACCGCATCTCAACATATTGTTACAATCCTATCACAAGAAAAATGTGAAAAGATCCATGGTGGCTTGACTTCTCCGGATGGCCGTATCGGTTCTCCAATGTGGACAACAAGTTCATAGTCATGGGCTGCAACACGCTTGCATATCTCTGCAATAGGTATAACAGGACAGGATATACAACTGCGTGTGCATCAGTGTGTGAAAACCCAAAGGCCTTGACAAATGGTTCATGCCTTGGTGTGGGCTGTTGCCAAAATGCCATTAACCGACGGCTTAACACGCTACGATGTTTTATTTCAAGAGTGTGCACAAGGATTCAAATAGTTATCAGTTCAATCAATGCTGTTACGCTGCACTAGTGGCAACAGAAACATTCAATTTCAGCAGCGAGTTCATAACTACTATGAGATTTAATGAGACTTACAAGGGGCAGCAGCCGTTGGTGCTGGACTGGGCAATTGGAAATGTAACATGCAACGTGGCCAAAACATGCCCTCTTACGCATGTCGTGATAGAAACAGCGCATGTGTGGATTCAACCAATGGCCCTGGGTATCTATGTAAATGCTCAGATGGGTATGAAGGGAACCCTTATCTCCCAGATGGCTGCACCGGTGAGTTCATATGTTTATTCAGCATTATCTTCAGTTCAGACTGCAATACTGAATAATTTGTACCTGAAAGCTGGCCTGGAGTATGGATTTAAAATCATTGACTCCGTGGATGAATAGAAATAGGCACACACTAAATTTTATTTCAAACACTGCAAATTGTGGTAAAGTTTTATTTTGCAAGGAATATGTCAAAAGTCATTGTCTTTCCCTATTTTCGGTTATTAACTAACTAGCATACGAAAGTAAAGTAGGTTTCTACACAAAGTTAATATTTTTCATAAAAAAGTGCTTTCAATGTCAAGCAATCCACTATCTGAAAGAAAACTTATTATTATTATTTTACAATCCATCATATTTTACTTTACTTTTTCCTAGTGTCTGTGTACCAGAAATTACCAAAAGTTTACTATCTTTCTCTATCCTCTCTGAATTCCGTCCCCTTCTTTAGAATTCAAAAAAGAAAGGGGGGCGGTGGGCCGTCACAAGGAAAACTATACCCAAAATCCTTTTTATCCGGCATTAATTTGGAACCGCCAGTAAGTAGTCTATCAAAGCTAACCCGGGTTAACTACTCTCTAGGAAGCTTCCCCGTCCTAATCTAAGGAATGAATGAGGGAAAGTCTTGTCTCTTCTTTTCCAGGAAGGGCAAAGGGAACTGTAGAAGTTTAACGATGTTAAAAAATTGTTAATTTTTTTTCTAAAAGAAAAGGAGCAAAAGAAAAGAAAAGGAGCAAAAGAAAAGAAAAGGAGTAGAAGATCGAAGGGTATTCAGAAAAACAGAAATCTCATATCTTGCCTAGGCAAATTTTTTGAAATGATCCCCTTATTCCCCTCCAAGCGCAGACATCTTGAACTCAGAAACTACCCTTCTATCCATCCCACCCTGGTGCGGGGCTTTGCATCTGACATTCGTTGGGCTTTCCTCGGCAGGAACCTGCGTCCTGGCCTTTTTGGGCAATAAACCCCTCTGGCCGAAAGGATCTCGGACGACTCACCAAAGCACGAAAGCCAGTTAGAAAATGGATTCCTATTTGAAGAGTGGATTTCGCATGTTTTCCATGGAATGACGGAATTCCCCTTGCTTAGTTTTCGCTCCGCTCGTGCGTGGCACTCCTTGCTTGCGGAGCGGCATATCGGAAAAAGCTATGCTCAAGAAGGTCCCCCAGTTCCTCGGCAGCACCTTGTCTAGGAGGATTCCCCAGCCCCTGTCGAGGAGGATTCCCCAGTCCCTGTCGAGGAGCCCCTGTCCCTGTCGAGGAGGATTCCCTTCGGAAAGTATGGAAAAAAGAGAATGCAATAAAAAAAGCTAGTTTCAGGGTTATCCCCAGTTTCAGGCTGAGTTTCCAGGTTATTCCCTGTTTCTGGGAGTTTATGCTCTAGTTTTGGTTCAATAAGATCTTTTTTCAATTCATCTATCTTCTGCTTAGTGCGCTCTTTCTTTTTCTTTGTGAGCTCTTCCAATTCTGTCATGTACTCCCTTACAGGCGAGAAAAAACATATCTACTTTGTAACGATTCTAGTTTTATTAGACTCCTTACAAGCCAAGCCCTATTTTTGACAAGTCATAGAGTCATCCACCCTCGAAAAGGAATCTATTGATTCTCTCCCAATTGGTTGGATCGTAGGGGCGATGATTTACTTCACGGGCGAGGTCTCTGGGATTCCAGGACAGAGCCGTATGAGGCGAGAGTCTCACGTACGGTTCCTTTGAGAAGGGTGTGATACCACCACCTATCAGGCCCGACGAGCGGTCCACGGAGCTGCATCCCTACTCACCCGGTCTATGCACATCGCTCTTTCCAGGAGGTTGGCCGCCTATCCTAGATCTTCCCATTTCCAAGAAGATCCCTTGTTCGATCTGGTTTAGTATCAAGGTTCTTCTTTTTCTGTTTCTATATATATGGGTCCGTGCTGCATTTCCACGATATCGTTATGATCAATTGTAAGAACCGTGTGACCGAGGGGGGGGGGGGGTTGAATCGGAGCACACTATAGATTTTTCTCCTAGCACAAACTCCCACTCAAGTTCTAGCAAGTAGTTCTAGTGAAAGTATAGAGGCACACTAAGGAGAGACCTTAATCTAGTGAACTAGTAAGAGTAGAGCAAGGTAACAAGATAACAAGCTAGCTCATTAGATAAGTCCCAAACAAAGAAACACTACAAGCTAGATAAGACACGATACTAGATGATCTACAAAGATAAGCATACTAAGTAGAGTCCTTAGATCAACTAGCAAGCATACTACTCAACAAGCATATATAGGAAAGAGACAACTAGAGAGCAATATGGATAGACCAAGGAAAACAACTAGAGCAACTAGTAAACAAGACAATCTCAAGTACTACTAGCAAACATAATAAAGACAATAAGTAAGTGCAAGTAGTAAAGAGGAAGGGATAGAAAGGCTCATGATGTTTTCCTGTGGTATCGGGAGGGTGGCGCCTCCCCTAGTCCATGTTGGGTCACTCCCGCCGGAGTCTCGACCCGTCCCTCCGCTCGATGGCAATCCCCTCTAGAGCATTCTTCACCCTCCAAGTGAAGACGCGGGCACGTCCCGTCGGCAACTCCGGATACTCCTCCGAGGGTAAGGATCCGCACGTGATGCGGTCCAAAGGGCGCTCTCTTCTTGTTGCTTCTTTCACACGGGAAGCACGAAGACCGTGTACGAACTTGCGGCGGCTTCCACACTTCTTGGCAAGCTCAGCACCAACGCCTAACCGGTCTAGGTCTTGCCATAGACCAAGAGTAACAACCCAAGTCAGCCCTCTCAAGCACTCACTAGCCTAGAGATCAATAGATGCACATGGTGTCACTCTTCTCAAGCACTTGGATCACTCAAATCCCTCATAGTGCTTCTTCTTCATTCACTTAGCTTCTTGACAGCACCTCCCCCCCTTTGGACTGACCAAGAGCACCTCAAAGAGGGAAGCAACAAGCTATTTATAGCCCCAATCCACGAAACTAGCCGTTGCAACTTTTCTGCCCAGATTCCTCTGATCACTGTATGATACGGTGACTATTCCTTCTCCAGCTGGAACTTCCTTTTTCCTGTGGAGGCACTGTTCTTCTAGTCACCGTATCATACGGTGACTGTCCATCTTTCTTCTTCAGCAACTTGTCCATTTTGCTAATCCCCTAGAAACCATACGGTGACCCCACCGTATCATACGGTGACTCTACGAGAGACTCTCCTTTCTCTGAATTTTCTTGTTCCTAGTCACCGTATCATACGGTTGTTGACGGTCCTTAAGTACCACTTTTGACCGTCAAGTACCTGCATAAAAGAAATAAAATGAACACCAAACATAGTGGTAGGAGTTTATTACTAATCATTTCCACGAGTCTTGGTGAATTTGTGAGTGCAGGTGCATTTCATAGGGAAATGAGGAATACAAGGCACAAATCATGGACTTCACAATCATCGAATTTTCCTCGGAATAAGGATATCTTCCCAAAGCCCCAAAATTAGAAGAATATCAAGAGAAGATATGACAAGAGATCCTTTCCTGGAAATCCTCAATAAGGAGAGAGATATGGATCCACAATCAAATCAAATCATATCCCGAAGCAAATCAGAATCATATCAAGGGGATACATATCAAGAATATTCCAAAGGAGGAACCAGAAGGCTTCAAGTCAATGTATAGCAAGTGGACCAGGGGAGGAGACAACCCAAAGCACACACCAGAGGAAGGCCAGGCCAAATGGGGCCCAACCCAGGTCGGCCGACCTGGGATTTGGGGTCGGGCGACCCCTGTTGGTGACCCTTTTGGCCCAGCTTCTTATGACAGTTCCCCACCGACTTCCTAAGGTCGGTTTGGCCTGCATTAAATGCTATCAAAGGCGGTGGAGGCCCCCCAAACCGACCTACTCAATTCTATAAATAAAGGGGTACCCCCTCCCCTCAAGGACACACAAGAAGGAGAGCCTCAATTCACTCCCAAGGGCCTAGAGCCCCTTGTATACTAGTAGAGTAGGGAGAGAGTAGGGTAGAAGAGAAGGGTAGTTCTCCCTTTGTGAGGACTCAGCCCAAATCCCTTGTATCTTTGAGAATACTTATTTATAGTGCATTGTTCATCGTTCGTTCATCGTTCGTTCGTCGTTCGTTCATCGTTCGTCGTTCGTTCTTCGTTCGTTCGTCGTTCATCTTCATTACAAGTAAGTATCCTCGAGCTCCTACTGGATAGTGTGCTTTGCATCTAGATTAACTTCATTCTTTACTTGCTTACGGGATCATCGCTCTATTCTTTTAGAGTACCTGTTGACGGTCGTTACGGACCAATTTCGGCCGTCAACTAGCTCAATAAACAAGAAGGATTGGACATTCTTTACACGCATTTTATTTAAGAATAACCTATTTCCACATGTACCTCTAGATTTTAGTGTGCAGGTGGAATAAGGGAGAAATCCAGGTGAAATCATGCCCCAAGGCGACGAATCAACACTTTTACAAAACAACGTTCGCCGCGGGAATACAACTTCAAGACAAAAAGGCCAAATCTCGCCAAAGTCCAACACAACCAAGGCCTAATGCACCTGGATCAGAGAAGAGCAACCAGAGGGGGAGCCACCTGCCAAAGCCCAGCCCAGGAGGGGCCAGGCACAGGTCGGCCGACCCCCCTTGGCCAGGTCGGCCGACCTGGCAGGGTGGCCCCCTGGGCCCATCTTTCTATGGCGGTTAGATACCGACCTCTGGAGGTCGGTTCCACCTGCATTAAATGCCACCGACCTGCGGAACCGCCTCCAGAAACCGACCTTCAAGGATTATATAAGGAGGGGCACCCCCCCCCCCTCCTTCACACACACACAATACACAAGGATCGTTCCCTCCTCCTCACACTAGAGCTAGAGGCAATTCTAGGTAGTGCTAGGCTGAGTAGTGGGTTGCCCTATTGCTCCCAAAGTCTTGTGGAGAATTGGGTAGCGCTCTTGTATCATTCCTCTCTCTTTGTAAGACTTGTTATTTAATCTATGGAATACAAGTATTCATATAGTTGTTATGAGCTTGCTAGTTCTATCATGATCTTGTATGATCGTTCGTTGTTCGTTCATGCTCGTTCATCATTCGTTCTTCGTTCGTTCATACTCGATCATCGATTATTCTTGAACTTGCTTAATCGTTCATCGTTCGTCGCTCGTTCTTGAGCGACAAACGCTTATGCATGACTTAGTGCTAGCTTTGATCCCTTTTATCTAGTTTATGCTAGTTAGGCTAGTTGTTCTCATGTTTAGGCATCGGGCTCATTGTCCTGCAAAGGTGCTCTAGATTTATCACCCCGTCGATCCGAAGGGTTGGGGGTGCCTCGAGGGATCTAGAGTCGTGGTTAGTAACGCCGGCATGGTGCCGGGGTAGTCTATCCACCCTTGGGTATGTGCGTGTCCCACGGTTTGTAGAGGTAGGTGGCAGGAAGTGACAGCCCTGTCCATCCAAAGGAACCCTCCACGTTCGGGCACGGCATAGGAGTACGTAAATAGGCCGGAGTCGCGAGGCAGACCTTGCGTATGCCGGATCTTCCGATGTTGCCTAGGCATTAGACGCTTGCTTGTGCTTGCATGACGCTAGATGATAGGTAGAGGTTGTGCACGCTATATGAATGTTGTACCTTTGGAGTAGTAGCTCACTAGTCTAACTTAGCATTGCTTAGGATTGTCTCTCGCCTTTTATTAGAGAGAGTGGAATGCCTTCGTGTGTGTCGCACTATCCTTATTATTATTAAACCTTACCCCTGCATTGGAATGTGGTTATATCACTTATCGTTTGTAACACCATGAACATAAGTACTCTTGTCAACCATGTCTTCCTTTGGGAAAATATAAATACGATACCCTGGAATACTCTCGGGTGAAATGCTACAACGGGTTATCCGTCCGCTTGCGGATATTCTATTTAACATGACAAACCTTATAATTCATATCTAGTACTTGTTACTAGTTGTGGATTATTTGGTTAAATAGTGCAAGTGAACAATTCCATAACCCCCGGCGTCTCCCCGCGGTCGCGTGTTTCCCGCGTGACCGTAAGAGACGCCAACAAGCATTTCTGGCGCCGTTGCCGGGGAAGACATTGGTTAACAAGAATACAATGATTGTTCATGATTACACTTGATGTGGTTTAACCATTGCCCATGCAGGCTAACCTTGATCTGTTTTCTCTTTGATGTGAAAACAGGATAGTGTATGCGTGGATTCGACTTGCCGAAAAACTTCATTGATAATCCCGAGTCACTTGTGAGGAAGACTCGACACCGCGTCGTCGTCTCCCCTCAAGTACTCTCGACAAGCGAACCCGCATCTTCCGCACCATCTACGTAAAACGTCATGGCTGAAAAGACCCTTCGTGAATACTCCGTGCCCACCGTCGCCAATGTGCCCATTGGACCCAACGTCGACGTTGGTGACGCCGGACTTAACATAAGATCCAGCCTCATCACTATGGTGCAAGCCATACCCTTTTGTGGGAAGGCTTCCGAGGACACCAACTCTCATCTCCAACAATTCCTAGAAATATGCAACACGTCAGGCACGGGAGAAGGCAATCAAGATGCTATCAAGCTCCGTTTGTTTCCGCTCTCCCTCCTTGGGAAAGCGAAACAATGGTTCTATGCAAACCGCGCCAATATTGACACTTGGGACAAATGTTCTACGGCGTTCCTCGCTAAGTTCTTCCCGATGGGCAAAACCAATGCTCTTCGTGGAAGAATTGCAAGCTTCCAGCAAGCAACAAATGAATCCATACCCGAGGCATGGGAAAGGCTCCAAGAATACATATCAGCCTGCCCACACCATGGGATGGAAGAATGGCTCATTCTTCAACACTTTTACAACGGGTTAACACCAACAGCCCGTGGACATATGGATGCCGCTGCTGGAGGAGCCTTCTTCTCCAAAACCGTTACTCAAGCAAAAGATCTTATAGAGAAGATGGTCTCCAATCAAGGGTGGAGCGATGATCGACTCCAAACACGCTCAAAAGGCATCCACCCTGTTAAGGAAGTGGACATGTTGTCCGCCAAACTTGACCTTCTCATGAAGCGTTTGGATGAACACACTTCAAGTGGTAGTGTTCGTGCATTGGACTCACACATGACGTGTGAGGAATGCGGGGATACGGGCCATATGGGGAAGAATTGCCCCCACACCCAAGAAGATGCGTTCTACATGAACAACAACAACGGGTATCGCCCAAACGGAGGTCAAGGATATAATCAAAATCAAAATAGAGGTAACAATTTTTCTGGTTTTTACAATAATCAGCCCTCTTTGAAAGATTTGGTTCTTGGCCAAGCTAAAATTAATGAATCAATCAACAAAAAGCTTGCTGCCAACGATAAAGTTTTAGAAAATATAAATTCACAGCTAGAAGGTTTTTCTTCCGCTTTCAAAAATCAGCTGAGTTTTAACAAAATGATAGAAACCCAACTTGCTCAGCTTGCTGCTCTTGTTCCTACCTCTAATTCTGGGAAGATCCCGGGGCAACCCGAGTCTTCTTTAGAAAATGTTAATGCGGTTACCACGAGGGGAGGAAAATCCACTCGGAACCCGCCATATCCTAACCATGCAGGTAACAAGGACAGGGTTGAACAAGAAGAAGAAGACCCTTCTATCATCCAGAAAAAGAATGATGAACCAAAGGCAACCACTGGGAAAGAGGCACTAGAATTCCAAGACACTAGTTTCATGCCATTCCCACACAGAAATAAGAAGCCGAAGGTGGATGAACAATTTGATCGTTTTGTGGAAGTCATCCAAAAGATTCATGTCAACGTGCCTTTGATGGACATGGTACAAGTGCCCACATATACACGTTACCTCAAAGACATCCTCAATAACAAGCGACCACTGCCCAAGACAGAGATGGTCCAGCTCACCGAAGAGTGTAGCGCGGCTATACTCAATCGGCTTCCAGAAAAGAAGAAGGACCCTGGTTGCCCCACCATATCATGCTCCATTGGGGCACATCACTTCGAACACGCCTTATGTGATCTTGGGGCAAGCGTCAGCGTTAAGCCCAAAGAAGTCTTCGATCGATTGAGCTACACGGAGTTAACTCCTACACCAATGAGGCTACAACTAGCGGACTCATCAGTCCGCTACCCCGCGGGAATAGCCGAAGACATTCCGGTGAAAATCCGTGGTAACTTCATTCCGGTGGACTTCGTGGTGCTGGAAATGGACATTGATAAAGAGACACCCCTCATCTTGGGACGTCCCTTTCTTAGCACCGCGAAGGCTCAAATTGATGTTGGGGCCGGAGAAATCCGTTTCTACATCAATGAGAAGGAGGAGAAATTCGAGTTCCAACCCCGAAAAGAACAATGCTCGATGATCAAGATCAAGTATGGGCCAAACCCCTCAAACATCAAAGAAGTTGAAGTGACCCCGAGAAAGACGGATAGTCTCATTGCTCTTTGGAAGCAAATTGACAAACGTGAGAACCCGTCATGGTACCAACCCAAGAGGCCCGCAACAACAAGGCCGGGGTTATGGGTCAAGAAATCGACCCCTCAAATTGAGAAGCCACCAACACAACCCAAGATTAAACAATTGTGGCAAGTAAAGAAGGTGCAGCCATCTTCATCCTCTTCTCCAAGGACGGGGCCGGCACCTCAAGAATGAAACGCATGGAGAAGTCCTTGCTCGCCGGACTTAAAACGGCGAAGCCCTGGACCGACCGGTTAATCGGCGTTATCATTTTCTCTTCATTTCTTTTTTGATTTCTTTTTAAAAATTTTTATACACTTTTCCAAAAATCACCATTTGCATTTTTCCAAACCACTTTGCATTTTATTCTTCCCTCACAAAGTTTTATTTGGATTTTCTTTTTTTTTCCGCCAGCATACTTATTTTCATCTCGCCATGCATACAAAAATTAATCTCCAAAAATATTTGGTTCTTCAAAACTTTTTCACTCTTTTGTGCAAGGTTTTGGAGTACCTTTGTACCACTACAATAAATTTTCCACATGTTGGGATTTTTCCGACACTTTTTCTCTTCTAGTTTCAATTTTTTCGAAAACCATTTGAATTTCGAGGCATGATTTTATTTGGAAATCTTTCTGAGCAATATTTCCGAGGATTTACTGGACATAGCAGCCAAGGTCATGAACCATATGACCGTTGGAGGCCATGGGCCAAGAGGGGGAGCAAGCGGGCCCCACAGGGGGTCGGCCGACCCCCATTTTCCAGGTCGGCCGACCTGTGGCAGCCACTGCTGCCCCCCATCTTTTTCCCAACGGTCATATTCCCCCTCCAACGTTCCAAAACGGCTACATTTCGTGCTATAAATTGGGGTGGCCGGGCAGAAGTGTTCTCCCCGTCACACACACTCATTTCATTCCTCATTCACTTCACTCTCTTGCTCACAAGGTTCTCCTTTGCTCTCACTTTGTGCTTGCCTCAAAATTCTGCATAAAAAACTCCTCTCCCACTGTTCTTTCAGTTTGTGTTTTGATTTGTTTTTGTTTGTTTTTTTCGAGTTGCGATTTTCTTGCTCACAAGAACAACCGACGGTTTCGCCGATTCAATTTTCCCTAACATAACCCGTTCGGAGTTTTTGTTCTTGTGTTCTTGCTCTCCTCGCTGCAGCCATGTCGGGAGCGAAGCGGCTGTACGGATCGTTGAAGAAGTCCCTAAGCTCAAGCTCAAGTCCAAGCTCTTCACGCCGAAGCACGCGCACGCCCCCCGTGGTCGAACCACCGCCAAGTCCACCACATGCAGCCGAAGAAGAGAGCAACAACGAGCATCATCTCCTCGCCGACACCGACCTCGACTTGGTGGGCGAGCACGAGACGAACACCTACGCACTTCTTCAAAACCGTATCTTTGCTCCTACGCGAGCATTTGACACGGAGCTGCTGCAACAAACAGGTATGGATGCTGAATTTTCTCGAGTATTCAAAGCTATAGGGTGGAAAGATTTTGCTAGTGTAGATGAGCCGGGTTCCCGCTTGCTTACACTTCAGTTTTTTTGCACCCTACGAGTAGTAGATGAAGGTATTACTTTTCGGTTTTTCCGGGAAGAATACCGTTTGAAATGGAAGGACCTTAGCATGATACTCGGCTTTAATACTCGCTGCAATGTTGATATTGATAGTGCCCTTCCTGATTTTTCAAAGCTTGCATTTTGGGAAAGGATTACGGGTTTTTCAACTTGTGTGCAGCCTAGAACTAATCACATCCATCACCCTACTTTGCGCTTTTTGCACATGTGGATTGGCATCACTCTTTTTCCTAGGAGTGATATTAGAGTTGTGCGCGAGGATGAAATGAAAATTCTTTATGCTATGGTTGAGAAAATTAAGATTTCTCCTGTGCAATACATGATTCACCAATGGCTAGATAATTTTGGGATGATGGGACCTATCGAGTGCACTTCGTTGATTACACGTATCGCTGCAGGAGTAGGTGCTTTGCATGATGCTAATGTTGAATATATTGATACTCCTCGCATGCTCATAAACAAAGATTATCTTATTCGCGGTCATACACTTAAGCGTGGTCCAAATGATTCCCTCATATTTTATTTTGTCGGGTATACAAACGAGTTTCGGTTACCTAACCCGAATCTTCGCTTGTATACTTGCAAAAGTCTAACCATTGAGCTCCAAGAAATGGAGAGTGCACGCAGGAGTATTTCTTCTCGCAGGAGAACGCGAAGAACGGATCAGCCATCAAGCTCCGAAGCGCCCACACCGCAGCCCATGCCTCATAGTGCGCCGGGGCAAGGTCACGCCGGACTCTTTCCCGGTGCGTACCCAGTCCCGCCACCATATATGGCCGGCGGCTCGACGCGGCAAGGCTCGGTACATGGTCCAAGGATGTTCACTCCGTAGCAGCAATGGGAGGAACATTCCTCCGACTCCGGTGCGACACCCATGACCGGGAGACGTCATTCATTTTCTGCTCAAGGTTAGTACTTTGAGCAAGAGATGAACAACCTCTCCGAGCAAATGGGAAGGCTCGAGACCACGGCGGAAGACACTCAATACGCGCTGAATCAACACATCCTACAAACCCATCAGTGGCAAAAACGCACCGACACCCAGCTCACCAACCTCACCAACATGACGGAACGGGGACAAGCCGATCTTTCGGCTTACTTTCGCCACATGGGGTTCGATCCACGAAACCCATGAGCAAGAACAAGCTTGGGGGGGGGGGGGGGGGGGGACACCATGCCCCCCGCTAAGGTATCATGTATCGCAACTTGTATCCTTTTCCTTTCATTTTTGCTTGTTCCTGCTTCTCATATGAAAAACAAAATAAAAATAACAAAACTAAAAAGAACAAAAATAATTAGTGTAGTTTCTTTTTATGTGCTGTAAAAATGTTTCTTTTCCTTCTATGTTGAGATGATGAATAGTTGCTCTGCCGTATTTCTCTCTTGTGCCTAGTTTATAACTTAGTACTGTTGGTATTTCTTACGGTCACAGATAAATCCGCAAGCGCACGGAGAATACCGTTGTAGCACTTCACCCGTGAGTATTCAAGGGTATCGTATTTTCCACAGGGAAGGCGGTGGTCTTATGAGATAGCAAAGTTCATAATCACATAACTAACAATGTACCAAGGTCTAAACAGGGGTAAGGATAATAATATGGTAGGGATAGTGTGACAACACAACCAGAGCAATCTAATCTAACACTAGAACTAAGCCTAGGCTAAGCGGGGTTAAGAAGAGAGCCGAGATGGGTCCTTATGTACTTCCTATATTCCTGCTCATGCAACACATACAAGTCTAAGCTCTATGTCAACCTGGAACAAGGGGGTTAACCAGCAGGGCTGTCACCACCTACCGGCATTCCTTCTACCAGGCAATCAAGGCTATCTACCATAGAACAAAGAGGATTAAGCACAGCAGGGCTGTCACCACCTACCGGCAACCCTCTACCAGGACACGTGACACTAGGGCTATTAAGTCCCTATGCCAGTCCTAGGGTCACGTGACAACAAGGCAATTAAGTCCTCGCTGCCAGACCTTCTCTTGTTCAAGCAGACAACCAAACACCCAAAGCTGTTTATCAACCTAAGCACCATGCTCACATTGCTAAATAGTATTCTCGATTCCCACGGGACTTTGACCCTTCGGATCATCAAGTCGGGAATAAGAGTACACCTAATCCTGACCCGACGGATCAACAGATCAAGTGCTAGAACATGCATGACTCTGACCCTACGGATCATCAAGTCAATGGGTGAGACATGCGTAACTCTAACCCTGCGGATTAACAAGCTACGATCTATATCGCACATAACTCTAACCCTACGGATTAACAAGTTATGGGCCCGAGCATGTCTCACCACTTCATGCATGAATCGAGTGTAAGGACATAAACGAATGAATAAAGGCATGTCAAGCATGAAGCAACCAATCATGACTAGATAACAACCACATAGAAAGCACATGGCTATCATACTAGTACAATCATAAGTCATAAGGAATAAAGAAGATAATTCTATTGAGGTGGACCTTGATACTTACTTGATATACGATGAACGACGAACGAGCGATGAACGAACGACGAACGATGAACGAACGACGAACGAACGAAGAACGAACGACGAACAATATATTATTAGCAAGTATCCTCAAGATACAAGATTGGGCTAAGTCCTCACAAAGGGAGGACAGCCCTCTCCTCTACCAAACTCTCCCCTCTACTCCTCTACAGCCTAGAGACTAGTCTAATGCTAGAGAATGGATTCCTCTTGGTGTCAATGTGTGTTGTGTTGTGTCGTGAGGAGGGGGGTACCCCTTATTATATAGCCTCCAAGGTCGGTGGAATTGAGTCGGTTCCGCGAGGTGGTATCATTGATTGCAGGGGAACCGACATTGCCACGTCGGTTGCGAACCGCCATAGAAGAGTGGGCCTCATTGGGCTTGAGGGGGGGTCGGCCGACCCAGCTAGGGGGGGTCGGCCGACCTGTGGCTGGCCCCACCTGGGCTGGGCCTTGGCAGGTGGCCTCCCCTCTGTTCCTTGACCTTGGTCCCGAGTGCTATGGGTAGACTTGAGTGTTTCTCTCGGTTATTAGGCCCTTGGAAGATATCTTTATTCCGGGAAAAACTGTGTTTCCAGGATTTGGAGTTTTGGGCCTCTTTTCCCTCGGGTTTGTATAGGATTCATTTTGATTGCACCTGCACCCATAAATTCACCAACACTCGTGGAAATCGTTAGTAATAAACTCCTACCACTATGTTTGGTGTTTACTTTGATTCCATTTGTGCAGGTATTTGACGGTCAAAATCGTGCCGTAACGACCGTCAACAAGACCCCCACACTTGAGCCTTTGCTCGTCCTCGAGTGAAGGTGGAAGATTAAGATAAAACACGACTTCCAATGGTATGATGCTAGCATACAAGTTATTCCAAGCCATACCTGTTCTCGTGAACTTTTAACGTGTCTACCATGTCATCTTGGGCGGTTGAGGAATGGAACGGTCTTGATTCAAATCATCATAACTCCCTCTGCTGAGTAACTTGGGTTTTTGATAGATTTTCAAAGTAAAAACATAGCTCATACTCCTCAAATGATCACTCTCAAATCGCTCAATGTGTATGGTTCCTCACCAAGGCATTGGATTTGCCTCTTTTCATCCTACTTCTACAAAAGGCTTTATGTGGAGCTTGGTAGGGAATGAAAGAGAGGCATACTTGTATCACATATTTTGCCGAACCAAAAGGGTGGATCCATGGAGAATGCAAGTCATACAACCCTGATCAAGATGTGCAAGTGTGTATGAGGGTGGTGTGGTGGAAATTGTACTCCTTTTTTGCGTTCCTTCTCTCTTTCTCTTTTTGAATGTTTGAGGAGGACATGGCTATGATTCTTTCTTTCTCTTTTTTTTTTCAACATTATCCCTTCTCTTTTTTTCATCATGCTCTACTTGTATGAGCAGGGATTATTCTTTCTTTTGCATAGCCATGTCTCCAATGATAATTAGAGAGAGAGAAAGGTAACAATGCTTTTGTGGAGTACTTATTTTGGTGGATGGATGGTGGTATTGCTTAACTTCCAGTGTAGAAGTTCAGCATGTGAGGTGGAGTGTACGTGATCTTGATCAAGAGAGTATGACAAGTTTCTCACTAGGGTCACACAATTTTGATAAAGCTCAATGTAATGACAAGCAGCATATGTGTGTAGGTTTTCCAATGTAGTCGACATATGGCTTTGGTAGGAATATAAGATCATCGAGGAGCATAGAGCTATAGATTTTAAATTTTTGCAAGATAAACTCCCAAGCACTCTATGCAGAAGAAGCATGATTCATCTCATCCAACCATATCACATTCACCAACAACTTAGATAAACAAGGGTTCCTATGAGATTGGTGTTCACAAGCAATAGGTGTATGATGCGAGGAATAAAGAGTATGCAGGCCAACCAACTAGAAGCATGCATGTTGAGGGAACAACAAAGTTCATTTTATTTTGGAGTTAAATTTTAGTGATTGACTCAAAAGATTATTTTAACTCATGAATTGGGGAGATGGAGTAGAGAGGATGCGCAAACCGTCGCCTTGGATGAAGTGGAGATCAAGAGGGCCATGAGATATTTGATTGACCCAAAGGTTCGACCTAACTTTGTTTTCTTGTCCCGAGGGCTCCACTGTTTTACATGTCGATCAGTGCGAGGTTGTGCATCATGTCGGTGGGGGAGATCTCAAATGTGTGCGTGATGAAGAACTCGAGAGATCTCCCCCCACACTTGTTCTTGTACCTGCTTTATTTATTCAAAACAAACGAAAACAAAGCGAAGACAAAGAGGACTCTACCGGGGTTAAAGACCGGGGAGCCTAGATTTATTGAATTAAACTCTAGGTGCCTTATGAAAGAAAAGAGAGAAGAAGCACCTAGCTTACTTATTTTTTTTTTTTCAAGTGTTATTTTGATTTTAATTTTAAAATTTTATTTTGTTTTGACATTTTCAAGGTGAAAGAAAAAAGGATACAAGTTGCGATACAAGTTACCTTTGTGGGGGGAGGGAACCTCCCCCCACACTTGTTCTTTGCTCTCGGCCCTTGCTTTGTGGTTGAGTCCCAAGTGGTTGTGGTAGTAGGGCGTACAGTCATTTTGGGGTTTTGAGCAGCGTGGCTATGAAGTGGCGATCTTGTCTTCCATATTTTGGTGCCACTAAGTGTCATAACGGTGGTGGCACTCGCATGGCTGCAATTCTTATTCAGCTCTTGAGAATCCTTCTTTTCGCACACCAAGACAAGGTTGGTGTCGAAGAGGAGTCTTGACGTGTTGTTTTCATCATGGTCCTCCTCCATGGGATCTTCGTGAGGCTCTTCATGCCAACCTTCTCACATTAGGCATGAGCTTAGTGGAGGGGGACGAGTATGTGTCACGTCGGGGATGACTTGTGTTTCAACTTGTCGCCTTCTTCAACGTGTTGATGAGCTGATTTTTGGCCTTTATCCTGGCTGCACATAAGAGCAAGAACACAAAAGCGAACTCGAGCACGGGTTACGTTAGTGAAAACCAAATGGATTTCCCGTCGGTTGCCTTTGCAAGGATGTCTTTTTTATCGCAACTCAATTTATTGAACAAATAGAAAAGAAGAGAAAGGGAAATCTTTTTCTTAACTTCGAGACGAAAAGCCAAAAGGGTTTGTCTCAAAATTATCTCTCTTTGAGAATGATTTTCGAAAAAAAGAAAAAGAAGAGTTGGAGACGACTGAAGATCGAAGAAGTTTATTTTTGAAAGACTCCAACTATGCAAATAAGAGAACCGAAGAAAAGAGAAAATCTTTTTCTTAAACTTGAGACAAAACATCATGGAAAAATGGGGAAATGCGAGAGCAAGAATTTTGTTTTAAGGGTGCTTGAGTACGAAAGGGATGAATTTGAAGAATCCAAACACCCTTGCATCCAAATAAAAAGAAATGAAGTTCAACTTGGTCAACAGCCCCACAATGGCTATATGCTTTAAAGTCAAGGGGGCTGTGCCAAAATTCCATCAAAACTTTTGCTCAAAGCATTTTCCAAAAGGTTGGCTCAAGTTAAATTTTACCAAATTTATTCTCTCAGATTTTTTTTTTCCAAGGAGATCTTGTTCTTGAACTTGGGGCAAACAATGAAAATTCTCGGGAAATGCAAGAGTAAGAATTTTGAAAAAGAGTGCTTGAGTGGAATGAAAAGTGAAGGCACCAAGCACTCTGGAAACAAATATAATGAAATGAAGTCCAATTTTGGTTGACAACCTCATGATGGCTATGTGTTGGAAAGCCAGAGGGAGTTGTGCCAAAAATTCCTCCAAAATTTTGCTCAAAACATTCTCCCTAAAAAAAGATTGCCTCAAACTCATTTTCAAAAATAAAGAAATTTTTGTAAATGTAATGTGGTTTGAAAAATCCCAAACAAAAGTCGGAAAGATTCAAACATGCAAACAATGGAAATGCATGTCGAGGGAGAATTCAAATATGCAAGTGAAATGCATGAATGAAATTGAGGGAATTCAAATATGCATGTGGAAATGGAAATCAAATATGAGGTAACTACCAATTTACCTTTGGCAAGGGCATCATCGTTTTAAGTCCAATGAGCAAGACTTCTCTCCATTGCGTTTAGCTTGGCGACTTGGTGCTTGATCCCGGAGATGAGGATGCAAACAACTTCTCGTGTTGGGGTTGTAGCTGTCTTTTCAAAGCACTTGTGCGAAGCCTTCTCCCCTTGTGCTTCCCTTTTAGGGTGATGTTGGAAGGCGTCTCTTCCTGTTGAGGGTGTGGTCTCCACCCTTCACCGTTAGCTACCTTCTCAACTAATTTTGTTGCTTCTGCGGCGGTAAGTGAGAAGATGCTCCCCTCGGCACGAGAATCAAGATAGTCACGAGCTGGTTGTGTCAACCCGTGGTAGAAATTGATCAGTATTGTCCAATCATCCATTTCATGATCAGGACATGTTGTCAAATAATCTTGAAATTTCTCCCATGCTTTAGGAATGGATTCTTCTTGTGCTCTCCAAAAGTTTGGAGTTTGTACATGAAGGGCATAGGCTTTGCCTCTTGGAGAGTATTTCTTGAGGAACGCTTCAGAGCAATCATCCCAAGTAGTCGCAACACTTGGGTTGGCATAGAACCATTGTCTTACTTCCCCCACAAGAGAATAGGGAAATAGACGAAGTCGGATGACATCTTGGTTGACTCCCTTGATGGACAAAGTTTTGCAAACCTTCAGGAATTTTCGAAGATGGGTGCTTGCGTCCTCGTTGGCCGTTCCGTGGAATGGATTGGCCTGCACCATGTAGATTTGGCTGGCTCTAAGTCTGAAGTTTCCGTCTCCAGTGCTGACGTGTGGCCCAAGTGCCATACGGTCAACAACGGCAGCGGAGTATTCTTGGAACAACTTTTCAGCCATTGGCGTTGAGCTTGATGGTGTGGATATAGCTGGCTTGACTATCGAGAGTATTCTTGAGGATGGGTGACTCGCGGTTCTGTTCGTCTCAAGATTACTTCTTGATTTTCTGTGTATTGCCTCGATAGGTCAACGCCAGAGGTACACTACCCTGTTTTCACATAAAGAGAAAACAAAGCAAAGGTAGACCTATCTAGACAGTGGTAATTAAAAGAAATATAATTATAAACAATGCTAGTGACTCTTCAACCAGTGCCTTCCCCGGCAACGGCGCCAGAAATGCTTGTTGGTATTTCTTACGGTCACAGATAAATCCGCAAGCGCACGGAGAATACCGTTGTAGCACTTCACCCGTGAGTTTTCAAGGGTATCGTATTTTCCACAGGGAAGGCGGTGGTTTTACGAGATAGCAAAGTTCATAATCACATAACTAATAATGTACCAAGGTCTAAACAGGGGTAAGGATAATAATATGGTAGGGATAGTGTGACAACACAACCAGAGCAATCCAATCTAACACTAGAACTAAGCCTAGGCTAAGCGGGGTTAAGAAGAGAGCCGAGATGGGTCCTTATGTACTTCCTATATTCCTGCTCATGCAACACATACAAGTCTAAGCTCTATGTCAACCTGGAACAAGGGGGGTAACCAGCAGGGCTGTCACCACCTACCGGCATTCCTTCTACCAGGCAATCAAGGCTATCTACCATAGAACAAAGAGGATTAAGCACAGCAGGGCTGTCACCACCTACCGGCAACCCTCTACCAGGACACGTGACACTAGGGCTATTAAGTCCCTATGCCAGTCCTAGGGTCACGTGACAACAAGGCAATTAAGTCCTCGCTGCCAGACCTTCTCTTGTTCAAGCAGACAACCAAACACCCAAAGCTGTTTATCAACCTAAGCACCATGCTCACATTGCTAAATAGTACTCTCGATTCCCACGGGACTTTGACCCTTCGGATCATCAAGTCGGGAATAAGAGTACACCTAATCCTGACCCGACGGATCAACAGATCAAGTGCTAGAACATGCATGACTCTGACCCTACGGATCATCAAGTCAATGGGTGAGACATGCGTAACTCTAACCCTGCGGATTAACAAGCTTGTTCAAGCAGACAACCAAACTCGCTGCCAGACCTTCTCTTGTTCAAGCAGACAACCAAACACCCAAAGCTGTTTATCAACCTAAGCACCATGCTCACATTGCTAAATAGTACTCTCGATTCCCACGGGACTTTGACCCTTCGGATCATCAAGTCGGGAATAAGAGTACACCTAATCCTGACCCGACGGATCAACAGATCAAGTGCTAGAACATGCATGACTCTGACCCTACGGATCATCAAGTCAATGGGTGAGACATGCGTAACTCTAACCCTGCGGATTAACAAGCTACGATCTATATCGCACATAACTCTAACCCTACGGATTAACAAGTTATGGGCCCGAGCATGTCTCACCACTTCATGCATGAATCGAGTGTAAGGACATAAACGAATGAATAAAGGCATGTCAAGCATGAAGCAACCAATCATGACTAGATAACAACCACATAGAAAGCACATGGCTATCATACTAGTACAATCATAAGTCATAAGGAATAAAGAAGATAATTCTATTGAGGTGGACCTTGATACTTACTTGATATACGATGAACGACGAACGAGCGATGAACGAACGACGAACGATGAACGAACGACGAACGAACGAAGAACGAACGACGAACAATATATTATTAGCAAGTATCCTCAAGATACAAGATTGGGCTAAGTCCTCACAAAGGGAGGACAGCCCTCTCCTCTACCAAACTCTCCCCTCTACTCCTCTACAGCCTAGAGACTAGTCTAATGCTAGAGAATGGATTCCTCTTGGTGTCAATGTGTGTTGTGTTGTGTCGTGAGGAGGGGGGGTACCCCTTATTATATAGCCTCCAAGGTCGGTGGAATTGAGTCGGTTCCGCGAGGTGGTATCATTGATTGCAGGGGGAACCGACATTGCCACGTCGGTTGCGAACCGCCATAGAAGAGTGGGCCTCATTGGGCTTGAGGGGGGGTCGGCCGACCCAGCTAGGGGGGGTCGGCCGACCTGTGGCTGGCCCCACCTGGGCTGGGCCTTGGCAGGTGGCCTCCCCTCTGTTCCTTGACCTTGGTCCCGAGTGCTATGGGTAGACTTGAGTGTTTCTCTCGGTTATTGGGCCCTTGGAAGATATCTTTATTCCGGGAAAAACTGTGTTTCCAGGATTTGGAGTTTTGGGCCTCTTTTCCCTCGGGTTTGTATAGGATTCATTTTGATTGCACCTGCACCCATAAATTCACCAACACTCGTGGAAATCGTTAGTAATAAACTCCTACCACTATGTTTGGTGTTTACTTTGATTCCATTTGTGCAGGTATTTGACGGTCAAAATCGTGCCGTAACGACCGTCAACAAGTACTCTCCAAGTTTTGAGTTTGTTGGCTGAAAAATACTTGCTTAGAACCTGAAACTTGTGGGTAGCATACGCTTGCACTGAACCTAAGTTGTTGTGAGAGATGATATGGTAAAAAGAGCTGATGCAATCTTGTTCCAAGTTAAGCTTGAAAAACTCCAGAGATTTTGTTTTCGAAAATCATAAAAATTATAAGTTCCTCAGTGATGATAAATTCCTACCAAAGCCATATGTAGTACTTAATGAAAAACCTTACATATGCTGCTTGTCATTTCATTGAGCTTTATCAAAATTGTGTGACCCTAGTGAGATGCTCTCCATACTCTCATGATCAAGATCACGTACACATTCCACCTCATATGCTAAACTTCTACACCGGAAGTTAGCAACATGTCATACCATCCACCAAAATAAAGACACTCCTCACAATTTATCACCTCTCTTGAAATATCAAAATTAGGCATGGCTATGCAAAAGAAAGAAAGAAAATAAAGCTCACAGAAGATGAGCATGTAAAGAAAAAGAAAATTTATCTGCTTTCATCTTGAGCATGGAAAAAGAAAGAAGAAAAGGTAGCCATGCCCCAAAATATAAAATAAAGAGAGGTGAACAAAAAGAGGAGTAGTCACATACACCGCCACCATCCACTCACACACTTGCACATCTTGATCTTTGATTGTATGGCTTGCTATCTCCGTGGATCCACTCTTTTGGTTTTGCAAAATATGAATGCAAGTATGCCTCTCTTCATATCCTACCTTGAGCTCCACAAAAGCCTATTAGATGTAGGATGAGGCAACACACATGCCTTGGTGAGGAATGAAAACACCACTTAAGCGATTCGAGAGTATCACTTGAGGAACTTGGTTTTATTTTTGAAAATCTTTTTGAAAACCTCCGGAGAATAAAAGCAAGACAAGGAATGAGAAAACAAATGCTCGTACACTGTTCTCTCTCTCAACCGCCCAAGGTGAAGTATAAAGCAAAAGCCCCATAAGGACTAAGGGAAAAGGGTGAGTTACCTTGGCCAACTTATTCAACTCAAGGATGAGTATCTTTGTTACACACTTGGTACCTTTGAGAAGTAGGCATTGTAGCAACTCCTGATCAACAACCTAAAGTCCTACTTCTTGCTCGGGACGAGCAAGGGGTAAGCTTGGGGGAGTTGTTGACGGTCGTTACGGACCAATTTCGGCCGTCAACTAGCTCAATAAACAAGAAGGATTGGACATTCTTTACACGCATTTTATTTAAGAATAACCTATTTCCACATGTACCTCTAGATTTTAGTGTGCAGGTGGAATAAGGGAGAAATCCAGGTGAAATCATGCCCCAAGGGGACGAATCACCCCGTCGATCCGAAGGGTTGGGGGTGCCTCGAGGGATCTAGAGTCGTGGTTAGTAACGCTGGCATGGTGCCGGGGTAGTCTATCCACCCTTGGGTATGTGCGTGTCCCACGGTTTGTAGAGGTAGGTGGCAGGAAGTGACAGCCCTGTCCATCCAAAGGAACCCTCCACGTTCGGGCACGGCATAGGAGTACGTAAATAGGCCGGAGTCGCGAGGCAGACCTTGCGTATGCCGGATCTCCCGATGTTGCCTAGGCATTAGACGCTTGCTTGTGCTTGCATGACGCTAGATGATAGGTAGAGGTTGTGCACGCTATATGAATGTTGTACCTTTGGAGTAGTAGCTCACTAGTCTAACTTAGCATTGCTTAGGATTGTCTCTCGCCTTTTATTAGAGAGAGTGGAATGCCTTCGTGTGTGTCGCACTATCCTTATTATTATTAAACCTTACCCCTGCATTGGAATGTGGTTATATCACTTATCGTTTGTAACACCATGAACATAAGTACTCTTGTCAACCATGTCTTCCTTTGGGAAAATATAAATACGATACCCTGGAATACTCTCGGGTGAAATGCTACAACGGGTTATCCGTCCGCTTGCGGATATTCTATTTAACATGACAAACCTTATAATTCATATCTAGTACTTGTTACTAGTTGTGGATTATTTGGTTAAATAGTGCAAGTGAACAATTCCATAACCCCCGGCGTCTCCCCGCGGTCGCGTGTTTCCCGCGTGACCGTAAGAGACGCCAACAGTACCTTGCCTCTCGTTCAGGTACCCCAGGCTAAGGTAGTAATCGATAACATAGACGTGGTGTCTAGGTTAGAGGTTACCTTTGTTTGCTGCGTGCTCCACAGTTTGTAGAGGTAGGCGGTAGGTGGTGACAGCCCTATCCGTCCTTTGTAATCCTCCACGTTCGGGTACGTAGTAGAGCAATAGGCCGGAGTGGCTTGGCAGACCAGGCCTAAGCCGGCGCCCGAAGTAAGCAATTAGAGGCGGGATTTATCTTTTGCTAAGAACCTTATCCATAGGAATCCTCTCTACCCGAACCTACCATCCTTCTTCGTGTCCTTGGACTAGCTAGACTAGAAGATATTTGCACTCCGTTCCTTTGGGAAAATATAAATAACGATACCCTTGAATACTCACGGGTGAAGTGCTACAACGGTATTCTCCGTACGCTTGCGGATTTATCTGTGCGTTAAGAAATACCAACAAGCATTTCTGGCGTCGTTGCCGGGGAACGGTAGTTGTTTTTGTCTTCGAACCTAGTTGGTCCTCGTATTGTATCCTTTTGTTTATCCTTCCTTTTATTTCTTATCTTTTATCAACCGTCAACATTCCACCATCTATCCTTTCTATCCTTTTCACATCATTACCTATTTCCTTGAAAAATACCAAAAAACATTTATTATGGAGCCACGACCTACACTCCAATCCTTCTCTGCTCCAAGGGGAGAGTTATTAGAGCCACCATCATCATCCAAACCCACTACCACATCTGGCTATAAACTCCACCCCGCCTTTATAACTATGGTCAAGAGCCAACCCTTCTTTGGACTTGACCAAGAAAATCCGTATCATCATCTACGAGAGTTCGAGTACTTGTGTTCATGCATCATGATCCAAGGCATGTCACAAGATACTTTGAAATGGAAGTTGTTTCCCTTCTCCCTTCAAGAGAAAGCGAGACAATGGTACAATTATGCCGTCAGAAGCGCGAACGGTGATTGGGAAGAACTTCGAGATAAATTTTGCTTAGCCTTCTTCCCTTTATCCCGTATTGTTTCTCTCCATCGGGAAATTCTCAGTTTCTCACAGAATGAGAAGGAGGCTATAGGTGCGGCCTGGGCTCGATTTTCCTTGCTAACTCTTTCCGGCCCAAACTTGTCTATCCCTGATGCCATGTTATTGCAACATTTCTATATGGGTTTGGACAAGGAATCCGCCCTATATCTTGACATCACCGCTGGAGGGTCCTTTGCTTCCAAAACCCCGACCGAAGGAAGAGAGATCTTGGATCGGATCACAAAAAATAATTCCTTTGATGATCATAGTGAACCCCTCCAAGAGCAAGTTGTGTCAAGTATCGAGGAACCCTCAACATCTGAATCCATCCCTTCTTCTTCCACATCCAAAGTTTCTCTTGTTGAGCCCTCTCGTGTACCAAGAACAATGATGGAGGAAGAAGAAATTCAACCTCCTGAGTTCCCTTTATTCGAGGAAGATCTTTTTGAAGATTATGGAAACACCTCGAACTACATATGGGAAAAGATTCCTCCTACTCCTCCCGATCCTCTCAAAGAACAATTTCCCAAGGAGGACATGAGGGAAAGTCTTGGGAAAACCTTTTTTGCCACCACTACCACTCAAACTCCTTTGGCGAAACCTCATTTCAATCATGAACCACTTGAGCAAGTAAGGTTTGTATCCCTGTTTACACCACTCAATCTTGCTCTTCATGATGATGAGAGGTTTTCCACCCAAGATGAGGATAGAGAAAAAGAAGCATTCCTAACCCAACGATCCTCATCACCATCACTCTATCTTAAGCCTTTTTCCTCTATCCTTCCATGTGCCGTTCTTGTTGGTGATCAAGAACCATTTGACAAGGAAAACTCTTGGGCTATGGACTCCCTTGAGGCATCAACTCTAGACGAACTTGATTTTTTGCTTGAGCATGAGAGTTTCTTTCTGAAAAACCCACAAGAAACATCCTCATATGATAGTTCTCTAGAGTCATCACCCGTTAGCGCCAAAACCACGTTTGATGCCTACAACCACCTTGGTCCTTTGTTTTGTTACTTATTCTTTAGGATGATTGTAGATGCTTTCATTTATCATAAATATTGCAAATATCATTGTGGTATGTTGGTACTAACCATGCAGATCATTCTCCCGAATCTCGTCATCGAGCAAAGAACAAGTGTGGGGGAGGATCCCTCCCCCACAAAGGTAACTTGTATCGCAACTTGTATCCTTTTGTTTACATGATAAAACATAATCTTGAAAAAAAAGATTTGTTTTTAAGTCAAATAAAGAAATAAAGTAATTAAAAAATTACAAGGTGTTTTTATTTCCCTTTCCAAACATATTTTGCGCCTTAAGTTTTTTTTCCGCTGAATTCAATAAATTTAGGCTCCCCGGTCTTTAACTCTGGTAGAGTCCTTTTTATTTCCACATTTGTTTGTTTCTTTTGAATAAACAAGCCAGGTACAAGAACAAGTGTGGGGGAGATCTCTTGTACTTCATCACGCACACTTTCGAGATCTCCCACCAACACGATGCAGAACATTGCACTGATCAACATGCCTGGGTGGAGCCGTCGGGCACAAGAGAACAAAGCATGGTTGAACCTTTGGTTCAATCAAATATCGTATGGTCCCTCTTGGTATCCACTTCATCAAGACGAAGGTTTGCGCATCACTACCCTACTACCCTATCTCCCTAATTCATGAGTTAAATTATTCTTTTGAGTCCATCACTAAAATTTAACTCAATGATAAAACAAACCTTGTTTTTCCCTTAACAAACATGCTTCTATCTGGTTGGCCTGCATGCTCTTTATTCCTCGCTTCGCACACCTGTTGCTTGTGAGCACCAATATCATAGGACCCCATGTTCATCTAAGTTGTTGGCGAATGTGATATGGTTAGATAAGAGGAATCTTGCTTTTTCTGTATAAGTGTGCTTGGGAATTTATCTTAAAAAAATAAAATATATAACTTTGCACTCCTCAATGATATTATGTTCCTACCAGAGCCATATAATGATCATATTGAAAATCCCTACAAATGCTGCTTGTTATTGCTTTGAACTTTGTCAAATTGTGTGACCCTTGTGAGATGCTTGCCATACTTTCTTGATCAAGATCACGTACACATACACCACTACTACAAAACATGCTAAACTTCTACACTGGAAGTTAGCAACAATATTTCCATCCATCCACCCACCAAATAAATACTCCATCACTTGTTGTTGATGTCTCTCTCCAAATATTCTTGCAAAAGAGACATGTCTATCAAAAAAAAAAGAAGAGAGAGAAGTTGAAAAAAAAGAGAGTGCTCAAATGCATAAGAGCATGAATAAAGAAAGACCTGCTCAAGCACATGTTGAGCATGATAAAAAAAAGAGAGAGAGAGACATCATCACATCAAGGAGTATCTACCTCATTCTATTTACCACACACATATCCTCACACATGCACATTCTTGATCAGATTGTATGGCTTATTTTCTCTTTGGATCCACTCTTTGACTTTGCAATATAAGTGATGCAAGTATGCTCCTTTTCATCCCTACCAAGCTCCACATAAAGCCTTACATAGAAGTAGGATGGAAAGAGGCAAATCCAATGCCTTGGTGAGGAATCATACACATTGAGCGATTTGAGTGTTATCATTTGAGGAGTACAAGCTATGTTTTATTTTGAAAATCTATCAAAAACCTAAGTTACTCAACAGAGGAGTATTGATGACTTGAATCTAGACCGTTCCATTCCTCAACCACCCAAGATGGCATGTTAGCCACATCAAAGTTCACAGGTGCAGGTATGGCTTGGGATAACTTGTATGCTAGCATCATACCAATGGAAGTCATGTTTTTCTTAGTCTTCCACCTTCACTCGAGGATGAGCAAAGGCTCAAGTGTGGGGGTGTTGTTGATGGTCCTTAAGTACCACTTTTGACCGTTAAGTACCTGCATAAAAGAAATAAAATGAACACCAAACATAGTGGTAGGAGTTTATTACTAATCATTTCCACGAGTCTTGGTGAATTTGTGAGTGCAGGTGCATTTCATATGGAAATGAGGAAAACAAGGCACAAACCATGGACTTCACAATCATCGGATTTTCCTCAGAATAAGGATATCTTCCCGAAGCCCCAAAACTAGAAGAATATCAAGAGAAGATATGACAAGAGATCCTTTCCTGGAAATCCTCAATAAGGAGAGAGATATGGATCCACAATCAAATCAAATCATATCCCAAAGCAAATCAGAATCATATCAAGTGGATACATATCAAGAATATTCCAAAGGAGGAACCAGAAGGCTTCAAGTCAATGTATAGCAAGTGGACCAGGGGAGGAGACAACCCAAAGCACACACCAGAGGAAGGCCAGGCCAAATGGGGCCCAACCCAGGTCGGCCGACCTGGGATTTGGGGTCGGCCGACCTGGGATTTGGGGTCGGCCGACCCCTGTTGGTGACCCTTTTGGCCCAACTTCTTATGACAGTTCCCCACCGACTTCCTAAGGTCGGTTTGGCCTGCATTAAATGCTATCAAAGGCGGTGGAGGCCCCCCAAACCGACCTACTCAAGTCTATAAATAAAGGGGTACCCCCTCCCCTCAAGGACACACAAGAAGGAGAGCCTCATTTCACTCCCAAGGGCCTAGAGCCCCTTGTATACTAGTAGAGTAGGGTAGAAGAGAAGGGTAGTCCTCCCTTTGTGAGGACTCAGCCCAAATCCCTTGTATCTTTGAGAATACTTATTTATAGTGCATTGTTCATCGTTCGTTCATCGTTCGTTCGTCGTTCGTTCGTCGTTCGTTCTTCGTTCGTTCGTCGTTCATCTTCAATACAAGTAAGTATCCTCGATCTCCTACTGGATAGTGTGCTTTGCATCTAGATTAACTTCATTCTTTACTTGCTTACGGGATCATCGCTCTATTCTTTTAGAGTACCTTGCCTCTCGTTCAGGTACCCCAGGCTAAGGTAGTAATCGATAACATAGACGTGGTGTCTAGGTTAGAGGTTACCTTTGTTTGCTGCGTGCTCCACAGTTTGTAGAGGTAGGCGGTAGGTGGTGACAGCCCTATCCGTCCTTTGTAATCCTCCACGTTCGGGTACGTAGTAGAGCAATAGGCCGGAGTGGCTTGGCAGACCAGGCCTAAGCCGGCGTCCGAAGTAAGCAATTAGAGGCGGGATTTATCTTTTGCTAAGAACCTTATCCATAGGAATCCTCTCTACCCGAACCTACCATCCATCTTCGTGTCCTTGGGCTAGCTAGACTAGAAGATATTTGCACTCCGTTCCTTTGGGAAAATATAAATAACGATACCCTTGAATACTCACGGGTGAAGTGCTACAACGGTATTCTCCGTACGCTTGCGGATTTATCTGTGCGTTAAGAAATACCAACAATGGTGACTGTCTTTCCTTCTTCTCTTCGACTTCATCCAGTTTTGCAGCTTCTCTGGAAACCATACGGTGACCCACCGTATCATACGGTGACTGTCCACCCAGTACCTTCTTTAGAGAACTCCAGAACTTGATCTTCTTCTCTCTGTAGTCACGGTATCATACGGTAACTACCACTGTATCATACGGTGGCTTCCTGTCTTCAGCTTCTGCGAACCTGACTTCTCTGAACTTCTTTCTGCAGTCACCGTATCATACGGTGACTTCTCCCTGGCTGGAACTTGATCTTCTCCATTGATCCTAGCTTCCAACTTCTCTTTCTTGGTTCCTGCACTCTTCTTCTGCAACCCTAGAGCCTGAGACACACCATGCATCCACCGATCTCTACACTAGTGTTTACCGAAGAGTACCAACTCGAACTCTCTTGATAGTCCGGTGTTTCCTATGGACTCAAGTCTAACATCTAACCAAGCCAACACTTGCTTGGTTCTACCATGTCCTTAGTCTTGATCCATCTTCTCGACCATGACTCCATCAAGTCCATCCACGAGTTGATGAGGCAACCATTCAACCTTGACTTGTGGTTTAGGTTGGTTATTGTTGCACCTTCTTTCTTGTGACCTAAAAGGATAAGATACTCAAAGCACATGTTAGTCATATGCATGGTTCTCATCTATTCACCAAAACATTCATACCTTGGGGTTTCCAAACTCCAATGGTCATGAAGCTTACAATCTCCCCCTTTTGGTGATGGATGACAACCATGATAAAATGATCGAGAGGAAATAGGTGACAAAAGCCAAGGAGATAAGCGCAACTCGATCAAAAAGGAACTACACAAGAGCAAAAAGGATTGAAAAGATCACACCGTGATGTGTAGACCAAGATAGGTCAAAGCTGGCAAGATATCACAAGTAAGAGCAAAAACTCATAATACAAGTGTTCTAAAAAAAACACATAGCAAGCTAGACCAAGCAATATGATAACGGAAGAAGTAGAAAGAGTAAAAACTTCGTATCATAGAGCTAGTTGAGAAATTACCTTCATACTTACCTTAAAGTCCTTCCTCCATCTCGAGATGTTTAAGAAGACCGACCAATCACTTGATCCCTTGATCTTCTAGAGCTAAGAACTCCCCCTCGAGACGAGCTCTCAATAACATCTGGTAACTCCCCCTTGACTTGAGTCAACATCTCAAGATCGTTTGAAGACCAATCAATATCCGAACTCCCCCTTGACATGATCATATCATATCCTTGACTATGTGATCTTTTGTCATCTTCATTCTTGATCATTTTGGGTGGTGATCATTCATCATTACCTTAATTGCTTCCATTTGATCACCACACACTTTTGCTACTTCTTCTCCCCACTTGTCATTTATCACACAAAAAGAGCCAAGTATTAGGAGGATAAAGAATAAAGATGAGTGAAAGGATACTTGAGTTAGGCGAATATCCGTTTCTCCTTTGCCTCTCCTTCCTCTTCCAATGACTCCCCCTACACACAAGATACTCAAAAAGAGTGTACAAGTTATAGTGCACATGGGGTTAGTGTATAAGGATTTGAATGTATGAACCCTTAGATCTTGAGCCGCACAAGTAGATTTAACCTTGGAGCTCAAGGATTCTTGGTTCAATGGGCATGAAGCTCATATAGCATTGCTATGTTTTCACCTAGAGAGTCATATACTCATATCGTGAATAAGCAACTCACTCTAGATGGATCTTGACGTCAAGACACGATGCAAGAATGCAAGATGCTAATGCAAATGAGATGACAAGTATACAATGCATGATGCTTATGAGGAAATAAAAAGCAAGAGAAGGCTAAGGATAACAATACCAAACAACAAGTTTGATCCCTCCTTGAGCTTACTCACAACAAGCCATTCTTCTAGCCTTGGGAGCCAAGTGCCACCAATCCCAAGCTTCACCCTCGCTCGTTGCTATCTCAACAAGGTTAGTCGTTGGTCCTACAAAAACGAAGAAGAACACACCAAAAAGGAACACAAACAATAACAAGCAAAAGGTAATATACATAATGTACAAGTAGCAAGTTAGAGAGAACTTATGTGAAGTTGGAGAGATCGAGAACATTTAGTTCTCCCCGAAGCTTGCTAAACGTCTTCTTGTCAAGAGGCTTGGTAAAGATGTCGGCCAATTGCTCATGGGTCCGAACTCCAACTAGCTCAATATCCTTCTTGACAATATGATCTCGGATAAAGTGATGCTTGACTTCAATGTGCTTAGCATGAGTGTGGTCACCCTTGTTGAGAGCCATGTTAATAGCACTTTCACTATCACAATACAAGGGAACTTGACCATATACCAATCCATAATCTAAGAGAGCTTGCTTCATATATAGTAGTTGAGCACAACATGCCATGTATTCGGCTTCCGCCGTAGAAAGGGCCACACAATTTTGCTTCTTGGAACTCCATGATATGAGTGATCGTTCAAGAAATTGCCACCCACCCGATGTGCTCTTCTTACTTACTTTGCCTCCGGCAAAATCCGAGTCCGCATACCCAACTAGTTCAAAATCCGATCCCTTAGGATACCAAATACCCATAGTCGGAGTATGCTTGATGTACCAAAGAATCCTCTTCACGGCACTCAAATGAGATTCCTTGGGGTTAGCTTGATAGCGAGCACAAAGGCATACACTAAACATGATATCCGGTCAAGATGCGGTGAGATAAAGAAGAGACCCAATTATAGAACGATAGAGCTTGGATCAATAGGAATACCGGATTCATCCGCATCAAGAAGACCATTTGTAGCCATTGGAGTCTCAATGCACTTGCAATCTTCCATTCTATACTTTCGGAGGAGATCTCGTGTGTACTTCTCTTGATAGATGAATGTTCCCTCCTTCATTTGCTTGACTTGAAAACCAAGGAAGAGATGAAGTTCACCTATCATAGACATCTCAAATTCTTTTTTCATTAGAGCACGAAATTCATCATTGTAATCCTCATTAGTAGAGCCATAGATGATATCATCGACATAAATTTGACAAATGAAAAGATTATCACCAACATGCATGGTGAAAAGGGTGTTGTCGATACTACCAATCTTGTAGCCCTTGTTGATGAGGAAGTCACGAAGACGCTCGTACCATGCCCTTGGTGCTTGCTTCAACCCGTAGAGAGCCTTTTTCAACTTGTAGACGTACTCGGGATGCTTGGGGTCCTCGAAGCCGGGAGGTTGCTCTACATACACTTCTTCATTACTTAGTCTGTTAAGAAAAGCACTCTTAACATCTATTTGATGCAATTTGAAATCAAAGTGAGAAGAGTAAGCGAGAAGGGTTCTTATAGCCTTAAGACGTGCGACGGGAGCGAAGGTTTCATCGAAGTCCACTCCTTCCACTTGAGAGTATCCCTTCGCCACGAGCCCTGCCTTGTTTCTTATCACCACACCCTTCTCGTCTTCCTTGTTCTTGAAGACCCACTTTGCTCCGACGACATTTGCTCTCTTGGGCCTCTTGACCAATTTCCAAATGTCATTCCGCTTGAAATTGTTCAACTCTTCTTGCATTGCTAGCACCCACTTCTCATCTTCCAATGCCTCCTCAATGTTCTTTGGCTCTATAAAAGACACAAGAGAATAATTCACAACCATATTAGCTTGGTTAGAATCAACATAATTAGGCTTATATTGTTTTCTCCTTGTGGCTATCCCTTGGGAAGGACTCCCATTGATAAGGTCACATGAATGATCCTTAGCAATGGGTTTATGCTTCCTTGATGGATCTTGTCGTGGAGGTGGAGGAGCCGGTGAAGTGTCTTGAGCATCATGAGCGGCTTGCTCCTTGGAGATGTACGTGTCTTGTTGTCGAAGTAATGATCCCGAGTCATGTTCTTGTGATGTGCTTGATGTAGAAGGGCGATCATGTCGAGATTCACTTGTTGGAGCTTGTCGTGGTTCACTTGTTGACGCGCGAGGTTGATCACTTGAGGTGGCTTGAGGAAGATCGCTTGACGGAGCACTTGTGGTCGAAGTGTCTTGCGAAGTGCTTGTTGATGCGTCCCTTGATGAAGACGTTGTCGGGGGTGGAGATGAGGGAGTATCTTCTTGTGGAATGACTTCACCAATCGGCATGTCTCTCATGACATCCTCCACGGACTCATCACTCAAATCATGAGAGTGGTGGAGATCATCTTGTGAACCATGTGACTCATCAAATTGGACGTCACAAGACTCTTCCACGAACCCCGTAGAAGTGTTGTAGACTCTATATGCTTTGGAAGAGCCGGAATAACCAACAAGAATACCGGTGTCGATCCTCTTTTCAAACTTTCCAAGTCTTTCTCTCTTCTTGAAGATATAGCACTTGCAACCAAAGACTCGGAAATAGGCCACATTTGGCTTCCTTCCCACCAATAGTTCATATGAGGTTTTGTGAAGAATCTTGTGGAGATATATTCGATTTGGGTATAGCATGCGGCATTGACGGCCTCCGCCCAAAATCTCTCCGGAGTACCATACTCATCCAACATGGCTCGGGCAAGAGTGATGAGAGTCTTGTTCTTTCGCTCGACAACCCCATTTTGTGGGGAGTATAGGTTGCTGAGAACTCGTGCTTGATACCGAGATGATCACAATATTCTTCAATAATGGAGTTCTTGAATTCGGTGCCATTGTCACTTCGGATCTTCTTGATATTTTGCTCATACCCAATTTGGAACTCTCTTGGCGAATTTCTTGAAGATGTCAAAGACTTGAGCCTTGTTCTTTAGAAAGAATACCCAAGTATACCTTGAGTAATCATCCACCACCACAAGACAATATAGATTTCCACCCAAGCTCTTGTAGGTAGTTGGACCAAAGAGATCCATATGGAGAAGCTCGAGAAGTCTTGAGGTTGACATGAAACTCTTTGAGGGGTGTTGAGAAGCAACTTGCTTGTCGGCTTGACAAGCACTACACAAGTGATCCTTCTCAAAGGTGACATCCTTCACACCTCTTATGCAATTCATCTTCACCACCTTTTTGATTTGACTCGTGCCGATATGAGCGAGTCGACGATGCCAAAGCCATCCTTTTGAAGACCTAGTGAAGAGACAAGTACTAGGTGCAACCTCAATGTTAGCTTTGAAATCAACAATATAAAGGTTATTGTACCTAAAACCTTTGATAGTAATGCCCATGGCCTCATTATGTAGCATAACACCATTTGCATCAAAGTCACATTGAAAGCCGAGATCACAAATTTGTGCTACCGATAGTAAGTTGAAATTGAGAGACTCAACAAGTATCACATTTGAGATGGAGAGACCATTTGAGATAGCCACCTTACCAAGGCCTCTCACTTTACCCTTGGAGTTGTCGCCGAAGGTGACTTTGTCATGAGAATCATCTTCTTTCAATGTGGAGAATACGGAGGCGGTGCCGGTCATGTGTTGAGTGCACCCACTATCAAGAACCCAATCCTTGCCACCAATCTTGTAGTTCACCTTGTTTGAGGCCATCAAAGAGATAGGAGGATTAGTAGAACTAGATTCAATTGAATTATTGATTACCTCCAACTTTTGCTTGATGTAGGATGCGGGAACACCATAGTTGAAGTCCAACTCCAAATCTCCCATTCTTCTAATGGTCTCACTATCAAGTCCTTGATAGGTCCTCCCAATTATCTTGACATCGCCATTGGGGAAGTGATACTTCATGATGTTCTTCACTTGATCGTAGTATGACATGGCAATATAGATGGCTTCTTCAAGTGGCAATCCATTCAACTCTTGTCCAATATCCTCCATGATAAGAACCCTCACATTCAAAGGCATGAGAGTGAACATCTTGTTTATGACCCTCAAGTCAAAGTTCTCAACCTCTTCTTGATGTTCAAAGGAATTGATTCTTGCGACTAGAACTCTCAACCTCAAGAGAGCATCAAGTACCGATTTTTCTTGATACTTGTAGAAGTCCTCAAAGTCATGAAGGAGATGATAGAAGGGAGATTCTATCTTCCATGATTCCTTCTCTTCATAATATTCCGTGTAGAGAGAGGGAATCATCATGCTATCACTTTTCACTTGATCAAGAGCCATAGGCGAGTCTTCACATCCACTAGAATATGCTTCATCACAAAAGAACTCCGGTACCTTCTTCCCTTTCTCATCTTTACTCTCCAATGACTCAAATGCATCGGACAACTTGGCTTGAGCTTGTCTTCTTGTGATAACCACGAGGATTTCTTGAATTGAATCATGAGTGAGATCATAATCATCAAACTTGGCAAACTCCCCATACTTCTCTTTGGGTAGACCATCTAGAAATCTCTTCATAGCCTCGGGCTTTGCAATCTTCCAAATGCCACTTCCATTGATCTTCTTAACAAGATCATCAACTCGAAGAGCAAAGTCGACTAGATCTTCATTCGGCTTCATAGAGACATTTTCCAATTCATTGCAAACCTTCACATACTCAATCTCATCAACCTTCTTGGAAGAACCTTCACCCTCATGAGCTCGAGAGTGACATGATGGAGCATTCGCTTGATTCTCACCAACTTGCATGCTAGCTTGACCAATCATGTGAGCCACTTCCATATCCAAGATAGACTTAACCACATCATCATATGGCATCATAGAGAGCTCCTTCAACATGCAAAAGGGAATGAGTCCAACTCGAGAGTAAGGAAGACTCCTCAACAATCTCTTCACCAATTGCTCATGATTGAGATATTGATAGTTCCGAGTCACAATTTTCCTAGCAAGCAAATACAAGCGAGAAGCAAAATCAGCAATGTTCTCATCATGACCAAAAAAGATAGTCTCATACTCCTCAATAAGCTCATAATAAGAATTATCACTAAAGCACTCATCGGTCAGTTCAATCAAAGGAATATCGGCGAAAGTGCTAGGATCATTATTCATAGTGTTGGCCATTGTACCACAAATAGCTACGGTCACAACTCGAGGCGGTTAAGCCCACAAAAGAGCACTTGGCTCTGATACCACTTGTAAGGACCGTGTGACCGAGAAGGGGGGGGGGGGGGGGGTTGAATCGGAGCACACTATAGATTTTTCTCCTAGCACAAACTCCCACTCAACTTCTAGCAAGTAGTTCTAGTGAAAGTAAAGAGGCACACTAACGAGAGACCTTAATCTAGTGAACTAGTAAGAGTAGAGCAAGGTAACAAGATAACAAGGTAATTCACTAGATAAGTCCCAAACAAAGAAACACTACAAGCTAGATAAGACACGATACTAGATGATCTACAAAGGTAAGCACACTAGGTAGAGTCCTTAAATCAACTAGCAAGCATACTACTCAAGAGGTACACAAGCATATATAGGAAAGAGACAACTAGAGAGCAATATGGATAGACCAAGGAAAACAACTAGAGCAACTAGTAAACAAGACAATCTCAAGTACAACTAGCAAACATAATAAAGACGGTAAGTAAGTGCAAGTAGTAAAGAGAAAGGGATAGAAAGGCTCATGATGTTTTCCTGTGGTATCGGGAGGGTGGCGCCTCCGCCTAGTCCATGTTGGGTCACTCCCGCCGGAGTCTCGACCCGTCCCTCCGCTCGATGGCGATCCCCTCTAGAGCATTCTTCACCCTCCAAGTGAAGAAGCGGGCACGTCCCGCTGGCAACTCCGGATACTCCTCCGAGGGTAAGGATCCGCACGTGATGCGGTCCAAAGGGCGCTCTCTTCTTGTTGCTTCTTTCACACGGGAAGCACGAAGACCGTGTACAAACTTGCGACGGCTTCCACACTTCTTGACAAGCTCACCACCAACGCCTAACCGGTCTAGGTCTTGCCATAGACTAAGAGTAACAACCCAAGTCAGCCCTCTCAAGCACTCACTAGCCTAGAGATCAATGGATGCACATGGTGTCACTCTTCTCAAGCACTTGGATCACTCAAATCCCTCATAGTGCTTCTTCTTCATTCACTTGGCTTCTTGACAGCACCTTCCCCCCCTTTGGACTGACCAAGAGCACCTCAAAGAGGCAAGCAACCAGCTATTTATAGCCCCAATACACGAAACTAGCCGTTGCAACTTTTCTGCCCAGATTCCTCTGATCACCGTATGATACGGATACGGTGACCTAGTCACCGTATCATACGGTGACTATTCCTTCTATAGTTGGATCTTCCTTTTTCCTGTAGGAGGCAATGTTCTTCTAGTCACCGTATCATACGGTGACTGGCACCGTATCATACGGTGACTGTCCATCTTCCTTCTTCAGCAACTTGTCCATTTTGCTGATCCCCTAGAAACCATACGGTGACCCCACCGTATCATACGGTGACTGTACCAGAGACTCTCCTTTCTCTGGATTTTCTTGTTCCTAGTCACCGTATCATACGGTGACTATCACCGTATCATACGGTGACTGTCTTTCCTTCTTCTCTTCGACTTCGTCCAGTTTTGCAGCTTCTCTGGAAACCATACGGTGACCCACCGTATCATACGGTGACTGTCCACCCAGTACCTTCTTCAGAGAACTCCAGAACTTGATCTTCTTCTCCCTGTAGTCACCGTATCATACGGTGACTACCACCGTATCATACGGTGACTTCCTGTCTTCAGCTTCTGCAAACCTGACTTCTCTGAACTTCTTTCTGCAGTCACCATATCATACGGTGACTGGCACCGTATCATACGGTGACTTCTCCCTGGCTGGAACTTGATCTTCTCCATTGATCCTTGCTTCCAACTTCTCTTTCTTGGTTCCTGCACTCTTCTTCTGCAACCCTAGAGGCTGAGAGACACACCATGCATCCACCAATCTCTACACTAGTGTTTACCGAAGAGTACCAACTCGAACCCTCTTGATAGTGCGGTGTTTCCTATGGACTCAAGTCTAACATCTAACCAAGCCAACACTTGCTTGGTTCTACCATGTCCTTAGCCTTGATCCATCTTCTCGACCATGACTCCATCAAGTCCGTCCATGAGTTGATGAGGCAACCATTCAACCTTGACTTGTGGTTTAGGTTGGTTGTTGTTGCACCTTCTTTCTTGTGACCTAAAAGGATAAGATACTCAAAGCACATGTTAGTCACATGCATGGTTCTCATCCATTCACCAAAACATTCATACCTTGGGGTTTCCAAACTCCAATGGTCATAAAGGTTACATCAATTAATGGGACTTGGGGTGGATGACCTGTGGGTGCTAAGTCGAAGATCTCGATGTCGCCGTGAGTGGTTGATAAACTGCGATTGCAGCGCCAGAGAGTAAGAATAAGTAAGGAAAGTGACTAGGGAAGTGGCAGTATGGCCAGTTTCGTTCCTCACTTTCAGAAAGCCAAGGTTTAATGATTTCATGTAATTTTGCCGCTTACAGGTTTTTAATCGGTCTGTGTCTTTGGCAAGCCTCACATCCTCGGGCGTATTTATTGCAATGGGCACTAGGAAGAGTCAAAGCTAATGAGAAGAAATGGGCTCGCATGTGATTAGCTAGTTACCGAGGTGATTTTTTTTAGCACAGGCTTCTTCGGTAAAGATATGATAAAAAATAAGACTGATATTTTGTGCTACATCTCCTACTTCATTATAAGCATCATGTTAGATGAGCTTCATATTTTTCTGCACTTCAAAATGTATTTAAACTCTATCTCCATTCATTCTACAATTATTTATTAATGGTGAAATCTCAAAATTTATGATATAATAATTTCCAGTCACTCGTGTGGCCGTGCCCATGTAATTGGTTCATTTATACTGCAGATGTCGATGAATGTAAGCAGAATTCAAGCTCATGTCCTAGGGGTGCAATATGCCACAACACAATAGGAGGGCATCGTTGTTCGTGTCCTGCAGGAAGAAAGATCACAAAGGAGACAAACTCTTGCAACCCAGATATAAACCTTATCGTAGGTAACCAGATTTGCACATTTTTTTTCTCGAAAACACAGGAGAACTGCGCTTCATTATATTAAGAAGAAAATGGAGTAAGATCCCGAATACAACACACCCCACACACTCTACGTTTTTAGATTATACATTCGCGCCTGTTAACAAAAGAACCAGATTTGCACATTGCTTTCATCATCTATAAAATGGCCCAAATGAAATTGCAATTGAAATGCTGAAACAAATACATAGTATTTTCCAATAACATGAAGTATTTTGTTTACACCGCATAGACCTAGTAGAAAACACCATCTAAAAGGACAGAAAAGCTTATCAGATGTGGAAATTAACAAATTATCCAGGGCACACACCTATTCATTATTTGTTAGATTTGTTTCCTACATCGTAGTATATTTCACCACAATGAATCATTTAATATATGTTTAGTTATATGCTTGCTTACGTGTGGAGTTCAATTAACAGAGTGTCATTTGATATCAATATATGCAGGTACTTGCATTGGGTCTAGTGTTCTAGTGATTATCATTTTCTGCACTCGTACCATATTTGAAAGACAAAAGCTTACAAATGTAAAGAAGCAGTATTTTCAGCAACATGGAGGGTTTCTATTACTTGAGAAGATGAAATCAGACCAGGGACTAGCATTTACTGTCTTTTCTGAAGCAGAGCTAGAACAAGCAACAAAAAAATTCGATAAAAGCCAAATTCTTGGACATGGAGGCCATGGCACAGTATACGAGGGAGTAGTTAAGGATAATATTCTAGTAGCAATTAAAAGATGTGCATTAATTACTGACAGGCATAAGAAGGAATTTGGTAAAGAAATGCTCATTCTTTCCCAGATCAACCACAAGAACATTGTCAAGCTATTGGGTTGCTGCCTTGAGGTGGAAGTCCCCATGCTAGTATATGAGTTCATTCCAAGTGGGACACTGTTTGATCTTATTCATGGAAAGAACCGTACATTATTGCATATCCCATTAAGTTCTCTGTTGAGGATTGTCAACGAGGCAGCTGATGGACTTGCCTTTCTACATTCCTACGCAAACCCACCGATCGTGCATGGTGACGTGAAGACCTCTAACATTCTTCTCGATGAGAATTATATGGCAAAGGTATCAGATTTTGGTGCCTCCATTCTAGTACCAACTGACGAAGCTCAGTTTGTGACAATGGTTCAAGGAACAGACAAGAGCGATGTCTACAGCTTTGGTGTTGTCATTTTGGAGATTCTTACTGGGAAGATGCCATTCAAACTCGATGAGCATGAGCAACAACGGAGCTTGTCATCAAGTTTCTTGTTGGCTATGAAGGAGAACAATCTTGATGCTATACTGGACAGTCAAATAAGTGAGCATGAGTGCATATGGAGTTGCTTAGCGGACTCGCAGATCTAGGTAAGCGCTGCTTGGATATGTGCGGTGTCAACCGGCCCTCCATGAAAGAAGTATCCGATGAGCTTAGTAGATTAAGAAAGCTTTCAAGGCATCCGTTGCTACATCATGACATAGAGACAGATACCTTTCATTCTGGACAGTCATCAAGCAACTTCGAAATAGAACAAAGCTCAGAGTACCCAGGAACAGAGGAAGAAATGCCCATGAGCCAAAGCAGTTATTATTTTGTCAGATGAAAATGGGTTATTCTCAGGAATATACTAATATTATTAGTAATATTAAATATTTTTAGTTGACGTTCTTAGAAACTTTCTATTGGTTTGCTATTACATTGGATTACCACATCCAGAATGAATAATTGTAGGGATAATTTCAAATCCCACCCTATAAGTGAGTTGCTTTTTGATTTTCCACCCCATAAGTATAAAAGATGCAATAAGCCACCCATCTAGTACTGTAGTTTTTTGTTTTCCACCCCACTGCACACGTGCTGTTGAACTTGCGGCCTCCGTCGCGCCACGCTGTCAAGCCAGGGAGTCACGGGCAGTTCTAAATTGAAAAAAAAAAGCGCTAGGGAGCCAGGGACACAAAGCTTCGAACACCAACCTGCGATACCATGGACGGAGGAGGTGACAGAGAGGAGCGAGATGGAAGAGGAGACGGACCCGTGGGAGAAGCAGATCGGGGAGGGGGTGGCCGAGCTAGGCGCCTGCTGCCGCCGCGTCCGCGACCTCCTGCTCCCCGCAGTGCCCTCGCTCTTCGACAAGCCATGGATGATCCGCGCGAGCGACGCGGAATTCGTAGCCGAGCTGCTCGCGCTCGCGGAGAAGCTCGGTGACGCGTCCAGCAGGGATTGGGACGTGCAGTCGCTCTATCGGCAGTCGGATCCCATCGAACAAATCATGCAGATCGCAGGACGCGGTCGCTCTCCACGACAGTTCTAGCAGAGCAGCCTCGCCGGCAAGCTGAAGAGCTCGCAGTCTGGACACGGCAAGAGCAGAGATGCAGCCTGCAGACGCCCCCCAAAGGCACGCGCGGTAGTGTGGTTCGCTGCCTCGTTGTAGACGACAACGCCCTCACACCGGAACGGGCAGGGCTATTTGTTGTCTCTCAAAGTCATCCACCTCGGTGGCGATCGATGCCGCTGTTGAACACCTCGCCATGGCTCTTGCGACAAGCAAAGCACAGCACGTGCAGTGCAGGCCTCGCACTGCAATCAGAAACATGGCAGGATTTCTTTCTTTCCCCTTTGCTTTCAAGAAAGATCCAAGAACGGCCATTGCAAAGAATTCGTCGCATTCATGTCAATAAGATCAAATCAGGGGGGAAAGCTGAACGTGGGAGGATTGACGGGAAATTGCTCTTCTCCGGCCTAGCTTTCTTCTTGCCATTGGGGTCATGCTCGCCGTTTTACAGTTGGGAGCCGAGGTGGGCACAGCCCAGTGTCGCCGCTAAGCTCCATCGACAGCCTGCTCCTCGCCCGAGGCCCGGAAGCTCGCTGAGGAAGAATTTGGCGCCATGGAACGGTGCGCGGCCACATGGGCGCCACCGCAGCCGCCGCGGACCGGGATCCTCGGCAGTCGTGCAGTCGCGCGTGCAGTCACGCGATACACCGTCCGATCCGACGGAACCAATCCAACGGCTAGGGGAACAGCTACAATCGAACAACTGCCTCTGCTCCTTCCTTCCTCAAACGAAGCAACACCCGCTTGAAAGAGATTGATCGCCAGCAGAGAGTCCTGGCCTGATGGGGTGTTGGAGACCATTAAAATGGTTTCGCTGGGAGATGTAGAAAACATACATGTGATCAATTTTGTTCCAGCTCATAGATAGTTTCGCGAATTTCGTGATTTTGCGGCCAGGGTTTATGAAGAGAAAAAATGAAATTGAGGAAGAATCATTTGGTCAGAACAAAAATCCCCCGGAGCTTGTATCACGGCTTGATGGTGCTGCAGGGTGAGCTCCTCGCCAACTCGTGGCCTTCACTCATGGACGCCTCCAGTGCCGCTAGGGGCCGCTTCTTGGTGCGGCGGAACAGGGTCGCAAGGCCGCGAGGGGGCGGAATAGGCAGGGCAGAGCAGTGCGGAGGTCGCGGTTGTGCGTAACAGGCAGGCACGTCACCGGAGTCATGGCCCTTGTGGTCGGGATCCGCAAGGTGCTGTTCATGGTCCTTGTTCGTCGGCGGTTAGTCATGGCCGATTGCGAGTTGCGCTGAGTTAGTCCTTGTGCGCCGTAGGATGTCTTGGACGGGATCCAACGGAGGAGCGCCCGACTGCACGCGCGACTGCACCAAGGGCGACTGCCGAGGATCCCGATCCGCCGCGCTGCTGCTGGACCACCCCGCCGTTCTTGGCGCGGAAGATTGCATCGAAGCACGATTGCCTCAACAGCCGTAACTTGATTGAGCTTGATTTCAATCACCAGAGCATGGACAAAATTGAATTGATTTCAATCACCCCAGCGTGAGCAAAATTTATTGAGCTTGATTTCAATCGACCGGCTCCAACCCTAGCATCAACCACCACCTCGCTTGCCTCCTCCGAACCTTGTCGTACCTACCGGTCGCGCTCCACGCCGCCGTCGCGGCACAGGCGCCGCCTTCGCAAACCGTGCACGCGTCCATGGCGGAGGGGCCGGACAGGGAAGAGCTAGACGAGGAGTTTGACGCGGTGCCAAGCGCCAGGGAGCCAGAGGAAGGAGGAGCTCGCGGCCGATGACAGAGAGCGCCACGGCGACGGCCTTCTTTAGCCGCTCGACGTTGGGCTTCCCGTTTGCCGGCGTAGCAATCGACGGCGACGACGAGGCTCTTCCTTCGGTCCGACGCAAACCCGGCCGCCGCCATGGCGTGGCTCGCCGCTGCGTTCGTGCTCGTCTTGTGGGCTGTGGCGTCGTGGAGTAGTGGGCGGAGATCCAGACGTTGGTTTGTGCCCCCTGCCAGTTCCTCAGCGTCAACAAAGGCTCCTTTACAGCGTAGCGCGACCGGAGCCACAAGTTCAACCGCACGTGAACACTGGGGAGGAAAATCAAATGCTACAGTGCTAGGTGGGTGGCTCTTTGCAAAATTTAAGTTTATGGGGTGGAAAACCAGAAAGTAACCCATTTATGGAGTAAGATTTGCAATTATCCCATAATTATACTGTGTTAGAAGCTTGGGGGCCTTATCCAAAGCTAGCCGGCTTTTATGTAAAGAAGGTGCTGTTAGGTCGACCTGTTTAGTTGGCATTTACAGTAAAGTAGAGAGGTGGTTGGGAAGCTTCTGCCTAAACTCATTGATTTACCATCTTTGCCGCTTTGAAGAAAATGGGTAACATCCTGGCATTCGACCCTATCGTTGCACTGAAATTGAACGCGAAACTGAGATGAGCCCGTGGCACGAATTCATCGCTGATGGGAACTGAGGGGCTTACCTGGTAGGCATGACTGGGGATCTCCACCGGAGGAATCGGAGTCTGGGACACGGAGGCCGGAATTTCACGAAGGATTTCATCCGCTGCCCGCTGGTCAAGAGATTGGAGATGATGCGGCCGAGGTGCCGAAGGCAGTGCTACGGTAGTCCCTCCTACTAAGAGCATCCGCAATAGTTTAGACAAATCATTCTATTTAGCTAAATTTGGCTAGTATTTGCGAAAAGGCCTGTCCAACAGCCTCGCCAACTGCGTCGGAAAAATAGCTTCGTCGCCATCCCGCATTCCTGGGTCGCTAGGATTCGCGAGACAGCTTCGCTCGCCATCGACCTCTCCCGCGCTTCCGGGGCCGCATTCCCGCGCGTCCGAGCCAGTTTCTAGCCATATCTTTCGTCTTCCGCCCAAATCTGTTCCAAATAGCGCCGCCGTCTCATCCGTCCTATGCCCAAATCGACACCTCGATCGCCGGTCAAACTGTCGACGTGATTGCCATGTCCAATCCCGATTGTCGTCCAAGCAAGCTCAGCGCAATCCCATGTCGACGCAGAGGTCCGCCGCCGCGCGGCGCCGTAGTCGAGCGCGTGCAGCACTAGCAGCTGCCTCGGGTCCAGCGGCGCCACGCCCGCGCACGCGAGCGCAACAACGACGGCGGCGAGGCGGAGCCTGGGGACGACTTACGGCGCTGGACTATGGAGTACGTGGATCGGTGCTTGGGGAGGAAAAAAAAAAGGAAACACTCAGATCTGACGTGTCCAATTCGAATATAGCGATTCACAGAATTTTGGCGAGGCTGTTGGATCTCACGCTATTTTTTGGAAGCATTTTATTTTACAGAATCGATAAAATCAGGAAATTTATACATTTTTTTGGCTAGGCTGTTGCGGATGATCTAAGTCTTACACCTAGGGTGCAATAGAACAAATCAATCTGAGCCTTTGATTTGTAAAATTAAAAGTAATGAAAAATTGGATATAAATGATTTACTCCCCGATTTCCTCCCGCACATATGGAAATTCCGCTCCCGTCAATGCGCACCTGGAATCCCGCTCCTGTCAAATCACGATCACATCAATTCCTAAAATCACGGACTTCCTTCGTTGGTTTGCTTCTACTTGACACGATCAGTTTGTTTCTAGTACTACCCCGACACGTTGTATTCCTTTTTTTTTTTAACGGAAACCAGCACGAGGTTGTACCGTTTCATTAATTATAGGGGAAGTGTTTACATCAGAAGCCCTTCACTGTACAGGAGCTCACCAGCTCAAAAACGCAACAATAAATAAAAAGTCAGTCGCTAAGAAGCTGCCCTAGGTGTGTGGCGCCCGCTAGGCACCATATCCTTGCTTCTTCCTTAATTTTGTATTCACATCAATCAGTCTAAGACTAACCGTAGCAATGTCCTTTATTTTCCATCCTGTAAAAGAATATTCTCTATTGCCTGTAAAAAATTCCATCCTTCAAATTAGATTTGGTTGCAACAATTCCCTGTATCGTGTCCTGTATCCCTACCCCGCCGCCGCCTGCTCCGGCGCCTGCCCTGCTCCGGCGCGACGGCCCTGCTCCGACGGCCCTGCTTTCCCGCCTGCCCTGCTCCGGCGCGACGGCCCTGCTCCGGCGGCCCTGCTTTCCCGCCTGCCCTGCTCCGGCGCGACGGCCCGCGCCCCGGTGCGACGGCGCGGCCCCGACGCAGCGCGGCCCTGCTCCGGCGCCGACTGCTCCGGCGCGGAATCGACTCGAATTGAACTACTCCGGTGCTCGTCCTTCACCTGTTGCTTCACCTGTTGCTCGTCGCCGTTATCTTCTCCGGGATTCGGGTTCGTGTGTCCATCGCCGTCGTTCTTGTGATTGTTCGGTTTGTTGGCACCGTCAAGGAGCTCAAGGTAGCTAGCAAACTCGTCTATTCCTAACTTCTACACAGTATGTTGAACAATCGTAGCAATATGTAACGTGAGCAAATAATCTTTAGTGCTCAATCAAAGTTAAAGAATGTGTTGTAAACTGCTTCAAGATTGCGAGTAGCTCAGGTTACTGTGATCCTCAGTAAACACAGTTTGTAATTTGATTTATATCATAGTACAATGCATTATCTAGTTTCAAGGAGGAGAATTTTTTCTATGGGCTTTTATTAAAACATAAGTGGCGATTTTGTTTGCAGGGCACCAATCTTTTGAATCTTGTGTACATTGGATATCCCACGTAGATCAGAACAGCTGCACCAAACATTGGAAGCAGTCGGCGCCGGAGTAGGGCCGCGCTGTGTCGGGCCGCGCCGTCGCGCCGGGGCGCGGGCCGTCGCGCCGGAGCAGGGCAGGCGGGAAAGCAGGGAAAGCAGGGCCGCCGGAGCAGGGCAGGCGGGAAAGCAGGGCAGGCGCTGGAGCAGGCGGCGGCGGGGTAGGGATACAGGACACGATACAGGGAATTGTTGCAACCAAATCTAATTTGGAAGATGGAATCTTTTACAGGCAATAGAGAATATTCCTTTACAGGATGGAAAATAAGGGACATTGCTGCGGTTAGTCTAAGCCCTTGATTTTTATAGAAAAAATAAATAGAAGTATTTTCTTGATTTACCGGTTGTGCCAGCTTCCCCGATGCCGCATAAATCGCCCCTAATCCCGCTTAATTCGATTTCCTCCTAAATCATAACTGCGCGCGCGGGATGGAGTCTGGCCTCACTCGTTCCTTGGGTCACGATAGCCTACCGTCCAGGGCCGTATAGTGTACTGCCTAACGCTGGCACACCGGAAGATTCATGTCACGGTTTTTTTTCCTCTTCTTGTTCTTAGTCACCGGTCCTATGGAATCTCTAAATAAAAAAAAAATAAACTGGTCCTATGTTTCACTGCATACGGACTCGCCCCAATGTCACATGGCAACCGCATGCACATGCCTGCCGCACACACATACCTCACGTTGTGTTGCATCATCTTGACACGTCGACGATTTTTTTTCTACTTGACAACCTCTTTGTTCTCACGGCAACTAACCAAAATCCGGATCCAATATCCGTTTATAAGTTTCTAAAAATTACCTTCCAAAATTAAAAAAAGAAAATAATTAATGTAGTTATGATGAATTCTTGCACCATATGGTAAAATGGTACTTTTACCCTTAAGTTAACACCGTTAGGTCCTAAAACTAACGGAAAGGCCAATGAAAGAATCGAAAATTGATTTTTGTCCTCATAGAGAAGTTCAATTCGAAAGGGGTTATGGAAGGCAAATGCATTTTATCTTTTGTCTTGAGATCTTCTCAAATAGACGGTCCACAGTTATTTGGGACTACCTTAGCGGGGAGCTTTTTTTATTATTTAAACCTTTTCTAACTAATATTTTAAAAATAGACTGTATAGATTTTTATTTCCAAAATCTAGACCATTTGGTCACGCCAAATTGATTGGAGTGACCAAGACTACAGCCACGCTAATCCAATTGGCATGACCAACTTCCACGTCAGCGTGGATTGCCACGTTAGATGAACGGGAAACGAGTTAATGAGTGAGTCACGCCAAGTTATTTGGCGTGATTGAACAAGGAGTCGCGCCCACTCAATTGGCGTGACCGAACCTTTGTGCTGCTTTTCTGCGCTCCATTGTGTTTGATGTAATCGTGGTACTTTTACTCAACTGGCGCATAGGACAAATGGGTATGGCCTTTGGCATGAGGCAGCAAAGCAGTGCTAGACCACTACTACTAGTAGAACTAGCTGCTCCAGACACGCGCACATCAAGACCATGGCTGATTGGAGTAGGATAAGTTAACTAAGAAAAATAAATTACTAGCAATATGATTAGAAAATTTTTTACTATCTAAACCGGCGCAGAGGAGAGGTTAATGGATTTGATCATGCCGTTTTTGGATTCTGTTATACTCCTTTCTAATGTTTTGATTTTGAAGGAGGAGAAATCGATGAAAGTGATCAATGAATGTTTATTAGGAACTTTAAGTTGTGGACCGGTATCAAAAATTGGTTGGCTAAATACTAACTATTTTCCTTTTTCCTAATTCAACAAAAAGGTACGTTAGTACTTTCAGTTCATCTATTAGGCATCTATTAGCATCATCAATGCCAAGATGAGTCCGAGGGCGAACGACAGCTGGTCAAGATGGTGTCCGATGGCGGGGACCGAGCACGCGCCGTTGACGCACTCGCGCCGCTTGGGGTTACCAGTGGCTGGAACGATTAGCCTGTTCGACAGACTGCAGCCGCGGCTGCAAAAAAATATCTGTAAATACTGTAGCTGCTGCTGAAACACTGTAACTGCTGCTGAAGAAATAACTACAAACACTGTAGATGCTGCTGCAAAACATCCAAAGGAACAGGCTGGATCTCTTTTGGGCGGTGCATCCCGGCGGGCCAGCGACCTTGGATAGCTTCGAGACCAAGCTTCAGTTGTGGCAGGTGCTGAGCGAGTATGTGATTTTTGTGCCTTTTCTTTTCTTTTTTTCTTTTTGCTTGATGAGCTACATCGTGGATCTGAGCAAGGGGGTTGCTTCTAAATAGAGATATGTGGGCAATTTGTAAGATGATGTAGGGGTATTTTGATCTTTTTTTTTTTAAATGGCAGTTTTGGGTAATTTATCTACTTGTATAAAGGCAAATTATTTTTCTTTTTTTTGATTAATGTGAAAATTTTATGACTTTTAAAAGTGAACTTAATGGCTCTTTTTACCCTTCAAATACTAAGATAATAGATTGACTTGAAGTACATATCCCCCACCACCAAAACGGCAGCCGAACACGTGCGGTGGTTGCCGTCCAGGACCCAATGGGTACCAATCCAGTCGAAGCGGCGAAGGTGTGCGGACACGACGGCGAGCCATGAGAAGCGGCGAGGATGGACAGTCACGGCGACGAACACGGAGCGGGATCGTGGGCGTGCGCTGAAACTGTATAGTCTGGATTAAGTCCGACGAGTACCTTTTGATTAATGAAGAAGACAACTACCAAAATACCTCTAACTACAATATATCAGATTCATAAACACTCTTTTTTAATATTAATGGTTGAGAATAATAGGAAAGGAAGGAACCTCCGGTTCCCCTCAAACACCGAAGCAAGCCTTATTATTTGAATTAGTGAACTCAGTGTACCGACATCTACGTGTACGCGTCATCAAGACACGGTAAAAAACTAAATGGACAGAAAAAACAAACAAAAGAAATGATGGCACGCAAGGACCTGCTCAAGGCACTGCTGTAATTTGGTCATTATGGCCCCCACCATGTACTGATGTCAGGGGTGGAATGATTCATACGAGCTACTCCCTCCGTTCCAAAATAGATGTCACTGTTGACTTTTAGACATCACGTTTGACTGCTCGTCTTATTCAAATTTTTTGCGCAAATTTTATTTATTTTTGTACAACTTGTTTTATCATTAGATGTATTTTAATCATGACATATTTATTTTTATATTTGAGTAAATTTTTTGAATAAGACGAGCGGTCAAACGTGATGTCTAAAAGTCAACAGTGACATCTAGTTTTGAACGGAGGGAGTACTACACTAGATTCTACGAGTAATTTTGTATTTCTTATGATGAGAAGACCTGTCACAGTGCAGTGTGCACCCCTTTTTATACTGTAAAAAGCCCTTTCGGCCCAAAAATAATACACTGCACGTCTGCACTGTGCGTGAGCCACGACCAATGATCACGAGTCCACTCGGTATCAGACAAGTCTCGAGACATGACCAGCTGATCGATGACGGCGTGTGATGAGCAACGAATTCCCCTGTTCATTTCTTTTAGCGTTAAATTTTAAAGGTCTCTAAATAAAAAAAAATTAGTATTAAATAAAGTTTAATGATAAAACCTTTTTACAGATAGGTACATTTTTACGAGACGAATCTAATGAGCCTAATTAATCTATGTTTTGCTACAGTAATACTACAGTAACCATCATCTAATTATGGCTTAATTACCCTCATTAGATTCGTCTCGCGAATTAGACTAAAATTCTGCAGTTAATTTTATAATTAAACTTTATTTAATATAACTTATTTAAAATTTAAACCTTTCTAAAATTTAGACCCCATACGCCGAACGTACAAACCGCAGCAGACCTCGTCCGTGGACTTGGAGTCTCCGCGCTGAAAATTCTACGGGGATGTGATCCAACAGTTGTTCTTGCAAAGCGAAACGCGGCCTTTTTATTGCGGCTCTGCACCAGCGGCGTAGGCAGAAAGAGCGCTCCTGCACTCGCTGCTACGCTGCAGTGCCATTGCAGTGTGCCTCTAGCTTCGCTGGTTTGTTGGAGTCCCCAGCTTGGAGATTGGGAAACTGAAGAGAGGCACTCGGTGGCCAAGAAGAACAGGATCGTCACTTTGGCCATCGCCCAATACAAGGTACTACTCTACTCTCGTGCTAGATTTCACTACTCGCTCTTCCGTTCTCCCAAGGTCTACAAGTTTCGCATGCATGTACGTTATTACACTGCTAGTTGCAATTAGGAGATGCTCGGACCTCTCGTGTGTGATATGTTTCCAGTTAGAGCCCAAATGTTCAGGACAACTCTGAATTTCTGGCGCCGAAACTTGGTTTTTTTTTTTTGGTTTAGAATCGTGTCTTTGAGAGGCTGTGATCAGGGCAGGGCAAAATGTTACTAAAGCAAAAACTTATCGAACGGAATATCTTGATTATTAATACTGGGTCGGAAATTTGTCCAAGCTTGAAGCTTCTCCCTCCCCGCCAGCTCCGTATAGATACATACACCAATCGTTTTACCATCTCAAAACAGACTAAGGAATAAATGAAGTTTTATATAAATCATTAATTATCATTGATACAACAGATCACTTAGGCCAGTCTCAATAGGATTTCATAGTGAAGTTTCATAAGCATTAAAACCTATATCATATCAGTAATTTTATGAAGAGAGAGAAGGTGGAGTTTCATAAGAATAGAGAGGAGTTTCATCCCAATAAAACTCAACTAACTCGTTTACCAAAATTTAGTCTTGGTAATATTGCAATGAAACTTTGCATTGAGGATGGCCTTATCATTTAGCGGTTCATGTGGATTGTCGTTATATTGTTACCGTTACTTTGAGTTGTTTGTAGGAAAAAGAATATTTTTGAGTGATTCTGTTTAGTCAACCATGCCTCTAGCACGGGCATGCCTCTGTTTAGTCTACTACAGTCTTGTTTGTTTCGATTTGATATTTGCAAGAATAGACACACAATCATGCTTCCAATTCCAGAATGAGCAATCGGAAGCACAAGAATTACCTGCAAACAATACATGGAGAGGCAAAATACACATTTTATCTGACATTAAAGCATACACAGTTAATTGATTGTAATTGTACAATGCATTTCGTTTGCAGGGTTAAATGCTGACATACATGGAGCTGCTGTTTTCTTTCAGTTCAGAATCCATGAGGTAGAACTATAGTACAGAAAGCAAAAACGGTACAACTTTAAGCTTATAGATAACTAGCACAGCATTGATGCCTTAGCACAACAGCAAAATACTTTGGAAACAACATTTTCGAAGAGCTGATATGGCGTCAGTCCTTCTGGTTGGACTGGCAATCGTACTGTCCCTAGCCTCTGTATCAGCTCAGCCTGCCCCTGGCTGCCAGACACACTGCGGGAATGTCGAAATTCCCTATCCTTTTGGCATTGGTCCAGGCTGTGCCATAGAGAAACGCTTTGAAATCAACTGTAACAAGACCCTCCGTGGTGAAAAGTCAAACATTGTTAACGTCGAAGTTCTAAATATCTCTGTCTCCCATGGCAAAACTCGGGTGTTAAACCGCATCTCGACATATTGCTACAATTCTACCACAAGAAGAATGAAAACATATCCATGGTCGCTTGACTTGTCCAAATGGCCGTATCGGTTCTCCGATGTGGACAACAAGTTCATAGTCATGGGCTGCAATACGCTTGCATATATCTACAATATATATAACAGGACAGGATACACGACTGCATGCGCATCAGTTTGTGAAAGCTCAAGGGCCTTGACCAATGGTTCATGCCTTGGTGTGGGCTGCTGCGAAAATGCCATACCCAAGGGCTTAACACGCTATGATGTTTATTTCAAGAGAGTGTACAATGATTCAAATAGTTCTCAGTTCAACCCATGCAGTTATGCTGCTTTGGTGGCAACAGAGACATTTAACTTCAGCAGCGAGTTCATAACCACTACGAGATTTAATGAGACTTACAAGGGCCGGCAGCCGCTGGTGCTGGACTGGGCAATTGGAAATGTAACATGCGACATGGCAAGAAACATGCCCTCTTACGCATGCCGTGATAGAAACAGCGTATGTGTGGATTCAACCAATGGCCCTGGGTATCTATGTAATTGCTCAGATGGGTATGAAGGGAACCCTTATCTCCAAGACAATTGCACCGGTGAGTTCATGTCTTTGTTCAGCATTATCTTCAGTTCAGACTGCAGTACTGAATAATCTGTAGCTGAAAGCTGGCATGGATTTAAAATCATTGACTCCGTGGGTGAATAGAAAGGCACGTACTTTTATTTCAAATATTGCAAATTGTGATACAGTTGTATCTTGCAAGGAATATGTCACTAGTTATTGTCTTTCCCTATTTTAGATTAGTAATTAACTAGCATATGAAAATAAAGAGGTTGCTACAGAAATTTAATATCGTCATATAAAAAATGCTATACAATGTCAAGCAATCCACTCTCTGAAAGGAAACATAATAATAGCAACTCTTTGTCCATTCTTTCCATAATTATTTATTAACAATGACATATCGAAATAATATGGTGTAATAATTTCCAGTCACTCACTTCTGCGGTGGTGTCCAAGTAATTGGTTTATTTACAATGCAGATATTGATGAATGTAAGCAGAATCCAATCCCATGCCCCAGGGGTGCAGTGTGCCACAACAAAATAGGGTGGCATCGCTGTTCATGTCCACCAGGCAGAAAGTTCGTAAAGGATACAAACTCTTGCAATCCAGACATAAACCTTATCATTGGTAATCAGCTTTGCACATTGCTTTAATCATTTATAAAATGTCCCAAATGCAACTGCAGTTGAAATGCCCAAACAGACAAAGACCTAGTTAGTATCTACCAATAATATGAAGTATTTTATTTACACCAGTGTAGTTCAACTAATGCATAGACGTAGCAGCTAACATCATGAAGGACATTTCCCAAAATACAAAAATCATGAAGGTCAGAAAAGCTTATGAAACATCAGAAAAATTCAGAAACTAAATGCAGGGCATGCACCTGTGCATTATATTTTAAGAATAGTTTTGTTTATCACAGTATATTCAACCATAGTGAATCACTTAATATATGTTTCGTTATATGCTAACGTGTGCAGTTTATTTAGCAGAGTGACATTTGATATTAATATATGCAGGTATTTGCATTGGGTCCATTGTTCTAGTAATTATCATTTTCTGCACACGTCTCTTATTTGAAAGACAAAAGCTTACAAATGTAAAGAAGCAGTATTTTCAGCAACATGGAGGATTCCTGTTATTTGAGAAGATGAAATCAGACCAGGGACTTGGGTTTACCGTGTTTACTGAAGCAGAGCTAGAACAAGCAACAAACAAATACGATAAAAGCCAAATTCTTGGACATGGAGGCCATGGCACCGTGTACAAGGGAATAGTTAAGGATAATATTCTAGTAGCAATTAAAAGATGTGCTTTAATTGATGATAGGCATAAGAAGGAATTTGGTAAAGAAATGCTTATCCTATCCCAAATCAACCACAAGAACATAGTAAAGCTATTGGGTTGCTGCCTTGAGGTGGAGGTTCCGATGTTAGTATATGAGTTCATCCCAAATGGGACACTGTTTGGTCTTATTCATGGAAAGAACCGCACATTGCATATCCCATTCAGTTCTCTGCTGAGGATTGTCAACGAGGCAGCTGATGGACTTGCCTTTCTACATTCCTATGCAAATCCACCGATCGTGCATGGTGACGTGAAGACATCTAATATCCTTCTTGATGAGAACTATATGGCTAAGGTATCAGATTTTGGTGCATCAATCCTAGTACCAACTGACGAAGCCCAGTTTGTGACAATGGTTCAAGGAACATGTGGTTATCTAGATCCTGAGTATATGCAAACATGCTGTTTGACAGACAAGAGCGATGTCTACAGCTTTGGTGTTGTCATTTTGGAGATTCTTACTGGGAAGATGCCATTCAAACTCGATGAGCATGAGCAACAACGGAGCTTGTCATCAAGTTTCTTGTTGGCTATGAAGGAGAACAATCTTGATGCTATGCTGGACAGTCAAATAAAAGGGAATGAGAGCATGGAGTTGCTTAGCGGACTCGCAGATCTAGCTAAGAGCTGCTTGGATATGTGTGGTGATAACCGGCCCTCCATGAAAGAAGTATCCGATGAACTTGGTAGATTAAGAAAGCTCTCAAGGCATCCGTGGCTACATCGTGACACAGAGGCAGATGCCTTTCTCTCTGCACAGTCAACCAGCAACTTTGAAATAGAACAAAGCACGGAGTACCCAGGTAAAGAGGAGGAAATGCCCATGAGCCAGAGCAGTTCTTATTTTGTCAGATGAAAATGGAAATTCGACATGCCTATACGTCAGCTTATGGTGCTGCTCTTAGGAGTCAATATACTAATATTAGTTCTGATATTTCATATTTGTAATTGATGCTATTAGAGATGTAGGTATTGGTTTGAAATTACGTAGGCTTACCACATCCAGAATGAATAAAATCAGAAGATGCCGATATGTATCGTTGAATAAAATCAGAATATGAATAGAATCATATTTGTAATTGATGCTATCGTTGATTTTACGTACTGTGCTTGGGGGGTTTATCCAAAGCTAGCCGGCTTTCATGTAAATAAGATGCTGATAGGTCGGACAGTTTAGTTGGCATTTACGGTACAGAGGTGGCTTCCCGATCACCCCCTTCTGCCTAAACACATTGATTTACCCATCTTTGCCGCTTTCAAGAAAATGTGTAACATCCTGGCATGCAACGCTATCGTTGCACTGAAATTGAACGCGAAACGGAGATGAGCCCGTGCAACGAACATCACTGACTTCTACAAACTCTGTGATGACTTTTTTAATGGTGCTTTAAGTCTACAGGCGATTAACAGTTCATTCATCACTTTGATTCCGAAAACAAACAATCCCACTACATGCAATGATTACAGGCCAATTTCACTTCTCAACTCAGTTTTGAAGCTCCTCACCAAACTGATGGCAGACAGACTACAACGAGTGGTAATCCCAATTTTGCATCAAAATCAGTACGGCTTCATAAAAAATAGAACAATTCAAGACTGCCTTGCATGGGCCTTTGAATACATATATCAATGTCAACAATCCAAAAGGCCTACTGTCATTCTGAAATTGGATTTTGCTAAGGCTTTTGATACAATTGAACACTCCACCATCCTATCAATGTTGCACCATTTGGGGTTTGATAACACGTGGATAGACTGGACATCAAGAATTCTCAACAGTGGTTCGTCCTCTATCTTGCTCAATGGAGTCCCAGGAAAGCCCTTCCAGTGTAAAAGAGGAGTAAGACAAGGCGACCCCCTCTCCCCACTCTTGTTTGTACTAGCGGCAGAACTTCTCCAATGCATAATTAACAAAGCACACCAACAAGGATTACTGTCTTTACCAATCCCTGCAAGAGGTTCCTCAGACTTCCCGGTAATCCAATATGCGGACGACACTATTATCATTATGAAAGCCTCTCAAAGAGAACTCTTCTGCCTCAAAGCACTGCTTGAAGCTTTCTCCCAATCAACTGGACTAAAGGTTAATTACAGCAAATCTTGTATGGTACCTTTGAATGTGGCCGAAGAAGAAATATCACTTCTCACAGGTGTTTTTGGCTGTCAACTTGGTACACTCCCTTTTCCATACCTGGGACTGCCATTAGGTACCACAAAGCCAAGAGTTGAACATTATGCACCAATCATGAGCAAAGCTGAAAGACGGCTATCTGCAATCTCTTCCATGTTGAATCACGCTGGCAGGGTGGAAATGGCAAATTCTGGAATTACATCTTTAATTATCTACACAATGTGCACATTGCAAGTTCCTGTAGCAGTTATTGATTCATTTGATACTTCAAGGAAAAAATGCTTGTGGCGAGGCTCAGATGTCAATGGAAAAGCAAAGCCCTTAGTTGCTTTCAAAAAATGCACCAGGCCAAAACTTAAGGGTGGATTGGGACTAGCAGATCTTAGAAGACAAAATGAAGCCCTTCTGATTAAGCACTTGGATAAGTTTTACAACAAAAAAGATATCCCATGGGTGAACCTTATTTGGAATACATACTATCCCAATGGGAAAATTCCTCACGCCACAACTGAAAAAGGGTCCTTCTGGTGGAAAGATATTTTAAGACTTTTTGACAAATACAGAGATATTGCTTCCTGTAAAATTGGAGATGGATCAACTGTTCTTTTCTGGTCAGATGTATGGAATGATCTCCACCTTGAAACCAGATTCCCAAGGCTTTTCTCATTTGCTAAAGACAAAAAGATATCAGTACAAGGGTTCCTCACAACCAATGACGTGAATACACTTTTCCATTTACCATTGTCGGACGAAGCTGCCCAGGAATACTCAAACCTACAACAGATCATACAAGGAGTGCAGATACAACCTGGGTACAAGGATGTTTGGACTTACATTTGGGGCTCACAGAGATATTCTTCTAAGCAATATTACAATTTTCAATACAGAAACTTCAACCCCCCTGCTCCTTTTGGTTGGATTTGGAAATCAAAGTGCTGCAACAAACTAAAGGTTTTTTCATGGCTACTAATTATGGACAGGCTAAGTACCAGGAACATATTGAGAAGAAAGAAACACAAAGTTGAAGGAAATAACTATGGGTGCGTGCTCTGTCAAGCTTTGGTGGAAGAAACAGCCATGCATCTATTCTTCACATGCCAATTCAGTAGAAGATGTTGGGAATTTTTGGCAATCAACTGGAACACCACATTATCTTTCTTCAACATGATCATAGCAGCTCAACGAAACTTTCAGGCTGGATTCTTCATGGAAATCGTCATAATTGCTGCATGGAACATCTGGAAGCAAAGGAATGGGAAATTTTTTGAAAATCTTAATCCAAGTTTCCAAGCATGGAAACGGAATTTCTTAAATGAGTGCAGACTCCAAGCACACCGGCTTCAAGAAACTGATTTGCTATCTTTCAATGATTGGATTGAGGGTTTGTCATAGTCTAGCTTAGCCTTTCTTTCTGACCTTGTTCAATCCTGGTCAGGCTTTGTTTTTTGTTTTCGCTTGCGCCTTTGCGCCTTTGTACAGTTCTTTTTCTTTCTCATTTGCAATAAAATCACACAGTAGGGGCCTCCCTTGCTGTAGTTACGTTCAAAAAAAAAAAAAAAAAAAAAACGAACATCACTGACGGGAACTGAGGGGCGTACCTGGGTGGAATGACTGGGGATCTCTACTGGAGGGATCGAGGTCCGGGACACGGAGGCTGGAATTTCACGGAGGAATTCATCGGCTGGATACGGGATTGTTGACGCCGCCGCCAAGGTGCCGAACGGTCTCCGCCGCGGTTGTCTGACTGGCAAGAGCTATATCCACAGACAGATTACCCCCCATGCGGCCTTATCCACTGTTATACTTTTCGTGGATTTTATTCTTCACTTTGGGCTCTCTCCAAATTACCTGATACCAGAAACATACATCTGTGCAATGTATCAACTCGTAACAAGCAGGTTAATGCAGTTGCCTTCTTTGGCCTCCACTAGTAAAAATACACGTGCGTCACGCACGTGTCCGACCAAATGACATCACTTGGCAGAACTTTATCATAAATAAAAATAATACAAATGCAAATAAAAATAGTACAAATGCACGTGCGCCACGCACGTGATGAAAAAAATGCACCACTTTGCAAGATATTTACAACATAAATTAAAATTCTGTTTATAAATGGACTTAGATGATACGTTATGGTACCTATCATTTTCAGTTTCAGATCTAAATTGCATGATATACTATATAACAAAAGCATAGCATTTGCTAACCAGTAATTCGTGTTGGAAAGTTTTTCTATTGTCTTTGTTCTTTTACCCAAATCACATGGGTTGTGGTGATGGTAATTTTCTACTTCTCAAAAAATGACGGAAGAAAAAAACTTCATTTTGAGCGCTCATACACTTTGTAATCTCATAGTGTTTTAAAAATTATGATTGAAAAAATCAAAATTATTCAAAGTATCAACACTATATGGCATTACTGTTTAGTACCAAATGCACCTTGCACAATTCCTTATATGGAAATAATAATGTACTACCATGCTTCACAACCCTAAAACACTTTCGATGCCATATAAATTTCATGTCCATCACAAGAACCAAAGTATAATGACTCTTATATAAGACTGAAGGGACAAAAAAATAGTAAATTACTGACAAGCCACTTCACAATATTCACACTCAAAATTTTAGAATACTGACAGGTTTTAGAGTATAAATTACAAAAGACAGGGATGTCTCTTTGATCAGAAAACAAATACTTTTTTAGGTAGTCATCCTCAAGCAGTTATCTTCAATTTCTATTTGTTTTCTGCCACTTTTGAACACTCCTGCACACCCATCCCAGCATCCAGCATCACATTTGTGTAATGCAGATAAATCCTTGTTCGATGTGTAATGACTGAATAAAACACTGATTGTATCACAACCTGATTAATAGATAAAGGAAAAAATGAGTCTCATACACGGCACCAACATTTTAAAAATATTGTAATCGTAACCCAATGTTGATTGTTTTCACATATGACCTGAACCTGACAAATCATTTTTTGTAGAAATTCAGGAGAAAAAGGCTAACCACACTATTAGCATGTAGTATTAATATTGATTTTTCCACGAGCAAATACAAAGATAACAACAATGGGAGAAGAAGGTAAATCGAAGATGGAATGTTAAAGGATAGTGAAGGAACAAAATCAAACTTGCAAATGCAGTTCAAAAATTGTGAACATATTCTTATGTTGTTTGATTAGGTCATGCATGGTCCTCAGATCCTTTACCACACTAAAAAATCCGATAAGCTTTGGGGTCTGACATGCCTCAGATCCGCAAGAATAGAAAGTAAAGAAAAGCTCAACAGATAAAAGTAACATCGCATCAGTGGTACATATAATTTGTTCCTGAAGTCCATGAACAATACACATTAGCAAATTCAAACCAAAGTATATTGGATGAGGCGCGAACAATCAAATCGGTGCGTAATGCCCTGAACATGGCATCAGAATTAATCATCGGCAAAACTAAAAATAAACTCCCAGCAGGGGGGACTTCCCTGTGTGCATGTATACAGAGCAAGATCGAATGAGACCATATGCAAGTAATACTCATGCCAATCATATGAATTATAGAAATCAGCATGCGATTGAAATGAACTGGAAATTGCTAATCAGAACCAAAATGATCTAATTTAGGAATGAAAACAAATCCTGTACATCAGACCATAAAAAGAATGCAATATAGTAGATTGTGGATAGAGAAAAACAAAGGCACAAACAATTCAACAACTGTATATGAAAAATAGCTGTCGGAGTGGCAAACTGTTCCACGAATATGACTGACCAATTTGAGAATATGATAAAATCCACATGATGACTGACCAATTATCACTCAAACCTTGACCCAAAATTAACCAGTGTAGTTTTGTTGCATAGATCCATCTCATACTGAAATAATAGAATTGGGGGGTCCAGCTCAAACATGTCTTATTTTATTAAGGATTAAATGTCACAAATATTTGGTCGCTATATAACAGCAGTTTTCTAACCGATTGACTGAATGCTCGCATGTTGTCATATTGTCATCAAATGCTTGCGTGTCATTGCGGATTGAGGCGCACTATACTCCAAAAGCTGGATAACATGGAAGAACCACTTGAGCTATATTGTCCGCAATAAATTATTTAGTCGTAAAAATGAAGGCCTAAACATGTGCACAAACATGAAGTTTTCACCTACAGTCAGTCAAAATGCAACTGATCGTGTTCTTGTAAAGTTTCAGATATGCTCATGACAGTTTAACGTCAACAATAATCAATGAACTTAGATATCATAAGTAGTGATATGTCATCAGTAAAACAGCATTAATATATGAGCTCACCTTCAGAGGCCATCATCATTTCCAGAGTACAAGGCATCACTCGTCTCATCAGCAAAGGTGACAAATTACACACCAGCCTATGAAAACCAAGGAGAAATTTGGAAGGAAATTCGAAATGTCTAGATACAGATATGAAATCTCTCTAAATTCCACACCACCGGTTCTTCAATCTTCAGTTTCACTTTTCCTTCAGTTACTGAGCATGCAGATTAACAAATTCATAAAAAAATAGAATAATAGATCCCAACACTATCAGACAGTGTTGCTCATCAACGAGTCTCTCCATTCAGGCCTCTGAAATAACCTAACGTACCTGCTCCTACAAAAATCGAAGAACACATATAGACACATCGATCTTGTCTTCTTCTCCCTCATCTCAACTCTGTTTTCCTTGCACTGGGGCAAACATATACAATCAGGGAGCAGATCGCACAAGCAGATATAGCAAGCACATGGATCTGACGAGGAACAAATCAAATCAGAGGAAGAGGGGAGCGGGATTCTGATCAGAACTTGAACTCGGTGGGCAGCGCTGGACTGTAGGCAGGTCGACCATCGGGGAGACGAAGCCATTGAGGCGCACTACTGCCGATGCCGGAGTCGCCGCCGTCTATCAAGGTGGGGTGGTGTGTGCGTTGAAAATCAGCTGGGGAGCACGAGCGACGGTGGACCCCGACCTCCATTGGCGTGCACAGACGGCGAGATCCTCCTCATCACGGTCGTGTGGAGATCTCCCGCAGCTCGTCGGCGGGGCCCGAGACCCCCCGGTCGATAGTAGAGAGGCAGAGCACATGGCGGCCGAGCGGGGCCGCCTCAGAGGGCGTGAACTCAACAGGCGCGGCGGCCTTCTAGAGGAGCAAGAAGTGGAGGTGCCACACGGCAGCGCAGTCGTCGGGGCCGTAGATGCGGTCACGCGGACGACGTTCCCGTCATCGGCGACGGAGGTATCTGGCAAGCGCATAGGGGGACACGAGTGTGGTGGCGGCGGATATGGAAACTGAATAATTATCACGTCAATTGGCAGGCTAGCTATTTTTACGTTTGAATAATTTCCAATCGGAGCTTTGGTGGGGGAGAGTTACGTGAGTGGTGTGGCGTGGGGGGTGAGAAAATATTTTTTTTCGGAGCGTGACATTCATATAACACTTTCCAAAAATTTAAAGTAACATGTGGGGGAGAGAGAGGGAGTGTGACACCAGGGATTTGGTGGAACGATTGGATGCGTTGGATTTTGGGCCCACGATATGGTAGGACGGTTCAGATTGCAGGGTAGGTAGGCTGGCAGGTACAACTGATATTTCTCGCAGCTGGTTTTTTAAGGGTTTAGATAGATAGATAGATTGATATTCTTACATATAAGTCTATGAGGCGGACCCCCCCCCCCCCCCCACCCCAAAAAAAAAAGAAGCTTTTCAACCCAAAGATTGATCACCTATCATAAGCATGTCCTTAAATATCTGTTGCCAAAAAAAAAACCTTCAAGCATATCTTTGTAGGATTTCATTTACCATTCATTTGAGGTCAAGGAGCCCAAATATTTACGAGACTGTAACCTTGCAGGTAACTGATAAGTGATAACCTACTTCCACAAAAGTAATATTCAGTGCAAGGAAGGTCCGTGCACTAGTAGCGATATATATGCATCCAGCTCTCACCATAAACTTTCTTTTTTTTATATAGTTCACCATAAACGTTTACACAAAAAAAGAAAGCGAGAATAGGCCTAACACCGATTCAGAGCAATTGGAACTCATGATTCATGTCCAGATGAAGGAAACCAGAGAATAAAATAACCAAGGTTCAGGATCTTTGATCTTGCATATCATTTTGGTCCTGGCTTTGGGTTGGAAATAATATTGGTTACAAATATTATGCTTCGCTACCATAACGAATATATCAAAGTCCAATATAAAAGCAGCAACATTAACCAAGGGAGCTAAATATTTACTTAAACTCACTGTAAAGGGAGTGCCGTTTGCGAATAGAAAAACAACTGATTCGGCATAAGGAACCACAATGAATTAAGATTGTCTGTTAGAAGCCACTGTTTCAAACACTGAATTAAAGGTCCATATCCAATGAATTGTAACATCCCCAAATTCTTAATTGCACTTAGGCCTTCTTGATTAGTGAAAATCCCTGTTAAGTCTAAATTTTCATAATTGAACTCGCGAATCAAATCAAAATTTCTTGAATTTTGGTCAAACATACACTTGAACTAAAACTTTAAAAATTTTCATACAAGTGGACCCAAATAAAAACTTCCTCTACATCCAGGGGCTAAGAGAGAATTTTGGAGAATTTTGGGGTTTTTTCTGCCAAAGTTTAAGGGTCCAAATAAATGCATATACCTTTGTCAAAATTTGAGTTTGAACGAATTTTAAATCCAAATTTAAATCCAAATTTGAGTTGTTCCCCTTGGTGAAATCTACCTAACCTGAATTTTTCAGAATTTATGGAACTCGGGAAGATCACAATTTAATCGAATCAATTCAAACCGACGAAAATCAAGGAAATTCAAAAACGCAACTGTAGCGCCGGGTGTCACCTTCTTCTTCGCGCCGTGCGGAGCGCCGCTGTGGTCGTCGTTAGCCGCAGCAGGCCGTCGCACGTGCGCCATCAAGTGTGCCATGCTCACACGCCAGCTCGCCCGTATCCGCTCTCTTGACTAGCTAACCAAGTCGTCGCCGCGCACTCCCTCTTCTTCCTCCTCTCTTTGCCAACCGCCACTGCGACCATTGCCGCTCAGCGCGAGCTCGCGTCGCGCTGCGGCTGTGCTACTCCCCGAGCCAAACCAATGGTACCCAGAGCTGCGTCAGGAACTCCTCTAGCTCATCCCCAGTACACACTTCAGGTTACCACGCCCTAGCCCGAGATCGAAGCGACATTGTCGTCATGGCCGCCGGTTAACCCACCTCGACGCCGTCGCAAAATACTCCCTCTCCGGTGAGCGAGACTTCAATTCCTCTCGTGGGTAGCTTCCTCTTTCCCTTTTGTAGCTCCCTGACGTGGTCATGTCGTCCATCTCACAGCTAGCTCGCCGGAATTTCGTTTTTCCCCGCCGCCGGTCACCGAACCCGCCGCCACCGCGCCGACGAAGTCCGCCTTCCGGTGTTTCCCCACGTCGACGTGAAGCACGGTGAGCTTCACCTTGACCCCGTGATGCTCATGCTCGCGCTAGTTCGCATGCGCGCTGCCTCCCCTCGCCGGAACGCCGTGCGCCGCCGCTCGCCGCCGCCACCATCGCCGCCGACCTCCCTCCCGACCACGCGCACGTGCACACCACCCTGCCCTAGAGCCGCCTCGATGCCCTCTACGCGCTGCCGCTGACGTTCACGTAAAAGTCGCCGCCGTTTAGCCGGAACGGCGACCTCGCCGTCGACCCTGTAGCGCGCGCACGCCGTGCCCTGGCACTGCTACAGTGCCGCGGTTCTTTTCCTTTTTCTCAGAAATTTGATCAAACTTGTAAATTCGATAGAAATTCAAATACCACTCAGAAAAATACAAAACAAAATTTGTTGGACTCCTTGTGAACAGACCTATCCAGTGGTATAGAATAAACATCTGAATTCGTCTTAGTTAATTTTATAAAATTCAGAGAAGAGAAACAGGAAATCATTTTTATAAAAATATCTATACACGCAAAAATTCTGATTTTTGGCACACATACTCCTTGTGAGTTCACTGAACTTCTCACAAAACAGTTTCTTGAAATTCACCGTATTTTAGGAGTAATTTCAGTTTCAAGTTTCTAGCAAAATCTTTTTTATCATTTTATTCCTGCACTTTTTGACATCAAATTTTGGATATGTTACTGTACCTAGGATTAGGTTGCTAAATAACAATACAAACTTAATTGTATCTCTTCCAGAAACCTTTTATGAATTTTCGAAGAAGATTCTTTGTACACGCCTAAACAATGTTTAAATCGGAAACGTTATATGTAAGTTTTTGAGCACCTAAGTACCAAAATCACGTCAATCACCCTGCAAGCATGTTGCATTGTGCATAATAACATCATCATGACATATTTGTCAAGGAAGTTCCATGAACCCTCTTTGACTTCGTGCATTTGATTGCATTCATTTAGGGAACGACGCCGGAACCCAGGACGTGGAGATCGAGGCCGAGGAGACCGGCGCTGACTTGAACGTGCTTGAGTGTGCTAACCATCAGCCCCAAGGCAAGCCCCGGTGCACACCTATGTTTTTGCAAAGTTTCCACTTTCTCACATGTATGCAGGTCATGAAATGTGCATTACGTATAGGTCTTGATTGAAAACTTAGTTGCAGGTATCCCCAGATATTCCTATGGGTTTGGTTCAGTTATGTTCTACCACTCGTTAGTTTGCTATGCTTAATATCGAGTCATCGGTAGAAACATTCGAGTGGTATGGAGACCGCTCGGTGTAAGTGGGATCGGATTTATTTTATGCTCTCACCTGATGATGATAATGAATTTGAGACCGAACGGGAAAGTTTCATGTGTAGGTTGAGGTGACAAGGCTCGCCTTGTTCGCCATAACCCCGTTTGTGTCGATTGAGGACCGTTCGTTGTGGCCCCGCTGAGCAAGTTTGAACAGTACCGAGTGCATGCTAGTAGAATGGGAACTAGTAAACTGAGTAGCTCGATGTTGTATGTGTTGGACGGTGCATCCCCTCTCTTTTGGTGATGAAGATGGAATGGTGGTTGCGGGTTTGTGTAGGAAGGGAGGGCACACGGGCTAACCACGGATTGCCTGGCGCGGGTATCGCGTGGAGGACGTGTGTCCGGGAGAGGTGAAATCGGCTCGACCTTACGATGTCTTGTGAAAAGTTGCCGTGCGTGACTCTTTTGAGTGTGCGTACGTCGTGTATTCGGGTTTCGCCTGCAAGTGTAAATCGATTCGAATCGCCGTCCCTCGCGGTTATTGAGTACCACTTGTTCACTGCGTCACATCATAGTAAGAAGTGCACATGATGCGGTTTATATGCTATTGTACTTTAATTAATTGTATTGCAACCATGTATTGCTTACTGTAGGTGGCTAATATTTATATTAATGCAAGAACCCTCTTAATTTGGCTAAAATATGAAAATAAGGATCAATTATTAGTGCGCTTTTTGCAATTAAATTTCAGCGACCTGGTCAACCCCCTGCATACTAGAGGTCGGTCTTAGAAGACCATTTTAACGGGTAAGACTTGCTGAGTATTAGTTGCTCAGGGTTTGTTGTTTAAATTTTTTTGCAGGAGTTGTTTTGACTCAGAAGAATGAGGCACATTTACGGGCTGATTGTGCTTCATCTTAGGATCAATGACGTCGTGTTGTATATCGCTTCCGTTACGCTTTTCAAACTGTTTTATGTAATCAAACTGAATCAAAGTTGTAATAATTAAGAATTCTTCTACACTCTAGTTTATTTATGCTTATGTGTGTGTACATTTGGACTCTTGCGTCGTCAAGTGTCACCCGATTAAGATCCTGGTTAGCCAAATCCCTCATTAATTTGAGGTGGGGCGCTACATGAATGCGCTGGATCTGAGGATACCCTGTCAGAGAAATCATTGTATTACATTTACGTCATAGTGAACTGAATAATATCCCATTATAATCAGCTCCTTCCCCTCCATTACCTCATATCCTAGCTTATTTATCCTGCCAAAATACCCTAATATTTGTTCTATATCTTTGTTACCCAAATCCCCGCTTATTTTCAGGCTATTTCCATTTGGTCCTGACATTAGACTGCTGAAAAGTTGGAAGAATCCGATGGCACTTACAAAAAAGCATGAGCTCCTTTTTCTTCTTCATGTTAAGAAGCAGAGATATGGCAGGGCAAGCTAGTAGCGCATAGGAAAACCACTACTCGAAACAGGTGGAGCACAAAGGAGCACGAGAGAAAATATAACTGTGTCACCGCAAGTATGCAGGGCACAACAAGGTTCTAATTACCGATTGTCTCGGAAAAACCGGCTCCCACCGGTTGGTCCGGTTTTTCGGAAAACCGGAAAAACCGGACGAAAACCGGACCGAAAAGCGTTTGGCGAAATTTGAATCAAAAATTGCCGAGATTTTCGAGAAACCGGAGCAAAATACCGGTAAACCGGTCGGTAGATCCGGCAAACCGGATCAAAAAATTGAGAAACCGGTACAGATTGAAAAAATAGAAAAAGTGCAAAAAATCAAAAATTTCAAAAAATTGAAACAAAAATATGTAAAAAAACTAGATGTAATTTGCAGCCCAACGGTGGAAACGAAATACGTAGATTCAATCGTTTTGTCTGTCAAAAAATGAGAAAGTTTGCTGGTTCATAAAAATCGGTTTTTTTCTTTTTTTTTTCCCTTCCTTGTTCTAACTAGAAACTTCGTCGAATTTTTTGCCACACTAAACAATCAAATCTACGCGAATGGTTTCCACCATTGGACTGCAAATTCAATCTAGTTTTTTTACGTATTTTTTGTTTCAAAATTGTTCAAATTTTTAAAAAAATTTAAAATTTAAAATGAAAAACCGGACTACCGGGTAAACCGGACCGGACCGGTTTTTCCGGTTTTCGCGAAAACCGGTCCGGTTTACCGCGGTAAATTAAACCTTGGGGCACAATACTGAATACAGTTTGGCATCGACTGAACAACAACCCGAGTTGGATTTCTTCAAGAGTAAATTTCACAAAACTACAACTATTTATGTCGTTGTTTCATAAAATTACAATTTCTTTGGTCAGTTTCATAAAACTACAACTTTTTTGCACATGTGTCACTGACAAGCGGGTCCATATCACATGGCATATGTGTGAATGACGTGTGGGACCAAAAATAATAGTTGTAGTTTTGTGAAACAAGGAGTCAAAATAGTTATAGTTTTGTGAAACTGATCAAAAAAAATTATAGTTTTATACAACAATAACACAAATAGTTGTAGTTTTGTGAAATTTACTCCTTCTTCGATATAAAATGAAGGCACTCTGAGTTCCGCTCATCAGTTTACACATGCACATACTTTACCATTCTCAACCAGAATAGTTTATAATAAGCAAGTAAATATGCGGTGAATCCCTTCTGTCTCTGAAGTTTGGGTAAGCAAGTAATCACAACAGAATCAAGTCCCTTGATCGGAGGAAGACGCCATCTGCCTTGACGATATTTGTTGGTTCTGATCCATCAAGGTCCTAATAGCAAACTGCAACTACGGCTCAAATGGCATCTTCATCATGTTGTCGTAGTCATTCTGCTCAAAATATTGAACAATCACAGTGATGAAATAGCAAAACTTTCTCTTTCTCCCCATTACTTTGATCGATGGTAAATAGAGCTGCAAATGAAAACGGAAAAAAGAAGAAGATAATGATACTACCTTGTTTGAGAATTTGGTAAACAAGACGACCTCGAGCCTCCTTGCGAGTTCCGGCAACCTCCGCCGCCACTCAGCCGTCATGTGTTTCCTTCCCATATACTCGAGTCTGTGATGGATGAAAGGATCAAATGTCAGACCCACTCCTGTACCTTGTATTGGATTCAGAATACACACCCAAACTTGCGTGGCAAGGGGATTCAACGAGTTTCAAAATCCATGAGTAACATAGTCGATTAGGCGTCCAAGCAATTCCTCTCAAAAAAAAAAAGGTAAGCAAAGCAAATATCGGATCTAGTCTGTGATATAGTTTCATGTATGCAGCAGTTCAGCCAGATCACGAAATACGGGATCCAAACCCAATCGGTGAAATTCAAACGGTAACAAGCACTCACATCTTCTCTCGCATAGTTATGCGCAGCATCTCGAAAGGCTGGTCGTTCCCCGAAGCGCGGCCGGATCATGCATCGGCATGGGTTGCTGCGTCCCGGCGGCGCTGGCACCACCATCACCTCCAGCACTGCTGCTGCCTCCGGATTCATCTGGTCTCCAAATGAGCAAGCTCGTGCGATCAACCCAAAGCCACGGTCCTCGATCGGAGCGGCGTCGGAGAATCGAAGACCCCGATGTCGGGGGTCGAGGAGGAGCCGACGTGGGGGGATTTGGGAATGGGATTGGGTTTTCACTCTTGATGGTTTCCTGTTCCTCCGAACTAGTAGTAGACTATCCACAGCAGTATCGATGCTGAAAATCTGAAATGTGGGCCACAGCATTACCGATGCTGAGAACCAATCGAGAGCCGCAGCGGACTGCACCGATGCCAATTCTGCGTGGGTCCTTTTCGTCAGAGCACCGCCTCCCTCATCCGTTCTTTCGTGCGATGGGAAAAATCCCCCAGTCCTCCTTCCTTCCCGCGAGGCCGCTCTTTAGAAATCCCTCCCAAATCCATCACTGGAATCCAAATAATTTAGATCGGCGCCAATAAATCTTGAATACAAAGAACCCGTGCTTTGTGGATCCGGTGGAAAACTCTCAATCGAACAAGCATTTGGTGCGCGGCAAGGGCGACGAGATGGAAGGCAGGTTCCGCGCCGCTGCTGGCATGAGGTGCCGGCGTAGCGCGTCGCTGCCGGCGCGTAGCTTCCGACGCCGACTGAGATGCTCTGCCTCCACTGCTGCGTATTGCACTGGTTGCTACCGAGTCAGCCGCCTGTTAGTGAGTAATCTGCCGTATGCTACTCGCATATCAGAGGCAAGGTGCCAGCCTTGGCTAGGAGAGCGGAGGCAAAGCTGCTACGGTTGGTTAGTACTACTAATCCCTATTCCCATGATGTACAAGTATTCTTTATTTCAATAAGTACGCATACAGCTGGAAATTCAACGCAGTACATATTATTAACACAATTGATGCATGATAAAAATACAACCATATGACAACTGATAACTAAAATAGTGCTACTGTGATGATGATTAATACAACAGCTATAATGGAAGTACACTATTACAGTGGGAAACTAATACAACTATTTCATTGAGAAATTATATCTAAGCTTGGTTACTCCAAATCGCTGACATATATGCTCAACCAAGTCATTCTTAGCTTATGATGCATTTCTTATCTCTTATTTCTTCATCTATCTCCAGCAGCCTAGAAAACCCATGAATCGGCCCATGTCCGTACCCTGCCAAAGGTGTGGAATTGTTGCCTGGTGTGAAGTTGAAGTGTTGAAAGCTTGATGGACCTGCAAAAGGATTGAAATTGGTGGATACTGGCTAGGGAAATTGGAGGTGGGTAGTCATGGGATAGTGTTGTGGATTGAAGTTGTGAAATTGTTGTGGCTGTGAATCTTGTGGATCTGAATCAGTGTGTGTGTTGAGCAAATGGGTGAAAGGAGTTGAGCTATCTATGTCTACAGAGCTGGTTGTGTATGCAAAGCTCTTGTGTGTTTGTAAGCTCTTGTGTGTTTGTATATATACAGCAACAAATATTTGAAGCACGGTCTATGTAGTGGAAGTTGGAGTTGAGAGGCAACAGTCATTTATTTTCACAGACCAACGGCTAGGGCACAGGGTACTCAACGGCCATGTGATATTTAATATTATTTTATTGTTTCAGCACCGGTGCCTGAACATGATCCGGAGGCACCGAAATTGGTTTGGGCATCGGTGGCCACAGCCAAGGTTTGTAAAATCGACGAAAACCGGGCGGTTTACGCGATAACCGGACTTACCGGTCCGGTCCGGTCTGGTAAGTCCGGTTTGACGATTTTCGAATTTTGAATTTGAAGTTTTTTGAAAATTTGGAAAAATTTGAAACAAAAAATATGTAAATAAACTAGACGTTATTTGCAGAATGTTAGTGGAAACCATACACGAAAACGACTTGGTTTGATGGGTGAAATAATTCTCCGAAGATTTCTGGAAGAAAAGAAAAAAAAGGGATTTTGTGAACAGTAAAACAGGGGAACCAAACACGGCGGCCAGAAATCCTTGAAATCCGTCGAGTTAGGTGATGGAATTGCACGAAAGATGAATTAAATGGACTCTTATGGATGTGAGGTAGCTTCAGTTGTGAAGAATCGAACAAAAACTCACCGTGGAAGGAGGAATCGACGATGCCGTCCGAGGTGCTCGTCCGTCCTGTACGCACACGCTTACCCAAATCGCCGCTCGCCGTCGAAATCCCCACGCCGCAGCCGCCGTCTGCCGCAAAATCCACCGAATTGAGGACCCTACCGATGCACCTCAGCCCATAATCGAGCGATACG